>JACCHV010002776.1:1200000-1800000 GCA_018907245.1 Eupristina koningsbergeri
TCCTGAGGTAAGTTATTTACTTAACTTTGTATAGTATATTTCCTGGGTAATGGCTTGCGAAATTTTGTACAAACATCGACTATGTCAAAAAAATTTTGACTTCAACTAATCATAATGGTAATATAAAATAAAACTCTTAAGTTAAGCTATAAATATACCTTGTAATTAAATTTAATTAGTTCTGAAAGGTATAATTTCTGGATAATAATTTATAAAATATCAAACAAACATCAAAAACCTCAAAAAAATCTTGGCGTATAATATTCGTATATAATAGCGTATAATACGCGATGAAAGTTAAAAATTTTAATCTAAGTTTTGTATTCCTCCATAAAATTAGTTTTAAAATACCAGAATTGAACATATGACAAATATTTTAATGTAATATTTTTATAATTTAAAAATTATTTATTAATTTCTTGATATATTTCATTTTTCTCTAATTTTACAATTAACTCTGATATCACTAATTTTTATTTTTTATGCATTAAAACGCAAACGCATACAACCATAAAAATGATAAAATATCTATAATTAATAATAACAATAATATTTACTAATGAATTTAATATAAAATATTATTTTTATTAAATATAAAATTTATTTTATAATTAGTTGAATATAATTAATTAAATTTAAATTTAATAATCCCAATAATAAATTATTTTCATATTAATGTTAAAAAAAAAAACACATTCTATATTACATAAATTAACATTGTAACAATTATTATTTATAGATATTGATTTATTCCGATCCATATTTATCAACGTACAATCAATTAAACTAGTATTTGTTCATATATTTGCTTATTTAAATTTAATAATAAAATTATCCTTAAATGATATTTGATAATAAATTAAATAATATTCATAAAACTTGAATAAAAATTAAAAATAGATATGTAATCAAACAATAAGCCAGTGTTTGTTAAAAATATTACTATTATGATTAAAACAATATATTTATTTTATTTTAAACTACTATGAAAGTAATACAAATTATAATAAAATACAATAAATTAATTTAAAAACAAGAAAAAATTTATTTATAAGTTTTAATATTTTTTTTTCAATTCAATTCAATTCAATTTTTTTAATTTACAATTGTTAATTTCTCTAATTACATTGCTTTTTGCATTATCATCAAATTTTGTATGTTAAAATTATCTATATATATAAATAATAAAAACATATTGTGAATTGATAATTATTATGTTCTTGATGAAAGAAATTTATCTTCTCATTTCAAAAAACGAACAACAACGAAATTCTTTTACGTATAATATACTGGTTGTCTCAATTCCAAGTACTAAACAAAGTTGTGTATAATTATGAAATAATCACATAAACATAAATTTATAAAAAAAATAAAAAAATATTGAGTTCATTGAAAAGAAAGCTAATAATTTTAATATATATAAATATTACAAGTATTGGTTGAAGTTTTGAGCATATTAAATAAATAAATAAAATAAGAGATTAATAAATATCTATTAAAAATTTTAAACAAAAAATATTTCTATCTTTTATTTACCTATTAATTTATATTGAATACAATATGTAACATATTATAAATGAATGTATACTTTATTGCAAGTTACAGTTATTTATGGAAACTTATTTATTACAAGTCAGTCTCAAGATAATCAATAAAATTAAACAGATTAATAATTTTTAATAAGCTATTATCTAAACTTTTTTAGTATTCATAATATTTTTTCTAATCTTTTTAAGATCTTTTATTTTAGTTTACTTAAAATCAATATTAAAACCTTACATTCTTAAAAAAAATTATATAAATAAATATTAATAATATTTTATTATTAATATTAAATCATCAATTTAAAATTGATTTTTTCTCATATTCTAGAATACATAATAGTTTCTAATTAAAAATTATAATTGATAATCTTGCAATTCCAAAAAATTTTATACATATTTTATTTTATAAAATCGTTATATATATTAATACACTATGCAATGTAATAAAAAAAAATAATATTAATATATTAACAATTATTAGGTTTTATTTTAAAAAAATTAATTTTTTTATATACAATTATATTTTTTTTAACTAAAATTTATTTTTTCACAATAATAGTTATGATTTATAACTAACAGAATCAGTTGAAGAAATTTTTTTTATTTAGTAAACTAGTAATACTTCTTCAAAACTTTTATTATAAATGTGAATTATATTTTATTAAAAAAGCATAAAAGATTGTTATGGTCAATAAAATAATTTAAAGATCTTGTAAGAGACAAATGAATAATTATTATTTCAAGAACGTTATTGTTTTTAAAT
This sequence comes from Eupristina koningsbergeri, assembly GCA_018907245.1. NCBI lineage: Eukaryota > Metazoa > Arthropoda > Insecta > Hymenoptera > Agaonidae > Eupristina > Eupristina koningsbergeri. The sequence goes on from JACCHV010002776.1 coordinate 1,202,308, forward strand.
GTATGTATACGTGTATTGCAACAAGATTTTTCTTTGATATTAATAAATAAAAATAAGAAAGTTTTATGTGACTTCATCGTAACTTTTCACAAAGAAGATACAAGACACTTATCAAGCCTTATTTACGTGTTCGAGTGATCCATCATGATTTTAATTAGGTTAGGTAAAAGTGTTCGTAAAAGTCAGTACTAATTTTTTTTCGTTATTGGAAGGTTTGAAAAATCTCGATATCGTTTTTGACGATATCTAAGCACTAGTAGCCAGTTTCGATCGTCAATTCAGTCTCATTCAACTTTTTCACTGATATTTAATATTCAGTATACTGCCCTCATCGACCAGTTTTCATAAAATCTATATTGAAAATGTCTCAGTAGCTGATTTTCAACCGTTGCATTATTAACAATTGGTGAATACTAATTCAACTCTCTTAAAATTACTATCAATACAAATTTAATATATACGTTAACAATGACAACTGTTTACAGATTCCTTCATCGATTGATTCTTTGTGATCTTTATCTATAAAATTTCAATGAAATATAAAACCTTGTGTCATTCAATCATATTAGAGACGACATCCACCTTGGCTTAGATCTTATCAAAATTTTCGAGTGCTGTTATACGATTTATGAATAATGGTAATTCATTTGAACAGTGATGATTTATAGTTATAAAGCCTAAATATTTGGTTAATTAATTTTTGTCCTCGTTCTATTGCAGTCAATAAAATTAAAAAAAAGTACTTGGTTATTTATTATGAAAAATTAAAATTCTTATTAATAGTACTCAATATTTTTCAGGTGTTCATACGAAAGCTTATCTAGGTTAGAATTAAATAAAATATCTTTGCAATAAAATTGTTTACCCCATGTACTTGTTTGTATAACTCCTCGAATATTGGGTAGCGATATAATCGAGAATAAATGAGATCTAGTAGACTCGAGTAATGATATGAAAGATAAGAAAAATCGATCAGCTTTTAAGTATTGGGATTTTCGAACTTTGGTAGCAAGGAAAGTGGTTCGCAATTGTTTTCAACACATTGATGAGGTATTCTCACACAGATTAGTGCGGATATGCATATCGCAAATGCACAAAGTACGAGATAATGACGAGGTGTGAAGTCATAGAAAATCCAATGCTATTATTCCTCCAATATATTGCTTGTAGTTTCTTTATATTGTTAATTTATTATAGTAATACAGTAATAGTTAATATCCCAAAGTATTTTTATGGATTTATAAAAACGAAAATCCTAGATTATTATATTTTGATAATAAACATATACTATCTAACAATAGGGAGAATTTAGATAATTATCCAAAGCTATAACATCTATATACATACAAGGATATTAAACAAAATAGCTATTAAAGTAAAAAATAGATTTTAAGTCAAATATCGGTTTATTCGTTAATACATTTTCGTTCTGCCCGAAAACACCAAATATGGATTCTGATATTTTGCGATGTACTCCAATTCAATTATCTCTTTAAGCAAACTATTTACTGATATAGTATGATATTGAATTAAATGCACAGGATGTATGTGTTTGTGAATCATTCATGCAACACTTGGGTAACAACCTCTCAATAGAGGATCTGAGGATATACAAATGATCCCCACTAACTTCATACTATATTACATTTCTCAATCCTCCTTACTATCTTATCACATGTGTGTAAACTTTGAAGACAACATATATATTTTTAAACATAACTTTCACAAAATATACGTAAATCGAATACACAAAATTAAATAAAGTAATATTTAATTTATTTATGAGAAACCTTACTCAAATATTTCCAAAAAAACATGCAAATGCTTCTGAATTAAAATATATTAAAATTATTTAAGTTGATATTTAATTTACTATACTTACACAAAATTTTTTAATACATATAATTTCTAATTTCATTCAAATTTATTCAGTAATATTAGTGTATTGATATTCTCATTCGTTAAGCATAATAAGTAATAATAAGTGAAATTAATAAAAGAAATATTTATAAAACAGTGAGGCGTAATTGTTTGTAAAAGCAATATATATTTAAAGAAAATTAATAAATAAGTTTATTATATGGATTTTTTATTACTTTAATATTTCTAAAATAATTATTATTATCACATTTTGAAATAATAATTTGAAATAAATGTAATTATTTTAAAAACCATATTCAATTTAAAAATACTAATATTGTTTAATTATGAATTAAAAATGTCACAACAATAATTTTTTAAGAGATATAGAATTTTGTGTAATACCCTCCATGTAGATATCTTGAAAATTTTACAGTTCCTTATGGGTGTAGGTGAGATTAAAAAACACTTTATTATGGTGTTTTAAGGCAACGTTTCGAGCAACTTTCGTTGTCTTCTTCAGATATTTATTATTTATTATTCATTTATTTATATTATATATCTGAATCTGACTAAATGTCAAATTCGAATACATTCGAATTTGACATTTCGACGAGACAAGTCGTAGTATATTCGAATATTCTATATTCGAATATACTAAGAGGCCTGAAGAAGACAACGAAAGTTGCTCGAAACGTTGCCTTAAAACACCATAATAAAGTGTTTTTAATCTCACCTACACCCGTAAGGAACTATAAAATTTTCAAGATAATAATTTTTTAATATTTATTGATAAAAATTAATATATTAATAAAATTATAACTAATAAAAATGAACCACTAGAAATAAATTAATTTTCGTAAACTGATAATATATAAAGTTAAAAATTTTATTGTTTACTTTCATTTAAATGGTTTCAGATTTAATATAAATCATTCCTAGAAAATATTGTCTACATTCACTGTCCAATATTTATGTTTTATAATATTATTTACTATATTTTTTATTTATATTTAATATACTTATTGATAAAAATTTGTTGTCATATAAAAAAGTATGAATTATACTTTCTGGTTATATAACTAACTTCTTTTACAAACATATTATTTTCATTACAAAAAGTTAATTTATTTATTCCTTATAATTATATAATAATTAATTATAAATTTTATATTTAATACTAAATAAATAAGTTACATCATATAATAAGTTATTTTTTATTTTAACATTCATTTTTTTAAATATTGAACTAAATTTATATCATTATGTATAAATTAATTTATTCGAATCATAATTTTATGAATCCAATTAATGTAAACATTTTTTTCTATAATAATAATTTAATTTAGTCATAATAATAGTAAATACATGCATGGAGTAGCTTGTTAATAAAGTTCAATTTATTCTTTGTATTATGTACCGTGTATTTAATGGAAATTTATAAATAATTGTAAAATGATGAAATATCAAATTATAAGGAAGAAATTTAAGTATACTAAATAAAATTAATATTAGTTTCTATTATTTATTAAAATATATGTTAAAGATTTTATTAAGAATAAATGATTTTATTATCTAGAATCTAAATAATGAAAATGAATTTCTACAACTATATTATGATTCAGAATAATTCTGTTTACTTTTTTCATCATACAATAAAAATATGAATATTCATATATATATATATATATATAGTATTTATAAATTATAAAGCAATGTTAATTTTTCATTTTCTACTTAAATTTATATATACGAACCTACTCACACTTTCATACATATATATGTATACGTATATATATATATATATATATATATACACATATAAATTTAAGCAGAAAATTAAACATTCCGATTGTTATTTATTACTAATACGACTGAATAAATTAATAAAAGTTGATAAAATACGAAATTTGGAAGTAATTCATACAACTATAAAAGGACTAGAATGTCTGTAAAAAATTTAGAATTTTTTTTAATGGATGCAAATATGAATGCGTTAGTACATTAAATTATAATTATAATTAACGAAATATTTAAGCTTACATTACTGTGTTTTTAAAAGAATATGAAAATATAATATAAAGATATAAAAAATCTCTGATTTCGTCTTGTTTTGTTTGTTTTACTTCTATCCCTTGTTTTTTGAAAGTAACTTGCCATATTTATTAGATGTCATATATTTCTGACTCGTTTCATGATATATTTCCTGATACATCCATAGTAATAAAAATAACAATATTTTTTATTTGAACAAAACTTTAGTAAATTTAAATTTTATTAGTTTTGGATCATTATCATAACTCTACCAGATTGCCATCATTAAATTCAATATACATACATGTATCTTAATATACAGAGAAATGCTTTGTGTAAAATATTTAATATTTTCAATAATTAATTATATATTAATATTATATTAAGTATTGCAAATAGTATAAGAAATATAAGTTGTTTGAAAAATTAAAAATATCTATAAAATATGATAATATAGCAAAGAATAAAAAAAAAAAACTGGCATTTTGAATAGTAATAAAATTGTTTCGATATTCGAGTGATATTACTATTATGAAATTTAAAATTAAAAATATGTAGAAATGATTCTGTGTAATTATATTAAGCATTGAATAGAACTTTTTTTAATTAATATTCACGGTAATATTCACTAAAAATAAACTTTATAATCCAGCATAATTTTAATTTCACGATAAACTGCATGAATAAATCTGAGATGCTAGTATTATAAAGTTTTTGAATGACATTTAAAAATGAGTGTAAAAGAAACATTTGTATACACCATGGATGTTAATTGTGTCAATGTATTTAATTTTAACTTCGATAATAAACGTTACTCTGTCATGTTCCAAATGGTTACCAAATTAAGTAATTCAATTCATAATTACGAGATTATAAAAATTATAAAAAGTCAATTCAACGTGAGATAGTATTAGTTTAAAGTTATATTCATTCATGTTAGCGATATATAATTAAAATTTAATTTTAAATCCAAAAATATTAGAAAATTTCATAATTTGGTCATGTGTGAACAAGTTAATAATTTTATTAATATTGAGTTTTATACAATTTAAAGACACACTTAAAAATAGTTTGATAAAATATAATGTAAATTTATCATTTAATCAAATGATTGAACATTTACCATAACTTAAAAGTAACTTAAACAAATTTTTAATATCTTGCAAAGGGTAGAATTTACAGTTTAAATTTAAAAAAAATTTCATAATATATTACAAATTATAGTATAAATTCATAAAAAAATCAAAATAATTAATTGCTCTCTTTATTCGTGTAAAGTATGCATGAAATTCGCTATTCAAGTATTTCATCGGTGAAAGAGTCGGGATCAGAAAAAAACGACTCGCAACAAAAGCAAGAGCAACGTAAAAGACTACTGGATGGTTAATTTGAATAAAAGTGTTATATAATATTATTTTCAAAAATCTTGCAATATATTACACAATTGTCTGGAGTAAGACAGATGACCACCGAAAGTTTGAAGCTGTGAGATAGAGAAAGATGAATAAAACCATTTCAAAATTTCATGGACATTTGGTTATTTCATAACGTGAAAGTTTAAAGATCTCTCCCAGTGTGTGATACCAGGCTACAGTATAAGTAGGAAGTGATCAAATGTATGTCGTATTGCAATGGCCTTTACTTTTTCATTTGTTAATTTATTATTCCTCTTCAAAATAACACTTTGAATTTTGTTGATGAGTCTTTGTTTTACTTGTAAAACTCATAGTACACACAATATTTAGTATCCATGGTATATTACAACCAATAAAACTATAACATCATATTTATATGACTTATATAATATCATTGATTACACACGTCTTAGTTTTAAAATAAGATATATTTTCTTAAAAATTTATATGTTTCATATTATTAAAATGAATACATTTTATATTAATGTAAATTATAATATACAATGAAATATAATACAAACTACCAATGTTCATAATTTATTTTTAATACGATTTTAAAAGAAATAAATTTTATATTTTGTATTTATATTCTATTATTTATTATATTTCAATTAAAAATGTATATTTGTACATTCTAAATAAATATATAACTATATATTTTATTATATTTAGGATATTAATACGGAATTAAAATATTAATTTTTGTTATTTTCAACTTATGTAAAACAAATATATTTTTGAAATATTTATATTGTTGAACATAATTTGCAAATATGTACAAATATGTATAAAAAAAACAAAATATAATTGTAAAATTGAAATAGGCACACAATATATTAAACTATTTGTTAAACCTACTTTTATATTTATTTATACACTGAATTAAAAAACATATATTTCTTAAATTAAAAATATATGATTAGATAGGATGAAAAGGTTGAATCATAAAACTGATATAAACTATTATAAAAAAGGCCTGTACACAATTACCAAAAACTTCTCATCTGGTGTTTTTATATTTGTAAAATTAATAGACTCCATATCAAACCTTCAAAGATCAATTTGCGTTCCAATAAATTAAAAAATTTCGATGACGCGAATCCAATTACAAAATAAAATTGGAAACTGCTTATTCACTCAACGAAATTTAAATGTCAATACTCCGTTTAAATTCGTATAAAATGTAACTTTAATGACTAATAATGCTTTCACTAATTGAGGTTAATTTGTTCCTTGTTTCCATAGGTAAAGCATACGTTATAATCAAATATAGAAGCGACAGCAACAATCCAAAAAAGGTGTATTTAATCAAATTATTTAGTAAAAGTATCCTAAAATTAAAAATATTTTTATTAAAATTAAAATTCAGCAATTTTTAATTAAAACTAAAATGTACTTTATATCATAAATTTTGTAGAAAATTTAAGAAATTTGTATAAAAGCTTATAGATAACAAATTTTTGTTTTTATTTCAAATTATTCAATTAATATATACTGAAATAATTTATTAATAGATTTGGAAATTAGTTTTTGAAAAATTTATTTAAAAAATACTAGTTTTAGTTGATATCATAATGATAAAATAATCGTGTGAAAATATTTTTTGAAAATTATACTGTACCTCGACATTCGTTTTCGTGCTGCAGGAATTGTGTGTATTTCTTCTTTAAATATGAAACGTCTCATTCCTTCAATGCAAGTCTTAAAATAAATATGCCAATTAAGATTATCCATAGAGAAATTAAATAATTCTTGATCTTCGAGTGTTAATTTATTCCAAAGCGATTTGGTATTATTAAAAGAGAAATTCCATGAATACATACCAAAATAACTTGTGATTGAGGCATACTTATGAATTTTTTTGTAAATCTTTAGCAATCTATATGTATATAAAACATTAGATTTTGTAATTTAATTTATGAAAAAAGAACGGAAATTTGACATTAATCTTCCTTGTTACCTTGGTTGTTTTCCAGTTATAAATAAACCAACATCAACAATGAATCCCGGAATAAGATGTAAGAAGAATGCCAAGAAATAATACAATAATAAATTTTTCGTAACAGTAAGACTGTAACACCAAACGCTGTGAGTACTAGGCATTTTTTTTCCATGACTCAATGACACTTTAAAATAATCTTTCCATGTCACTTTGTTTGACCAGGTAGTAAAATTATATACAATTGGGTCTGCATACTGATTCCTAAAAAATAAACATTTCAAAATGGAAATAAGAATAATTAAAAAATTATAATCTCGTCACTTTGCATTATTATACATGTGTTTGCTTTGCAGTAGAATTATTCGGAGAATTAAATCCGGTATACGCATGCTTTTTTTCCTACTTCTTACTTGTTCTTTCCCATTATCTCTTTTTCACTCTTTGAAGTATCGCTTCGTTTTATCTTATTTCTGTGGTCAAATCATTATGACTTGGATTTCACTTAATTTTCAATTATAACTACTAATTCGCGAATACTGCGGTACTCATAGGTCGGAAGGTAGGAGAGGTTTAAAGTTATTCGATATCGGTATTGGTTAACAACGCAGGTATTTCGAGAATTTGATAGGATGTGTGAATGATAAATACGACTATGATAAATAATAAATGATTAAACGACTGCGAATACCTGCAAAATAAGATTAACGAGAAACAATAACAAATTATTCCTACTAGAACAAAATTTTCACATGGCTGTCCAATTAGGATTTTAGAAATGGTAATAATAAATTATAAATGCAACATGACTAATTGTGCTTAAAATACATAATTTTTTTTCTTTCGATCTAGAGAAAGTAGTTTTATGCCAAACCGTTGAATATTATTAATTTATACGTGCATAAAACATTTAAGAAAGATTGGTAAAAAAACAAATGACAGATCGAGGAAAACTATGTGAAATATGCTAAAGGGTAAAAATTTAAAAAAAGAGAGATTTTTATATTTCGCTGAAAATATTCATTTTGGAACACTTTACATTAAAAATAATGCAACAAATTATAGGCGTGACATATATGGCAGTTAGGATACATGTCTACATACTTGATATAGTTTGGATTATCTCGAGACAAAGTTTATTATAGGTACAAACAAACATTTTCTTTTTCAACAATTATGGGTTTTTCCAAAATTGTAATTCGCTGAATCCTAGTTGCATTTTTATTAGCGCGGATATAACATTTGGGGATTCCTGATTGGCGGAAAATTTAGGTTTATATGCTAATTAGAGGTCGGGTAGGGAGTAGTGGGAGGTAACTTCTTTCCATACATTCAATCTTTATTGTTTTAGAATTAGAATAAATAGTACTATTGAACTGATCTGATGAAACTAATATGTATTTGAACATCAATAAAGAACCAAACACAGAATTATAACTTGTTTTTTATTCAAAAGCAAGATTAACTCAAAACATATATAATATTCATAATATTAACATAACATGTAAATTAATACTAATTTTTATATATATACAATTAAACTTCTGTCATGAAATAAAAAAAAAATCATATAATAAATAAAATAAAATAAATTCGAAATCCTAAAGTTAATTACCCATTTACAAGCGTTATGTTTAAGTGATAATTTAAAAATTATATGTTTATAATTGTATTGATAAAAGACATTGTCTTTTATCAATACAATTGTTGGTAAGAAAATTAGGTTTTACAACAGAGTAATGAATGAATTTATTATGGTTCAAATGAGATATGAAAGATATGGAGATATGGAGAAACTTGTATGTTAGTCCAACAACGACGTATTTGGCCAGACTGCCTCTGTCAAATTGGCTATTCGCGGGTTTCATTGAATTTTTACTTTTTTAACTATAGAACCCACGAATTTTAAAGAAATAAGGAGTAGTGATAGCTAGAATTTATCCATCTCGTTATTATTTGAATCCGTATAGGTATTTTCAGAAAGAGATAGCGTGGTTCACTGATAAATGGGAGAATGTATTGGAATAGAAAAACTTATTGGAAATTTTTATTATGGTAAAAATGACTAAATTAAATAATGAAAAATTTAACTTTAAAAAACCAATAGGAGTTTTGTATATGAATTAATTAAATTAAATATGCTTTGCGAATTAGGTCGATTCTCATATATAAATATAAATAATCACAATAATTGGAAAAATAAATAATGTTTAAAATGTACAACATTTTTTTTCCATATCTAGTTTTTTTTAATCAGGCAATCATTTGTAAAAATGTAATAAATAGTAAATAAGCAAACGTTTTCTTATTTACAAACCTTTAGCACGTTATTAAACCGATAAAAATCAAATGCTGAATAAAAAAATCTAGAACTATTTGAATAAATTTACTTGAAATTCTACCCTTAATTTATGTTGTTTTTTTTATATATGAAAAATAATCTACATATTATTTTCATATAAACATATTCGAGAAATTATTTCAACTAATAGATAAAATTTCGATAATATAATAATAAAAACATTAATTAATTTCATACTTATTATTGGCAACATCCCATGCCGTGGCTATGAGAGCATTTACAGCAAAATCAGCAGGAACTATTTGAGCCGTACAGTTGTTGTCGATTCTTATAGTTCTCAACAATCCAAAACCTGCCGCTGCTACTAAACCTGTTGGTCCATTATAGTTACCAACCCAACCGGGAACTGGATCATTACTTGACGATGTAACTTAAATATCATAAAAATATACAATTAGTATTAATAAAGAATTTTAGTATTAAAAAATAATAATTTTAGTTTTAATAACATTGAAAAACCTTCAACTGAAACTTTCAAATCATAAATTATTATTGATCATCTAAGCAAGATTTATTTTACATTATCTTATAAATGTCATCTTAATAGAGTATATATGTACTCAAATTTTTAAGAAGTTAAGTTTACTTTCCTTTAGAACTTCTAAAATGCGATAATTCATAAGAAAAGTATTGTAAAATAAAATAATAAGTCATAATTTTCTTTTTGATAAAATAATTATAAATTATATTTATCATGTTCACAAAAAATATTCGTACATAAATGTTATTTATAGCGTTAAAATTTAAAAACTACATAATTCAGAATACAATTTCAGAGTAAAATCTTATCTTTAATATAATATTGCGAAAAATATACAAATTCTCTGTAGCTTATAAACCTTAAAAATATATATAATAATTGCTACATTGAAAATTTATTTTTGATACGTTCATTTACTTTAATAAAATTCATGTGTGCTGGAATTTATGACTTAAAAGATTTTAAACTAGTTCAAAACTAATAAATTCTAAGGACTAAAAACATTGTTCTATCAAATTAATTTTACTTTATTAATATCCTAAGGAAATATAACTTGAAATCTTCTGAACAAGTAAATACTTAAGAACTTGTAATAATTATCGATAAAAAATTACAATATTATATTATTATATAATACTACTATTATAATTTGAACTAGAATATCATTATAAATATATTTTGAATAGCTATATTGTATATTTATAAATCTAAATATTCTAAATATTATGTAATTTATAAATTAAATATTTATTATTAAATAATATATTTATTATTCAATAAATCTATTATTTTTAATTAATTAATAAAATTTATTTTTCTATTGATATATTTAATTATAATAGTCCATATTATTTCTATTTATTTATACTATTACATTTAATCTTACGTATTAAAATTTAATTACAAAAATTTAAATAGAACAATTTACCTATAGACGGTCTAAATATTCCGGATGGTAGATCTTTACCATATTGCTGTATCACCTGCTCGGCGATACATTTCGTGTATGTGTAAGTATTGGGAAACTTTCCAATCAAACTTTCGGTAATGAGATCTAATTTTTCTTCATCTAAGCTTTTTATTAGTTTCAAGGCGTTATCTCCTACATTTTTTGTATAACCATTAGTATTGACAATAAAAATATTTTATTTAGACAAACTGTTTATTTACCAGTTATAGGCGGTTTATATATTCTTTCTTCAATATTATGTACGATGCAATTACTGTAAGCTGTTGATACATGAATGACACTCTGAAGCACACAATTATTTTTATAATGAAATTGAAATTATAATAAAACTAATTAAAACATAAAAAAAAATTATCTTTGAATTCTATAAATAAACATTCTATGTTATAAATGAGTTTATTATAAAAATAATTTTACAAAGTTTAAAATTTTAGAAAAATATCATTTTTGAATAATAGCAAAAAAATATTACCAATAAATAAATGATCGTTGAATTTTATATTGATAGCATTTCTTTTTTATAAAATTGTCATCAATAATACAAATTTTACATTAAAGTTCATTTCATTATAATAAAAAATTTTAGATTTAATATTCAACTCTTAAATTTTACACTTATATTAAAAATTATTGACAAATATAGATATTGTTAATTATAATTTTGTTCAACAAACTTTCAAATTCTTCATTTGTCTGCACAGATTCATCATTTCCTTGGCACAATTAATATTTGTAGTGATAGCTGTTTTGATTTTCTCATCGAATCTTACAGTTGCTGCTACATTAAAAACAATTGATATGTCACGAGTAATAAGTTCTTTATGCTCTGTTGAAATATTCAATTCTGGAAAAGAACAATCCCCAGGTATGACAAAGAGTTTATGCCGAAATTTTGGTACTTCATTCTTCAATCGATTAAATACCTGTAAATGTTAATAATTTCTTATTTTTTTCGAAATTCTTTTTTTATGCTTACGATATTGTCAATTAATTATATATTTATAAATAAAAATGTATGTAAATTAAAAATTATATTCCATATTGTTGTTGCTACTTTTATTATTATTGTTGATGCTGCTGTTATTTTTTTTTTGTTTTTGTTTTTGTTATTATTATTATTATTATTATTTTTGTTTCGTCGTTATTATAATTATTGTATATTAGTTTACACAAATTATTTTAAATTTATATAAAAAATTTTAATATAAATCAGTAATATATTACAATTCAGAACAACTATATATTATTATTAATATTAGATTATTAAATTATAATTATTTAGATTATAAATTAAATATAAATATACCTAACTATATAAATATTAGAATCTTCATTTAATTAAAAGCTGTAAAACATAACTATTTCTTCGAATTTAAAAATGTATCTAATGTGGAAAAACGTTGCTAAAACCTTTCACATTCGTATTTCATCAAAATTCGCATTTTATCAAAATATTAAATACAAAATAAATTAAAAAATTTACCTCATCATCAAGAATTGAGTCCAACCTTTGCTGAGCATCTTGTCCTTTTTTTGGCCTAATAATGAGGTAAATTATTGATAACTGAGGACAACTTCGTATTAATTTTTGAATTAAAAGTTTTCCCAAAAATCCTGTTCCACCTAGGTTACATTTATTTTTTATTGAATATTTTTGTTACAAATACAAATATTTAAATGTAATTAATTTAATATTAATTAAATTAAAATTTATAGTTATTATGAAAATTGAAATTTATACCTGTAACAAGAACATTCTGTCCTGCATAAAATTTTTGTAATGATGTTGGTCCAATCGCCTTCTTTATTTCTTGATCTGACATTTTGCTCTAAAATGAAAATCAATAAAATAATTAGATTTATATTTATAAGTTTTCAAAAAAGTTATCAAAAGCGCTCTGAATTACCAATACAGATTATTTTTCCTCATTTTATGATAAAGTTGGAGAGATTTATGTATAGTTACACAACGATTACGAAAAAAATTTTTTTACTACACAATAAAATTAGCTAAATATTTACATTTACTGTGATTTTATAATTCTGGTAAAACTTTGGATAGAAGGTCACTTTCGAAAATTCATTAATTCAAGTTTTGTTTATAGTATATGTAGTTTATAATAACTACAATTTATCGATACTTTCTTTCAGCATAAAATGTGAGATCAATGTATATATATAAAATACTTTTTAATTAAGATAATAAAATTTTTCAAAATATATTTAAAAAATCTTTTATATTTAATAATGCGGAAATTGAAATTAAATTTCTTCATTTCCAAACATTTTTGTATTTATTAAATCAATTCTATTGAATTCAAAACTAATTTCAACTTATTTTTCAATTACTACAATTTCAACATATTGAGAGAGCGTTATTTATGAGATGAAAGATTTCACCAACTTAAGTAGCAGGAAAACGAATGAAAACAAAATAACAATGACATAAAATGAAGATTTTGAAAATATACATATAAAATTTTTAATAATAAAAATATAATAAGATATATAATTTAATATCAATTTTATGAATGCAAACTTATTAAATTCTGATTGTTCATAAAATATTTTTATACTATTGAAAATGTTTTTTCAAATTATTACTATTATATTGTCTTTATTATAAATCGATAATTAATTATTTTTAATTATGATAAACTTAATATAATAATAAATTTAATAATATTTACAATTTAAAAAATCGTCATTGATTTTATAATATTCCATGTTAATCCAAAGTAATAGATGTTATGCAGAAAACATCTTGAATAAAATATTTTCAAAAATTACTAAACTATAATACAATATTTTAAAAGAATATATATAATTAAAATAATCAATCAATAGTCTAAAAAAGTTTTTATACTCATATCAAATTCAATATATTGATTTTTTCAATAAAGTCATGATAAACAAACTATATTGGAATTAGAATTTATAATAAGTATTATTAAAAAATTAACTTTAGAAATTACTGTGACAATGAATAATTCAATTATTATTTACAGATATAAATGAGTTTAATACAATATTCTGATAATACAATTACGTATTTAATTTTCTTTAAAATGTATTTTTTTCTCAATTACAAAATCTAGCATTACTTAGTATTCATTAGTTATAAATATTCCGCATAATTTTTTGCCTATCTGATTTCTGCTTGCTTTTTTATGTATTTAACATCTTTAATAATCAATATATAAGTGTATTTTATTTTTGTCATTTTCAAAGAAAAAATGCTGATTTAATAATTATTTATTTTAAATGAACTGTAAGACTTTTATAAAAAAAAAGCACTGTATATAAAACATTGAGTAATTTTTGAGGTCTTTAAATTTGTTATAATTTGATATTACATCAGAAACCAGGGGCAAGGTTAAATATAAATGACATTATGAGTTAGTCATAATTATACATCTCTGAATATTATGTATTTTATGCAATTTACCTGTATTATCAGCTTGTATTGATATACAATATGTTTTAATATGGTATAATTTTTATTTTGATAATTTTTAACATTTAATCATTTGAAGATTGGAAAGAATAACAGATGGTTCGATAAATCAATATTGTTAATTAAATAAGTACTGAAGTCACAACAAAAACGTTTTATAAACTATAATTTTATTTACTATAAAAATAGAACAATAAAATAATTAATATTATTTACTTAATTAAAGGAAAACCCTATTAAGGTAATTTTTGCATAAATTTTTATATCTTTAAGTACAATTAATTATAAAAAGTTTGAAAATTTTGTCAATAATTCATGAATAGAAATTATATCAAATAAGATAAAAAATTAATATTAATAGCTAGAATATTTATAAAAAAATGTAAATTATATTGCATTTATAAGTAAACTTGATTAACGTCGTTACTCAAGATAGAAAATTGAAAAAAGAAAAAAAAATTATATGTATAAAAAAATTTCAGAAAACTAAAAATGTTTAATCAGATTGTGTAACAAATATATAAAAATACAAATAATTAAAAATATGATTCTTTATAATCGTAAATTGGAGATTTGAGTTTATCATTGATATTATCATTAATCAGTGATTAGCAAAAGGTTAAATCAAGTAAATCAAACCTGTTGTGTATTGAAAATTTTATATTCAATTACCATATAACGAGTACCACAAAAAAGTTACAATAAAAAATGAAATAAAAAAAAAATGAATAACAAGAAACACTGTGTCCTTGGAATCACTTCACTGTGGTAGTCACGGGGCCCAAGGATCCTTTGAGATTTTTCCACCTGCACTAGGAAATGAGATAGTACTAAGACGCCAAATGAATTTGAGGATGAAGAGATGAAGAGGAAAAGGAAAGAAACAGAGGATGCAGCACAATTGAGTAGACACTTACTGATTTTCAATATCGATTTCGAGAGGTTGAGACTCTTTGTGGATGTGTACGTTCGGGTCTGGTCTAGGTCCTCAGCTGGGAACCTCGGACATCTGTTCGCTGCACACGCCCTCGAGAAAGTGAGAGTCGCGCGACGTCGCGTACCAGGTATAAGAGTCCTGGCCCCGAATTCGACGTCGTGCCGTCGCGCAAGTCGGTGCAGGTGCCGATGTCGATGTCGTTGTCGATGTTGATGTCGCCAGGGCGACTCCTACGTCGCCTCTTCTCTCCTTTGTTTTAGTTTTTGGATGCGCGTGCGCACTCTTAGTCTGTGAATCCTTTCCTCTTCTCACTTTCTCATCACATATTCCACATTAAACAGTATAGGATACGGAGTTGTCCTCTTTTAAATAGACACAGACGTTAATCGTGTATCGGCAACGAAACTCCAATGTCAGCATTTGAAGGCTCCTGCATTCCCACCAATTCATACATCAACTCGTTGCGCAGGATATTTACCCAGCGAATTAGATACTACAATATATTGCAAGACTTACCGATTTTAATATTGAAAACTTCAACCTTAACTAATCGAAAATTATTATAAAAATCTTCGTGCATAATACTTATCTTTATCTGTTTAATAAAATAGTTATCCGTGCAAATAATGATTTTAACATAATATTGCTGTAGTTAAATAAAACTTGTGTTACTTTACAGCTAATTGTATTAACATTGTGATTAATTTTATAACTTAAAAACTAATATAAATTATCACCATCAAATAGTTCTTATTTAATAATTAATAATCAGATAAACAGTATTAACATTCATGTAAAATCTATTTTTTAAAGTACGTTAAAGGAAAGCAGGTATCGATTGAATAAAAAATGTTGAATTAAATTGATTGAATTAAAATTTTGTTGTTTGGTAAATTCAATGCTAATAACATCCATATGTTGTAAATTTGACAGCGTTTATTTGGAAAAACAAATTATAAAATAAATATTTAAATATGTACCTTATAAATATATTTATTACTTTCAGAGGAAATTAAAAAAAAAAACTATATACGATTATCTTTTGATAGTTATATTTAATATGAAATTAATTTAGTTCCAGATTTTTAAACTATGTAGGGAAACTCAGATAGAGGCGAAGTACTATATAACAACACAATTTTAGATAATATTGCATAATTTATCATTAGCCAATAATAGTTAGATTTTTTCAATTTTTCTTAATAATACAAAGAATTATTCTTTGAATAATACTCTCGCGATGCTATCAGCCAATATATGCAACCGCAATAATAAAGTAAGAACTGTTTGCATAATTTTTTACCTTTCAGCCATACTACTAATTAAATTATGGCATTCAATAATTTGAGTACTAAGAAATTGTAATCCATTATGAACAATCTTTGACACAAAACATTAGCGAAGAAAATTGTTTACTACTAAGTAATAATTTAACAGAACGTCATACTGAACGAGTATTAGTCATATTGAATACAATTTTCCATTAATCGAGTTATTATTTTCATATAAATAAATTTTTTGCATTATCATTAAAAAAATTTAAAGTAAATAAAAAAATTACAGATGTTTTTAGGGCACGTGTATGCTAATATAATGATTTATTGAAAATACTCGAAACATTATTCATCTATTTCATCTATTTACATAATACTTTCATAAACATCTAGGAACATGTACTTCTTTTTGATTAAAATAATAAAACTCTGTTATTTCAAATATTCTTTTATAAAAAATATTCATTAAATTAATTGTATAAACTATACTGAAAGAAACATAAGTACAAGTATATAAAGAAATATTTTTTATACTAATTTTTATTAATGATAAAATCAGAAATATAATACATTTATTCAATATTAATAGTTTATAAAAATGATCTACGATTATTGAGTTCTTATTGATGTCTGAAATAAAATGAAGTTAAAATGATTATAAATTTGTAATTTGGAACAGTTAAAAAAAGATTTTAGAAAATTTAAGAATAATTGTTTCTGTTATTAAAAAATTAAAAATTATTGTCAAACATTTGTTCAATAATTTTAAGATAAATTAAATTTTATCAGGATATATAAATTATATTAATTTTTAAAATAGTATAGAAATACCGAAGAAAATTTAAAATAAAATTTACAAAAATCTTTATATTCTTTTGTTTTTTTTTTTATATAACATTTATATAATTAAAACAAGACTTGCTCTTTAGTACAAAATAATAGGAATATGAAAAGATGTGTTAAGTACAATTGAAAATTTATTTATTGTAGAATAGATATTACTATTTCCATAATTAATTAGGCAATAAATTAAAAATATAATGAATAACTTATTCTGTATTATATTAACAATAAATTGCTTTTGTTGTATTTATAATTTAAAAAAACTATTAGTTTTTTTTTGTAAGTTATATGATATTTCTTTATTTAAATATTTATATTTATATAATTTATATAATTAAATGCTGTTATTTTAAAAAATTTTTTGGAAAATGACATCAATTAGCACTTTTTCTTTAAAAATCATAAATAGTACGTTTTAAAAGGTCATGTGAATAATTATTTGAAACTGAATAGCTATGAGCAAATCATAATATTGATTATCAATCTTTCTTTTCAAACCTTTTTTTAGTAAATAAATAATTTTTTGTGTAAATAAAGTTAGTAAAATAATGAATAAATAAGTAAATAAATAATAAATAAATTACTAATGGGACTCATCAAAATGATTAATTATTAAAACTTTAATAATAATGAAAAAAACTTTTAATAATAAAACTTATTAATACTTTATTAATAATAAAAAAAAATATTTCGAAAGTAAATTTATTTTAATTTTAGTTTTAAGAGATATTATTTTAAAAAGTCGATTCTGTGTTATCATTCCTATTCTAATTGTTTAAATAATTTTTCGATACTTCATTCTCAATCCTTAAGTATCTTACTAAAATATCTTTCTTTTTTTTAATTTATTAATTTTTATTATCTTTGTTTTTATCAACTTTTACCAAATTTTGTTCTATTTTCTACGTTAATCTGTCATTTATTATTAAATGATTATACTGTTAGGTAATAATTTGTTCAAATTCCTTAACGTATCTTCAAAAAAAAAATGAAAATTTATCAAATACGGGTAAATGACTCGAATATTTTGGATTATAAGATTGTGTTTTTATCCATTGAAAAATAATAATAAAATCTATTAATAATTATTTATCTTTATTTTATTGCATAAAGTTTATTTTAATTTCATAAATACATAAAAATTTAAAACTAATATAATCTTAGAATTATTAATAATATTTAATAATATTGATAATATTAATAATCTTATATCACGTACAGCTTTTATATAAATATATATGCTCTATAATTCATTTCTGATAAATAAAAAATTACAGATCACATTGAATTTCATACTATCACTTTTTGATAAAAATTATTACTTTTGAATAACGTTGCACTTTTATTCAAATCTATTTAATATTAATCACAATGATTATTCTTACATTTCCGTGTGGCTTATAGATTAAGACTGATATATTTTTGTGTATATTTTCGCGAAAAGGTGTTTTGTTTCGCTTTCGTTTCATTATATTTAAGCCGAAAAAGTAAAGGTAATTAAAAGAATTAAAAATTCATCTTTTAATGATATTTACATGTAAAAGAAAATCGAATAAAAAGGCCGTTATTTTTTTGTATGTATTTTAAGTATAGAATAAGTATATATATTTCGAATTTTTATAACAGAAGTGCGCTATTCACAGATTCTATTTCTTTTTCTCCTTATCTTTTTGCCAGTTCATCTTTTTCAATAATGCATATGTAACAAATTGAAACAATCATACAAATTATAGTTGAAATATAAAAGAAATAATTATTCAAATAAAATAAGATACGCTTATTTATTTAGAGAGGACAATTTATTAATACAAAGTAACGGAGAGATCTTATTGTCTCTTTGTTTCCTATTATTTGCAATTTTAATATTATCTGAAAAAAACTTTCTCTTTGTTAGGAAAAAAGAAAAAAAAGCTGACAGTGTCTATTCAAATATTTTCATCAGTTTTATCATGCAAACTGATACACAAAAAATAAAAGGAGAAAGTAAGAAAGAGAATGAGAGAAAGAGAGAAAGAGAGAGAGAGAGAGAGAGAGAGAATGAAAGAAAGAAAGAAAGAAAACCAAACAACAATTATAAAAGATAATAAGATAATATAGATTTAATATTTTAGTGAAAAATGTGAATGTTTATCTATAACGAAGAATTATGTGGCCTGATCAAACTAATCCTTTATTTATAATTCCTATATTAAAAAACATAAATATATATCTCTTTGATTTTTCTAAACGCTCTCCACTCATAATCTATTTTAAATAAATTAAATAATATCATTATAGCATATTTACAACAAATAGTATTAAGACCCTTGCCATATCTTGATTTTATATCTCTTTTTTACACGTACTAACTGATCTTTGGATTATTGATAACCTTTGTATTATACTGATTTCCTTTGTATTATAGTTGTACTGTCGTATACTGTCGAATCTCTAAATTATTTAAAATTGGGTAAATCCGGAGCCATCTGGAGACACGCCCATGGCACTGATAACGCCCGGCAGGTGGTATATAACTGGAATATTAATGCATATAGTGTAACGTACATAATATACCTGACCAAAGAACGAGGGAAATGGTCAGGTAAGGAGGAAAAACCCAAAAATTGGAAAAGGGAATAAGAAAAACAACCTGAAGGAACAGTCAGCCGTCGACCAGGTGTAAGCCGAACTGCACCTAGGCATTAATTAAAAATCGTACTTGTTTATAAATGTTTCATATGGTGTGATTAAATTTGTTTTTAATATAAAGTTCGTTTCTTTTATTCACTTATAAACCCCATTAAAAAACACAAAGCTATACGCAAATGAATTATATCGGAAAAACTTTCGATGTAATAGAGTCGAGCGGAAATTAAAATAAAAATTTTTGTGAAACTGAAGACAATAGTAAATTAATACCTAAATTATATTTACTTAAAATATAGTGGTATTTTTTCATTGAAAAACTGGAAATATTTTATGCCTAAATATTATTTTATAGAAAATTAATTGAAAGAAATTCTATTATTAATTTATATAAAAATTAAATGCTTTCATCATAAATAAAACTTAATATGGGAAAATATAATTGAAAAGCGATAAGATGAAGATGAGAAAAAGTAGGATTTTTGTATCATGTGACCAGACAAGTATTTTTTTAAAAATATGCTATTGAATTTAATTTTTCACATGTTTGGAAGTTATTTTTTAATGAAAATTGAAGTAGAAACGTATTATGTCGAATTATAGTGACACATATGATGTTGAAAGTTGAAAATAATTAAAAATATACTTTGAAAATAAAAATTTGTAAAATTCGAAAATGAGCAAAATTTAAGTTTATTACAATCTGTTTATTTTAAATATACCTTTTGCTAAACTTATTTAATTAAATTTACACAAGCAAGTAAAAAAAATGTAAATTATTGTAAAAGTGACTTTTGACTTTCATTTACTTTTTATTTATTCCTTCATATTTTTCCTATTTTTTAATGTTATACAATTAAAAATTTTAATTTATTTAAATTTTCTAAATTATTTACTAACGAATTATTAACAATGAATTGTGTAAATTTAATATTATTAATTAATTTTTACTTTATAATAAACATTTTTATTTATTTTGAGTGAATTCAAATAAAATTTTATGATATGATAAATTAATATAAAATAAGATAATTTTATAGCGAATAAATCTTTATACGCACAATATGATATTAGTAAACCAATTAATAATAATAATCGATTGATTAATAATAATTGAAATTATATTTGTAATTGTTAGTTGTAATTTATTCTTCTTTTATATTTTATTGTTGTCAATCAAAAAAAAATTAAACTATGAATGGGTCACGTGTTTCCAAATTGGAACAGCTCTATATCAAGTGAAGCTTTCCGTATAACATCCAAAAATAAGAATAACAAGTTTCTTTTCCATGTGTTAGGGGTGTTCTTGTTTTATCCTTTCTCAAGGATCAGGATGAAAGACTTTAGGCCAATTTAACGTTCAGGAGGATATCGTGATTTTCTCTTATGAATTCGTAACATACAAAAGTATAGATCTAAGTCACTCGAATATCATATTAATATTCTTCTGTGACACGTGTTAGTCACCCAATCGTGCATATTCCATAATATTCAGACAATCCATGTAGATGGGCACATAATAAGTTTATTAATTTACTATTTTCTCTATTATCTAGTTATTAGTGCAGGTATAAGTTACGTTTTTTTAGTACCATTTGTTGATTTCTCATGTGTAATCCATAAATGTAACAATTTCCATAACTTTAAAACCTCTAGTATATTTTTTGGGCATCATAACTTTATGACCCATTAAAAAATTATCAACTTTAACTTTTAATTAATTAGAAAATTTATATAAAAAATGTATAATATATTTTTAAATATTATTTATCCTATAATATATTTCAAATGCTAGAAAGGCAATAAAATATGTATATTTCGTTTTAAATTTTTCTTGGTCAAAGAAAATATTATGTAGTTATAAACAAATAATTCATATTCTTTATAACTTTTACATTTACAATATTATATTACAACTTATTGTTATAGAAAAATTGGGTTTTTCCGAATATCCCTTTCTTACATCTGTTTATTGTAAAATAGCCTTCATTTATATTGCGAATTTATTGTACCTCAGCTACGTAAATCAATTTGTACCTGTTTCGCGTCTTTCCTCCTTTTCAAC
Organism: Eupristina koningsbergeri; assembly: GCA_018907245.1. Classification (NCBI taxonomy): domain Eukaryota; kingdom Metazoa; phylum Arthropoda; class Insecta; order Hymenoptera; family Agaonidae; genus Eupristina; species Eupristina koningsbergeri. The sequence continues at coordinate 1,224,570 of JACCHV010002776.1, forward strand.
TATCAGAACTATCTCAGCCTTCACACAGTCACAATGTACTCTCACACTTTTAACCTATGTAAATAATATTTTTTATATTTGTAAATAATAATAAAAAATAAGAAATAATATATTAACACAATTTCTTTAATTAACCTTCTACATCAATGTAAGATAAGTGATCGATGAAAACAGTCGATCAGAACAATATATATGTATATTTCAGCTTTAGTAACTTATGAAATATATTTATTCATTATATATATTTACATATCTGTAATAATCTATGAAAAATATGTATAAAGGTATTTTTTATTTTTAAAACATGCATGAACTATAAATGTAATTAAAACTTAATTTTCCGACTATTACAAATTATTCAAAATAAATAAATTTTGATCAGTGGTTTGAAAAAGGCTAATATATCAAATAAAAATGTAATACATACTGTTACAATATTACCTTTCTTATTTTAATAATTTAATGATACAATTTTAAATTACTCGCTAATAATTGAAATTAAAGCAAAAAAAAATTAAATTTCATCAATCTATTCGATACTAATAATTATTTTTTCTAAAATAAAATGAATAATTTTGTTAATTATAATTCTTGTATAATTTTTTCTACCAGCAGGTGCTATACGTGCTGTCTGCAGTCATTTCTGAAAAATTTCTTTTTATTTAACAAATCTAATAATTTTATTTTGTGTTAGAATTCCCAATTATAATGTTCATTATAATATATTTTTATCATATTATCATATGATACGAACAATTATTAATTAAATAATATTTTATTTATAAGTATCATATGTGTATAATTAAAATATTATTTTTATTTGACTTTAATAATAAATAATTATGTGCAATAATTATAATATTTACAATATTTATCAATTTATAATTTAATGTTAAAGCATTACCATGAATTTCTACGGGATAACGTAACTTGACAGAGAAAAAAGGTCAAGGTATTATATTTTTATATAAATAAAGATTCTTATAATATAAAAATTGTTTTAAAAAATAAAATTACTTTACCGAACGAATAACGGAAAAAATATTTATCTGTTCGGTCTGTGTGTCGAAATTACAGAAGTTTTCTTCGTGCGTTGGTTCCTTCTGTACATACCAATCGTTATTTCTCAAAGAAAGACACTGTACAGAAAAACTTTCATGTAGGAAAAACAGACTCGCCAAATATATATTGAATACTTTTGCCTAAAAAAAACAATTTTTCAATTCATGAATTATGTTTATAACTTAACCATTATGTGTAATAACTATTTATGTATACTACATTCTATGCTATATATCCATAAAAAAAAAAAAAATTAATATTATATCTATTATATTTCAATTCATTTATGAATCTATCTTTTTTTTTATAGAACAATGTTTATTTTTAAGTAAATAATATCTAGCCAGTATTATTACAATGACTTCGTAATTTTACTATAACCTTTAATTTTTACAATTATTTAATGTTTAAATTTTAAATATTAAATAAGGTATAGAATTTTTTTTTATTTATTTATTCATTTATGTATTTTAATTTAGTTCTTACACTTATTTAATTTAATTCTTGTTATTTTAATTCTTATGAAAATTTCACAATCAAGACTTGATGAGAACGGAAACACAATGTTACAACATGAAATAACTGCATTTTATTGGTTTCAATTTATATCGTCAGATTTTACGCCATATTGAAAATTGTTTACAAAATTATTTTACGTAGCATAGTTATTTAAAATTAGTTTAAATGTAAAATAAAATTAGTTTACATCTATAAGCTAATTTCAGTTGTATATAAATGTATAAAAATACAATAATCACACTCTTGAGATTATTTAATTATTTATTTACTTGATTTCGCTGAGGAAACGCAACATAAATATGTCAACATTTTTTCAACGTCAATTGGATTAAATTAAATAGATGTAACTTTAATATTGTTGATGTCTTTGGTTTGAACGATATAAAAAAGAATCAAAAATACTGAATATCTAGAGAAAAAAATTAATATTAACCCTTAAAGAAGATTGGCTCAATTACAAATATTATTTAATATACATTCATCTTATTATTCACGGAATTGTATTTTTTTGATCAACTAAATGAAGTCAAAATAATACCAGTTTATATACATTTAATTGCGAAATTCTCGAAATCATCAATTATGCATGAACTATCCTGAAATAGTAAGTTTTAACCGTCATTTCATACCCAAAATCACAAATTAAGTAAATTCTTAAAAACAAATTTAAAAATATTGATATAGCAGTTAGAGAACTATAATTTATTATAAGAAATCATAGAAGGATTTTGTAATAGTTTAACAAGTTTTAAAAAATTTTTTATTATTTTTGCACCAGTATCATGATTTTTCTGACGTTATCAGATCAAGTGTAATTTAAGTTAGTACAAGTGTAGTTAGTGATTTGTGATTAAAAATTATTCTTTGAACAGATTTATCAGTTTTGATTAACAAAGATAATAAGTTAGAAACTTTAATTTTGTTCCACCTAATATTTTTTCATGATATTTATTATTGTGAAGAATTTGATGAATTATTCACAATGAATGTGTAAACGTATCATGTATTTTACATTTATATATAATCTGAATAACCCATATAATGTTATGACTATTTAATCTTTAATACATATAGACGTTTAACTACTAGGAAATTAGGTTAAGTAATTGTAAGATTTCTCGGAGTTATTGGTATAGATTCACTGCAATGAAAGTAATAAAGGTACAGTTACTTAAATTTATCAAATAATTATTTTAATTCTGTAACAAGGAGTGATTACCGTTGATATAAAACAAATTTTTACAAAATATATTTGATTTGGCATTATAGTAGATTAAATCGCCTAAAATTTATTATTGTACTAAATTAATTTAAATTTATGTTCAACTTAAGAAAGCAGTAATTATTTTATAAGTTTTTAAATTGACTTTGAATACATGTATTTTATTAATTGATAGACCCTTTATAAATTTAATTACAATTTTTGTGCTATCTTACAAAATAAAACAACCACTAATATTTGAATGATCTAAGAAGAAAAAAGTGAGATAGCTTCATACATAGAAAAAGAGAGAGAGAGAGAGAGAGAGAGAGAGAGAGAGAGAGAGAGAGAGAGAGAGAATAAGCAACAGAATTATAAATTATATAATTATATAAAATGTAAATTTTTTTTATAATTGTAATCTTTATGGGTATATATTTACATATATAAGGACATAGTCAAATAAAGTAAATAAACAAACACATACACTCTATTCATAACTTCATAAATTTTTTTATTTTTAGAAATTTTTAGAGTGTATTATAAAGACTCTTCATCTGAACTTTGAATATTTTTTATTTTATATTTAATAATATAAAACATAATCTTTTAAGTATTTATATAATTTATTTTTTTAATTAGAAAATATATATTAAAAACATGATTATATTATAATATTGTATATTTATTATAATGGTGTTATTATAAATTAACATTTTAAGAATAATATAAGGTTAGCATATTATCAGTTATTAAAAGTATTACTGTAATTTTTTAATCTGATATTTAAATATATATTTTTATAAAAGAATGAAAAATTTCTTTTCAAATAAAATTCAGATAATTAATAATTAAGTTTTCATTTAAATTGTAACAGTCATTTCCTAATATTCTATTTAATTATCATTATGAGATTTTGTATCAAATTTGACTAAAAATTATTTTTTTTTTTACTTATTTTATTATGACTTTTTATGATGACTAGTTAATACTTTAAAGTAACGTACTTAATAAAATTATTCAAAAATTAAAATTGTCAAATCATGTTCATAAATTTTTACATAATAATTTGTATTTAACTATAATTATCTATGAAAAATCTCGCATTTGATCGAAAATATAAAAATTTAAAAATATAAAACTAATTTATAAAAGCTCACAAAAGTATAAATATTATTTCCTTAATATTTAAAAAAATTTTATTATTTATAGTTTTAAAAATATTAGTATTTTGTTACTTTTTTATATCTGTTGACCATTAGATGTAAAAATAAAATCCGAATAGTTTTCTGACTTTAATATCATCATCATCATCATCATCACCATCATCATCATCATCATTCTTATTATTATTATTATCATTATTATTAGTATTGGTGTGAAGGTCAAACCTTATAAATTATTCATCTTTTGAAGATATATATATATCTTGCACTACTCAAAGAATTTTAATTTTTTCAAACATATTCAAAAAAATATCCGGTAATAATTATTAATTGAATAAATATTTAAAAGAATATTTTTTTAAATTTGTTGCATTATATTTTATTAGTATTTTATTTATTAGTAGTATTTCATTTCATTTTTAAGTTTTATTAATTATTGCATTTACTTTAAGACTAAAATTAATAAAAAATTTGTATGGTATTCATGAAATTATTTGACAATATAAAAAATACTCGTGAATTTTAAGTTTCATTTGTGAACATTTTTGCGAACCTACTAAAAATATTTAAAATTTATGAATAATAGCATGTATAGTTAAAAAGATAAATTTATGTATCACTTCTATATGAACTTTTTTCTATATATTTGAATTTCCGCATATCACAATATTCTTGAACAATATTATATAGAAAAATTGAATTAAAAAAAATATTTAAAATTGTCATATCTTTTATTCAAAATATTTTTATTGAAACATCAAAATATATTGAGAACTTCACGTAAAATCTGATCCTAGTTATTGTTGAAATACACTTGATAAATGGTGAAGAACAATTTTTTTAAATGAATAGATCATTTTATTGGCTGGGCTTGGATGCTGAGGTACCAGATCAGTGTCCCGTAGTTTATCCTTTGATAGAACACACCAACGTCATCGACATCCACGCTGAATAAAAATTTATCACAATATAACGATAGGTTATTAAGACAGAAGATTCTTTGACGACCTTCTGATAGATGCGTGACAAAAAAAATTGTCGGTTATCGGTTGGTTTGAAGATATATTCAAGTTGATTCCAGTCACCGGTTATAAACCTCACCTTTAATGAATGTCATACCTACGGACATTCGATGCCCAAACTACTCTTTTTAAAATCTAGTGCCATTAGAACTAACTTAAAAACGTAACTCATTATTTCGACACAAGTTTTAATGTCCGAATTGCATAAGCCATTCGCTTTCCATTAACACGTCAGTGTTTGTTGCTTATTTGTTATCTCTGTCAAGATAAATTGTACAGTAGTTTACTCTCGTGACTTCCACCACGCAACAACGATAAATATATTTTACTTATGTATTCATTTTCCTGTGAATCAATAATCTCGAGTTGCGCATTAATTAAACATGTACCAACATGTTCTTTTTTATTACTATTTTCATTGATGATATTTTTTTAATTGCTTTGAGATTATGAATATATACAATGCATAAGTATATTAAATCTCATTCACGTATAAACAATGAATTATCAGTCATCTTAGCAGCCTCATTCATTAATTTAATTTAATAATCACGATTACATATACTTCTTAAATTAAAAAGATTACAATAATTAGAAGAGAAAAATAATAATTGAATGATTCCCATAGACAATTTTTAATTAAAATATTATTTTCCAGAAATATTTACAAAATTAATTTAAGAATGAAATTTAAGTTGGTTGATTCAATTTAAAAAAAAAAAAAAAAAAAAAAAAAACATTAAAAGTACACCGGTATTAATAAATAGTGAAATTTTCTAAATACATTAAAAGAAAAAGTATAATGAAAAGTAAAATAGTACGTATTATTTAAATGGAGAATAAACTATATTTTGAGATAAAAATTAAGACTTCTTTGAATACTGAAAAATCAATGAAAAACGATACTTACCAATTTTATCCAGTTTTATTATTGTTTATAGAATTATGAGGTTATTAATTAATGTTTCTTTATCTGTGAAAATAAAATTTGAGGAAAATGTAACTATATATAGTTTTTATTTGGTAATTTTCTCTTCTTTGTATAATAAGCATATATATATGTAGGAAGTTATTGAACGTAATGAGAAAAGGGAACATTGTGGGGAGTAAACCAATGATTTTATGCATAAAAAATGTAGAAGATTGGAAGAAAGGACCATGAAAATCCGAGAAAAATGTTGAAAGAAATGGTTGAGATAGACCTCCAAAAAAAACTAATGTTTGTGCCTTTAAAATATAATTATTAATGCGAGTAGAAAATTCTTGTGTTGTTAGTTGACATATTAATTATTGAGATGTAACATCAGAAAAAGGGTAGAATAAGATGAAGGTAAAGTAAGTTGAATCCTTTTGGGTCACCTTCAACAAATGTCTCACTTATCCCTTTTTGTATAAATATTGCAAATTTTGGTAACGAAATTCAATTTTATTATAAAAGAAATTTTAATTTATTTGTAATAACTTACTTCGGGTTGAACATTAATGTAGAACTAAACCAAATGTAAATGATAATGAAAAATCACTTGATACACAAAATAATACACATAATTTACACTAATTGTACAAGTTGTTCCATCGTAAGTTATTAATAAAGATTCCAAATACAGAAATTATATTGATAACCTCGACAACTATATAAAAGATAAGTTAATGTATTGTTATAGAAGTGAAAAACAATTTTGTTGGATTAATGTTTTGAATAGCTTACAATAATGTATGAAAATTTTAAGAGTACTTCAATAAAACTAACGACCGATAAGTGTTACCTTTTTCTAAAATATAAAATCTATAAATTAAGCTAGTGACAATGATACTTTAACATCAGATTTTTACAATTTACAATTTTATCAGAATATTGTTTTGAAATTAAAAATAAAGTTAATTAAAGAAAAATAATCTGATCTAATCAATTTATTTATACACCTTATCAAAATAAGTAAATTAGAAAAAGGTATTTCAAGAGGCATCACTTAACGTAAAACAAAATTTAATAAGAAAAATTGAAGTTTCTTGAAAAAATTCACAAGTCAATAAGCTTAGCTCATTATTTTGAATTATTAATTTTAATTTTTTTTGTGTTTTAAATATTATTTGTTACTAAAACTTTTTTAATATATGGGCATATCAATTATATAACATATTTTTGATTAGATATCCAAAATATATCTATTATCAAAACTACCTTATATACAAATATACAATTATGTACATATTATATATATGTATATATATTATATTTCATACGAGGGGTTAAGAATTTACAAAAAAATCATAAATATTTATCACTCATAAGTTAATTTGGTACTTAATTATGTAATTTCTCTTTAAACAAAACACTTTGATATTAAATAAAAATTAAATAATAATTATAAATTTAAATAATATAGATTTGCGTTACAATATAGTAAAATATGATTTCTATGAATTCCATTAAATTAAAATTTTGTAAACATATGATTAAATTTTAGAACAAAAAGAAGAAGATAGAAATTAAAATTTATGTTTTTCCATTTCTAAATATTCCTTATATATAAAATTAAATACGTTAATACCTGCAGATATAGATGCTGTATTATTAAAGTATCCAGGCTAATTTTTTTGACACAACTTTGTCACAGTGATTTCGGGCAGATTGATAAATGTATGAGGAAGTTTTTTTTTTATTTTATGCATAAAAAAAAACAAAATTGGATACTTTTATAATACACCATGTATAAAAATGTATCATAATGTGAACGAAAAAAAATTATCACGTACCTTCGTTGATCGCGTAAAATTTTAAACTAAACCTCTAGAAATATTTAACTATGTCCACAATTAAATCAATTTAGATTTTTTATCGATATTTTAAGTTTAATTTTTTGTATTAACAGAGTTTTTAAAGAGGGCCGAGAAGTGTGGAGTCTCGATATAAGCGTTCAAAAAGCTCTCGAATCGCTACGAACACTAGCTGCATGCTAAAAATTTTAAATTCTGACTCTTCATGACCGTTACATCAATCCTGGAAAAACTAATTTTAAGTGATCTACAGTACATAATATAGTGCAAAAAGACTTAGAAATGCGCAAAGTTTATGCAAAAATATCAAAGCTGAGAAGCTCCAGGCTGCCTTTGAAACCTCGAAAACTTGCATAAATGCATTGATGCAGGAGGAAATTATTTTGAAAAGTTTTAAATTTTTGTTTCAAACTATTTATAAGTCCACCGATAAATCATATTTTATAAAAAAGGTAAGTGTTTTCTTTTTTTATATAATCTTAAATGAAACATTCTTGCGTAGGGTTTTTCAACTACTCGCTTCAGTGCGCCGTATCAAAAAATTGAAAAACACCCTTCGCGTGAACTAAAATGCTACCGCTTCAAATTATCAAAAAAATATATTAAAAAAAAGGTACAAATGATAAAAACCTTCCCTCTACATTTTAAGATCCCTCCCGAATCGCTATGATCAATAGTTGCAAAATGAAAAAAAAAACTCAATACTTCATGGACAGACCATGTATCTCCTGTTAATATATTATAATAATTATAATCATTATTTTTTTTTATGTATTAGTAATATTTTATATGATTTGATAAATTGAAAATTGCAATATAAATGTTTGCTATCGTAATGCAATATCATTAATCTCTCAAAACAGCGACGCTGATACATAGATTTTTTGTTTATGTATGAAAAATGTTAGAAATGAATTAGTGCAATACGTAAATGTGCTTAAAATCAATAATTGGGAATAAATTTATAATACATTTATATATACAATATAAAATACCGATAAAATTTGGACATAATTATTAAAACACTAGTAGACTAATGTATATATATATCAAATTAATAATAATTGGAAATTTGTTAAAAAATGCTTTACTAGAATTAGATGTAGAAAGTTGAGTAGAAGTAAAGTGAAAGGGTTGTATTGGAAATTGAAGTAGTTCTGGACATGACGTGGAAATGGTGAATTGTGATGAAAGAATTCTGACAATGGGATGGGGCTAGGATTTGTATTTGTATGCACGGGGACGCGACAAATATGTGGCTTGGTGGAAAAGAGAAGAAAGGGGGTGGAAAGTGAGTTATATTTATATCATTGTTGTTTGGGGGGATTGGATTCAGAGAACATAGATAAAAATTTTGTCAGCTTGTTACTGGGCCTACCGATGGTAAGAGTTTTGCGTAAATCATCCATTTTATATGAGGTTAATGAATTTGTAGAGAAACTGAAGATAGACGTTAGTAGTTGAAATTTACATTTTAATCTTACACAGATAATTTATGATCCCTATTATTGCACAATCAAATTGCAATATTAATGTTTGAAAAACATAACATCAATATGAAATACCAATAACTAGAAGTTCAAAAAAAACTTATTAGTTACATATCAATGCAATTCAATGTAATTTTTTGTCACTTGTGAAGATAGTTGTAAAAAAGGTAGTATGGTATTTTCAATAATTAAATCCGACACACACAAAAATCATGGATTATTTATATATATCATAAAATTAAAAAAAAATTATATCTGTTTAATTATTGTATTCAACAACTTAATTATATCATCATTATTTCAAATTATTATTAGTTATCAACGTAATGATAATTTTTTGACCACAAATAAATATTAAACTATTGATGAAATATTTGTGTGAAACTTGTATTAATGATATACAATTTGAAAAGTCTTGTAATAAAAAAATTTAAATTAGTTTCAATAATTTTTATTGTGAGAAATATTTGTCAATAGATATTTAATATTTATTTATTAATTCATTGCGGCCAATAAATATATTCAATTACAATAATTATTTTAAAATATAAAATTTAATACTATTGGTACAATATTTTAATTTATATTCAAGATTCATTCAAAATTTTAATTATATTCTTGCATTAATATTTTGTATACAATTTAAAGAAGTTTTAAAGTTCTTGCACAATAATAATGAATTGTAATACCTCTGATAAAGTAATATAAATAATACAGGAAGTACAGGTTTTATAATATATTTTAACGAGTGCACAATAATATTTAATATTCCTATCGGTTGCAGTAAAGCTTAAATCCTCCCTAGATCATTAAAAACATTTTGTAGCATTAGTACTGTTTTATGAAAGTAGGATATGTAATAAAAAAGAGTATTGAAATGAATGCTTATCTAGCAGCGAATCAACACACCAATTAAATTTGTGTATGATCAATTTCTATAATTCTTGTTTTAATAAATTGTTTTAATAATATTAAATTAATATTTTATACAAATATTTTCTGTATATATATAAAAGCTTATGAACTTTAAAAGTTAATTAATAGTATAAAGTTCCAGTAATTTCAGTGTATATACATAAAATGTTTACATTGATAAAAGTTAATTATTTAGTGTATGTGTATATATTTATCTAATTTTTATCCTTAGAATTTTCATAATAGAAATAATCGTTTAATATAATTGATTAAAAATTATTTCAGATATTTTTAATATCAATAATTGTTAAAGTATTGGATATACTATAGGTAAAATTAATTTTATTTGTGCTTACAATGAATTTTTTTAAAAATAACCTTTATATATTTAGTTGAACTATTCACATTTGATAAAAATTTATCAAATAATTCTAATATATGCTAATATGTATTTCGAATCTGAATATTTTAAAAATAATGAAAGAGATTTTTCATAATTGTTGCTTGTAGACGTAATATTATAGGAATTAAGATCTGAATACATAGTAAGTATACGCATGAAAAAAATTTTTTTTTTTAAAGTTTCGGTTTAATATAAATAATCTACATAAAAAAACGCTGAATTCAATGTCGCACATTCCATTTACAAGGTATCCCTAATTTGGTGAATTTTTTTCTCGAAGATTTAAAGAAAATAATGTAATAATAATGTACAGTTTATCAGATTCTAGCCACGGGTAAACTTTAAAAATTCGGCGACCATTTCGTGTTGGGTGTCAAATGCAAATGGATGATTTTAATTCCATCTCAGCTTATTCAATAATTAAATGTATTGGCAATTGAATATATTCCACGTAAGTACACGATGCACATTCTTGGAGTTTTTTTTGGACCTTCGGGAAAGGTCAATTAGTGCCAAAATTTATAATTGAGCCAACAAAGTAAACATGGTCTTTAGCGCATGATTGATATTCTTTCCTTATAGATCGACAACTATTGATATGTCGATCGACACGATTAATTTATTGATTTACACTTCGCATAATATTGCAAAGATAGTCGACGATAAGGTTTTCAATGACAATAAATTTAAGTCATTTACGAAACTATGGAGTATAATGTATTTAAGACGAACCAACTGAACCTCAACAAAGCGTAGGTTAAAAAAACTTTGATCGCTTGATGAATCCAATACATTCTGAAAAAAAGCAAAATTATTATTTTAGAAGTATATAGTGTAAATTTATTAAATTTAAAGTTGAATAGACTTTTGTTTTATTTAATCATAAGATTTTTGAAATTTGGCACTTATTCTCATATTTAATGCTATATTTTATTATAAACATAACATTAAATAAGCTTTCAATGATATGGATATAAATTATATATATGTATAAATTAGTACATAATTCTATATATCAAAATTTAATTATTTATAATATTCGCTATATATGAGCATACCTTATAAATTTATAAATAATTGTTACAAATAATTAAATTTTGATATATAGAATTATGTACTAATTTATATATACATAATTTACGTGAGTATAATTGAAAGCTTATGTGTAAATATATTTTAATGTGAACAATCAATTTTAAAACATTTGTTTTTTATAATAAAACATAACATAAAATATAAGAATGGGCATCATGATTTTTTAAAATGAGATAACATTGAAATACTGATTTCAATTTGTAAAATTATTATCCATATTAAAATAAGACAGATCAATACTTATACAAAATAAAAAAATTTTCTACTAAATAATGTTTTAATGCTTGAATTAAAAAAGAAAATCATAGGAAGATTTCAGTACATATCTTGATGAATATTAAATTGTCATTGTGTTATTGAAATTTCAAATAAAGCAAAAAATATTGTAATAAAAAATCTATCTGTTATTACAATATTTTTTTCTTTATTTAAATGCTCCTGGATGACGCCAAAGTTCATCAAAAAATTTCCACTCTCATATTTTGAATTAATATTCATTAATTAATTTTAATTTTATCCAATGAAAATTATAGAAGAAATTTATGATCCCAGGAATATACAATTCATGTAACATAAATTAAAAATCATTTTATTCAATCTTAATAAATGATTATCAATGTCAAAAAACGGCTAATCTGTTATTAAAATTATTAATCATGATAATGTCAAGACTAAAAAATATATTTTTTATCGGTAATACATGAAAAAAATATTTTATCTTTTTGAATTCGTAACTATTCAGGATATTAAAAATCCGAATATATTAGGTCATTTTTAAAGTAAATATATATAACGCTAAATACTTATGTTTTTTATACTTTATTAAACAAAATCATCCATTTTTACGTGCTTACTCTTTTTATTTTCATTATCCACTTCAATATTTAATTAAATTTAAATATATTTTACCAATACATAATATGTACGTGTATATTATTAATAAATTTATGATCTATACAAACTCTTGAAACTTTACATGTTTTACATACTAGAGATATACATAGTATATTTATACATGATTTATTAATAATATTTATTTTTACTTTTATTTTTCTACATTTATTCATTAATGTATTTCAAGATTAAAAAAAAAAAATTAAATATTACGAAAATATTAAGTTTATTTAAACATATTTTATATTACTAAGACGGCCCCGTTTACCCTTCATCCGAGAAGGGCAAACGGGGCCGTCTCGTCACAACATAATATCACATTTTCCATAATAACTCAATAAGTTTTTTTTAGATGAAATTCGTAATAGATATCAGCTAGTCAATGTCAATTTCAACAGTACGGTTTAATTATTAAAAATACTTTCTTTAATGTACGAATAAAGAAGAATATTATGTTGTGATTATAAAGATTTCTACAAAAGAAGTTTTTTTACGGTCCTTGTATCATTAGAGAATTAAAGAATTACTTTTAGCGCGAACAAATTAAAGTAAGCAAAAAGATAATAGATTTGGAAATTTTTGGCAACACAATTTTTTGAATTTTTAGTATTTTTAAAGTTTGTGAATACATAGTACATGTAAAATGTTATTGTGCTAATGTAAGAGAAAAAAATAAATTAATAGATAAATTGATTTTGAGTAAAATTGCGTGTTATATTCGCGAAATTCTCTTTTGAATTATTTAATATTGTCATGTAAGAGAATAAGAGGTTTTAATGCAAATGGGATAAAACAAGTTGAGTACCTCTGCCATTTAATTCGCGCTTGTGGTACAGTCTCAATAGGGTCCTTGATGAGATAAAGCCTGATACCTCTCATGTAATTCTGAAAGTATGTGTCCCATACAACGTCTCTCATATCCATCGAGAAGATACTTCGATCCTTGTTGTCCAGCTTGTTGACGAGGGCGTGAACGTGTTCATTCGTGAACTTCCACTCCTTCGTAGTAAAATAGTTCAGGACTTCCATGAATTTGTGAATTTTTTTATAAACTTTGAGCATTCTATTGGAAATCAAGAGCACAACTTTATAAGTGACTATTGCTTCCTCACTCGATAAAAGTATCGGTTTTTAAAATGAAAATGATTGTGATACCTTGGCTGCTTTCCAATGCAAACAGTAGCGGTATCGACCAGCAGAGCTGGCAACAGGTGTAAAAAGTAGATGAAGAATAAGTGAAGGTACTTGTTTTTGGTGTTCCTGAAGCTGTAATACCAAACGGCTCGGGTTGTCGGTATATCTATTCCATATTTTGCTGACATGTCCTTCACGTCATCCCATGTAATTGCATTATCTTTCGAAACGTAATTGTAAATCGGAATATCGTTGCTATTTTTATTGTTTCTGTCGAAAAAACATGAATTGATATATTAAATGTTTTATGTGTTTTTATTCTCAAATTTCTATTAATTTATAGTGTATCAAAAGTTGTGAGATTACCGTCACGCATCATATTAACAATTTAAAAATGCGTATTGCCAATTGAAAACTTTTGTTCAACATTAACACCGATACATCAAGAAAAAGTAGATTTAATACTACATGCAATTACTTAGAGTCTTTTAAAAACATATTTTTTTAGAATATTATATCATAATAAATAAACATAAAATATATGTATATATGGAATAAAAGTATCGCAATAAAAAAAATAATGATAATAACAAAGAAGCTACATCGCGCATTGTTTTGTGGAATATTTTTTTAAAAAAGGATTTTTGTTTGTTCCTTGCATTATAATATTTCCTGAATATAGCATAATTACACGTATTATTTCGAACAACTGTGAAATTCATTGTATATACGCGTACTACGTATACATATGTCTAAACTGAGATTTAGAACGTGATTTGGAATAAACTAAAAAAATTATAGATGTGTTCGATAGTAGTTAATAGAATTGACTAAATAAATAAATAAATAAATAACTAAATAAAGTGAAGATGCTGAAAGAAGTGCATATATTTCTGATAGTTGGTTGATGGAGAAAAATTTTTTTAAATTGGTTGGAGGAGAACGATTGGATGGAGAACCGGGAAAAATATAGAGGACTCGCGAAGGACCCGTAAATAACTTGTGTAGACCCATGGAGGACCCATGATGATACTGACTTCTTCATGGAGGCGACGTCCCATGCGCTGGCGATGAGGGCGTTGACAGTCATGTCTCCGGGGACGACGTTCGCCTTCAAGGATCCGTCACAGTGGAGCGAGCGCAGGAGTCCGGTCCCGGCCCCTGCCGCCACCCCCGTCGGCCCGTACATGTTGTCGATCCAACCTCGGATCGGTTCCTGATACGTCGAGATCACTGCAATTCGATTTTTTCTCTCAATTTAAATACATTCTCTGACTTTTTGGTTTGCCATTTGACTATTTTGAGTACTCATTGCGTCAAACCAGTTATTAAAATGCGTGCACGCACACTTTTTTGTACTGGATATTCGAATACATTTTCAATGACGATATGCGACGTATCTTTTCTTTCAAATTCCTAGCATGTGTATTTTTAAGTGCCTTAATAATCCCATTACAATTAAAATTTGTATTTTAATTTGAGTTGATATTGTACAGTTTTGATCATGCCATTTCATCTACATAAAATATTACTTTTACTATATTCTTACACTCGGACAATATTTTGTATAATTTCTTTGTATCTATTTAGATTTATTATTTTTTTTATACACAAAACATTACTATTTTGCACTTAACTACATACACTCTTCTCTTGTTTGTATCTTGTCAAATTGTCTATGGTTTTTAATTTTTATTGCTTCATTCTTACACATATTATATACTCATGTTCTATTTTCTCTCAAATCTTTTCAAATCAAGAGCTCAATATATATTTTTTAAATTTTGTGACTCTGTAAATTTAATGCTACTAACATGTATTTGTAATATTATTTATTCATAAACTTCAGCTTTAAAACAAAGAAACATCTAATTATAAATTATTAATGTACTGAAAAAATAAATTACAGAAATAGATTCTACTTCTCAATATTGTTTATTTTTTTTGGTCATGTATCATGTTTCGGAGATATACAAACTTATTTTATGTATAAAATGTATTATTATTAATTTTTAAATTGTAAATTCTTAATCATTAAAATTTGAAATTGTATTTTTTACTTTTAATCCTTCTAACTATTTTTACATAAGATAAAATTTTAAAAAGAAATATTTTATATTATGAAATAAAATATTTTAAAAGATTTATTTATTTGATTTCCTTTTTTATATTATAAATTTCAATATATTTAACATTTATATCCATTTATATATAAAATAATTTTCTTGCAAAAATACCTACATATATTTTTAATTCACTATTATATTGTTTATTTACAGCTTTAAGAAATAAAAGGTTTGGTTAAAAGTGCAATAAAACTGAATTTTCATTAGCCCATTCCTTTAAATTAATTTTTATAATGCAACAACACACTTCGGTTATCTCCTTTTTCAATAAATAAGCAACTTAAATCAGTAATTTTTTTAAAATTTTTATAAATAGGTAAAATTTAAATACAAACCAATAGCAGGTCTGAATATTCCAATTGGCAAATCCACACCTTCCTTACGTATAACATCCTCAGCTATGGCTTTCGTGAAGGTGTAAGTGTTTGGCCATTTACCCAAAAGTCTAAAAAATTTTGGTTTCATTTAATAAGAATAAAAAAGATCATTTTAATTATATTGAAATTTTATTCTATGAGCTTATAAAAATTGATAACTTTAAACGTATGACAATTAATAAAATAAATGTCCAATATAAGTATATACATATATTGCATATTTACTCATGGGATAATTATACTTTTTTTTGCAATACAATATAAATCAATTTTAAAAGGTGAAATTTCTATTAAATTGAAAGTGCAAAATTGTAATTATGGTAATCAGTAATTAAAAATAATAATACTAACGGTCTTGTTATGTCTTCAACAAGTTTTTCATCCATGTTTTCCACTAGTGAAATAAATTTGTTTCCGTCAATCGGTGAATCATAAAATTTTTCTTCTATTGCAGGTTGAGTACAGTTGGCATAGGCAGTTGAAACATGAACGCATGACTGAAAAGTTTGACAAAAAATCAATTGATATGAAAGCTTTAGTAAAGCAGTGAAGTATGTAAGCAAAATATTTTGAAACACTGCAAAGCTTTGCTTGTATTACTTTTAATAATCAATACAGTATTTTATTGTATACTAATAAAAATGAGTAAAAATTAAATGAAAGTTGGTTGAGAACTTATACATCAATTAAAAATTTGCTTGATCTGATACGAACAAATAATTTCGATCGTTCAGTAGTTAATTTGTAGAGAAAAATAGTCGAGTAAAATTAATTGGATCTTTCAGCTGCAATTGGAATTATAGATAAACGTAGGTGTAAATATGCGAATGCATTTATGATTTACCTTGAGGCGTGGCATTTCTTTGCACAAATTGAGGATATCCCTGGGCCCCTGAACGTTGATAGCGACGGCGAGCTTCAGCTTTTCGTCGAATCGCACTGTGGCGGCAACATGGAAGACGATCGAGACCTCGCGAATGAGGGTCGATCTGTCCGAGGTGGACATTCCTAAACCCGGAAGACTGCAATCCCCAGAAATGGCCACGATCTGATGACGGAATTTTGGCTGCTCCTCCCTGAGTTTGGCAAAGAGCTGCGAGCGCAAATTGATAATACCCCATTACGATTACACATATCGCCAGCTCCATAACAACAACAACAACAATAATAATATTACAAATAAAAAAAAAAAAAAAAAAAAAAAAAAAAAAAAAAAAAAAAATTGAAAATCAGCATACTTGCGAAAAATTAATATATAATGTAAAAACATTATATATAATATATTTATATTTAACATTATTGCAAATTACATCAAATATTATTGGTGCCTTACAAGCTTTTCAAATGTTCACTTTGTCATTCGTGTTACAGCCTTGAAATTATAGTAAATAACAATAGAAATAATAAAACAGGAAACATAAAATACTGAGCGCAGGCGATCTTCTTAAAATCTAAGTATAAAAATTGTTTAAAAATTCAAATATATTTAAAAATATTGTTCAAACTTTGTTTTATTCCTTAATTATATATAAAACTTCCATTATTGTTTGAATTACTATTAGTTTATGAAGCCGAATAATTCTCTTCACAAGAGATAATTAAGTAAATTAAAATAAATTTTTTATTTCTCTGCCAAATTTTTCAAAAGTAAAATAATGTATAAATGCTATACTCTCAATTGAACTCTATTAGTAAATTAATATTTAAAAATAAAAGAAAAAAATATCACTACAAGCAATAATTTTACCTACCAGTTTTCTTGAATACTCATTGTATAATTTATACTAGATATCTTGAAAGAAAATGAAACCGAAAGCATTGTATATGAAAGACTTTTTGTATATATATTTGAAATTAACTATAATTAACTATAATTAAATTGAATTAACTATAACAATGTATTTAAAAATTTTTAATACTTTATACTTTGAGTACAGGAGGTTACGGTAGCTCTGAAAGAGGAAGGAGAGGTATTGAGGGTCGGCTCAAATGTCGCAAGGGAAGAATGTCGAGGAAAGCGTTAGCGAGGGTGGAGTAGAAAATCTTGGTAAACTTACTGGGTCGTCAAAGAGCTCCTCGGTACGTTGATGGACGTCCTTGCCCTTTTTAGGCCGCACCAGGAGGTAGATGAAGCCAATACCGGGACAGCATCTTAGAAGCTTGTCCACGAGAAGTTTGCCCATGAACCCGGTACCCCCGGTAACAAAGATACTTTGGTTCGTATAAAATTCTTGAATGACCGTGAGTTTGGTGCGACCCTCGTGGTCGATCTGTTGCGGCAATCTTGTTGGACATTCCGTGGGTGTTTGAGAGCGAGAGCCACCGCTTTCCGCGATCACGACCTCCTGACCCCCCGATTCCATCAGTACCTCGACCATACCTGCTGTGATTACTTCTGAAAACAGAACATCAACCCTGATTAACATTATAATTCTCATAATTAGCAACGAGCGTAATGGCTATTGAAATCTCCTTTGCATCCCCATTAGGAAGTTTAACAACCTCTTTTCGAAAGTTAGAATACCCATGAATGCCTGTAATGCTTACAATATTTATTTATTACAATGCATTTCACGCTTGAGCAAATTTTCTATTACATACAAAATCATTAAATGTATAACTTTCTATAATATAAATTTTGTTTCATTTCAAAACTTATCTGAACTGCTTTTATTTATATACTGTTCATAAATAAATTTTAATAAATTTTTAGTGATTCAATATATTATATCAATAATAATTTAAATATAACAAAAACTTTAAAATAGTTTTTTTTTTAATTTTTTTTTAAAAAATTTATTTCAAGATGATAAATTTTAACAAACATAAATATTATTGCTTCTAAGCTTTTCTGAGTTTTATTCAATGTTATAAAATTTTATAATCTTTTATAAAATTCTACATTTAAAATTTATTCAAACTTGAAATTTTTTTATAGTCTACAAGTTTTCCTTTTAATAATAGTTATTAGCTAGTGGAAAAAAGGAGTAATAATATTTTAAACAATAACTGAATCCTGAGTATTATACAAAAATGAAAAATATAATCCTTTTATTTCGTAATAATTTTTTAAAGTACCTTAGTAGGTAAAAATTTATATTTATTTAGAAACTACTTTTATTTAAAGTCAAATAAACTTTTGATTTTAAATACTTTTTTCGCTTCAGAATTTTTACTATAATTAAAATATATTTTTTCATTCTTCCTGCATAAATTCTATGAAAACAATTTTTAACTAATATTTCAAAAATTAAAAAGTTTAAACAAATAAACAAAAATAAAATATGTAAATCAAGTTATAATTATGTGCTTACAATTAAATATAATACAGTACAAAAATTTTAAATTAGTTTTTTGATATTAACATAAATAAAAATTAATTTTATATAAATTCCATATAATTGATATTAATATTGAATCAGTAATTATACTTATTATTCATCATATTATCATTAATCGTTATGATAATAATTTCTAAAACATCTTAAGATCGTCATTAATCCCTATTAGTTCATAATTTCATAAAAAAAGTAAGATATGTATAGCGATAAAATATATATAAAATACTTATGAGATTTAAATTCGGTATATTGAGTAAACGTGTCTTTTTTTTTATTAGATAAACATTTTTTTTTAATATTTGCAATAAAATGATAATAAAAATTATTTCATTGACTAAATATTATATAATTATTTCTTTAGAAATTTATTATTCGAAACTTATTAAAAACAGAATGAAAGCTTATTTAATATTTAATTAAAATCTATAAGATAGTTTTTTTTTAATATATAATAATAATAATTATGTTTAAATAATTATCAGTTTAAATTACAGTAGTTTTTTTAAAAGAAAAGAAAACAAAGCTGATTTTTGGTTACTGATGTTTATTTATGTTTGTATTTAAAGTGCCAAAAACCCATAATGTATTTTTTTTATAAATTTCTCCATACTTTCTCTTGAGGAGGTAGTTCACAAAAGAAAATACATAATTTAACATACAAATTTTCTTGAATTATGAAAATAATGAAAGTTAATGATAATATTAATGAAGTAATAACCAATTGTTATCGAATTAATACCCAATGCATAAATATGAAATAACTTTGAAACGGCCCAATGAGAATAAAAAAATTCGTTTCTTTTGAAGCGTTTGGGTTGTATGTACATTTATGTATATAAGATATCTGAGTACCTATTGAAAGTGAAAACGTGAAAACATATAAACGATCAACGACTTATACAAATACACAAGACATGCGTCAAAATTTATAGCCTTTGTCGATCTTAAGTCGAGCAAACCTAAGTTGATTTCCGAGATCCGTTCGATTCTGAATTAATTACCAGTGGTTCTTAATATTTAAGCTATCCTTCTGAATTTTTAGGTAAGTCGATCATTAAAAAAAAGAAAAACGAAAGATGTCGATTGCGAGAATAAAACTACGCTCATGTGCCGCCCCCTCCCCAATGGGCAATGAAGAAAGTTGGTTGCGAAATTGAGCTGCAGGTATATAAATAATATGTTCACATGTTATCAACTTCATTCGTGTCTCATCTGAAAGATAGTCCCATGTAATGCGAACTAACATTTTCCTCCTTAATCGCATCCTCGTTTTCAAATGAGTCTATCTTTAAAAATTTGAGATATTAGCCTGCTGCCTTTTATGTAACTCTGCATTTACGTAAATACATACATGTATATTTTATAAGCTTTTATACAGATTGATATTAATGATTGGATGATGGAATAACGACTCTTTACATTTTGAATTGAATGGTCAGGTTCATTCTAATAAAAAAAATCAATTTCACTTAATAAGAGGTACAGTCGATATAGCATACCTTTTCGATCCATTAATATTCAAATTGAATGAAAGCAAAACAAATTTTGATAAAATGAATGCAAATTTAACAATATATAACGCTAATATTGTAGGTCTCAAAAAATTATAAAAATATCATTTTGTTTACAAGAAATAAAATAATAGATTGCCATATATAAATGTACAAAATTGCCATGTACAAAAACTACGTAAAAATAAGAATAATGAAATAAGAATCTTGAAATAATTAGAACTGCTGTATAAACTTATTATACTAAAAATCTCATTTATTTTATCATATTTCTTAGCTATTAAAATACTTCATTAGATAATTTAATTTACAAAAACTATTTACACATTTTAATTGAGTATTACCTATTACACATAATCAAGATAAAAATGTTAAACACATTAATTTTTCAATTAGTTCTATTAAAATATGATAAAATCCGTAGTGAACTGTATGAAAAAGATCAATTGTTAGCACATAATAAAATGTCGACCTTCAAAATCAAATCAAAATGTAAATTTATATTATTCATACGCCCATTAATTTTAATCAGCAATAACCTTGACAGTGATTATCATCTGAAATATTTTGAACAACTATGTTTATTATTTACGTGTATAATTGTATTAAAAGAAGTAAAGGAAAAAAAACAATTTTTTAAGCAAATTTATAAGGTATAAAGTCATCCTAAATCTCTTAATAATACCTACAGTATTAAATAAAAAAATGAAAAAAATAATTTTTATTATCTTCTAAAAATTCTGTGCTTACACTCACCAAATTTAATGTTTTAAATAAATGTAGTTTTAAATAATTTATTATTTCATTCTTTAACTCTAGTAATTTAATTCTTTTCTTTTAATTTTCCATATTTTTCGACAACTTAGTCTGTAATGATATTTCACACATACCAGACATGAGACGCTGTATGAAGTGAAAGTTGATCGTGAACTTCACTTATTTTTAGTTAGATAAATAAAATAAATCAAAAAATAATGTAATAATCACAGAAAATAATAAAATTATTTACTACAAAGCTTTTCATGAACTATTTTAACAAGATTAAATATTTCGAAAATAAATATCATCCTTATATTATTATTTTTCGGCATCTTTCTATCAATAAATTTGGATAGTAATAAATATAAATACAAGTTATCATATTTGTTTAAGGAGTACAATTAAAAATATTTAATTTTGATAAAACTGTATAAGATTAAAATAAACATATTAATTAATATATACTTTAAAAACAATAGATAGTCGATTTTAAATTACTGCTAATATCTGAAAAAATATATATTTCTCAAAAATACATTTGGTATAAGCATTTATTTTTAAATTTATAGAACCTATAAATATTTTTACTATATATAGAAAATAAATAAAGTAAATAAATACAATTACTTGTTATAATAATATTCAATAAATTAAAATATTGTGTTAAACTTAGATCGTCAAAAAAAAAGAAAAAATTAACATAAATAATGAATGTATTATTTATTATTTATAGCAAAAAATTCCAAAGTAAGTTTTTAAAGTAGTATATTATGAAGCCAACAAAATAAGAATTTATAATGTATACAAGAATGAATCAGCTTATATCGAACTGATATCAAGGACCTGGTGTTTAATAATCGATTCGAAAGAAGATAATTGATGGTATTTAATGAGTTACTTCTTTCTAAGATGGAGGAAGAGAAATCTCAAAAGAAAATAATGGCGTCCAAAGAGAAATTTTCTCCACATGACAATTGAAATTGAATACTTCAATGAATATACATAGTCATGTAAAAAAATAATAGCGCAACTATCAAACCAGAAATCCAAAGAAGTGAAGTGAACGGAAAATGTTTTAATTCTCACTTAATAATACGTTTAAATCGATATTTTATTTTGGACTTATTTTCGTAACCATTAAATATTTATGAAGTGATTTAGCTCAACATGTGACTATACTTGTATTATTATGTAAAAAGGCAAACTGTTTGTTATATTTCAAAAATATTCTAATTCTCATAAACTATAAAACTAACAAAAAATTTTTTTTCAACAAAGAATTTAATGCGGCATGATTATTATAAAGATGTATTAAATATTTTATTTTTAATTTCAATTTGTTATATTTATAAATTAAATGACTTTTGGTTAAATAAAAATTAAAAAAAAAAAAATAATATTTACATTCAGAAAGATTTTGCACTGGTCATATACTCGAAAATGTTTGTTAAAAAGATTTATAAACACACATTTACTAACATACTGTAAAAAATCTGTACATTGCGGCAATGAACTGTCATTATTTCACAATTGTAATAAGTTTATAAATATTTTATGATTAATAAAAATTGCTGAAAACTACTTCGATTCAAACGAAAGTTATGATCTAAATAACGTAAAATAAGCATTAGTTTCAAATTAATAATCGAATACAAATGTTTTAATGATATGATAAATTATTCTATTAGATAATATTTATTTCTATTATTTATTATAATAAAACAATAAATAAGTAAAATATATTCTCATTAATACTTTATATTTATATTTTTTATATAATTATTTAAGTGAGTTTTCTTCAATGAATGTTTTTTATTAGTATATTAAAATTTATAATATAATTAAAATATATTTCGAATTTAATGTGTATAAAATAAAATAAATAAAAAAATGAATTACAATAATTTATGATAGTATTAACTAAATTATTTTACATAAAACTGAGAAGCAATTTTATACATAACGCATAAAACTAATATTTTTTAATTTATATATATATAAATTTATTAAGAAAAAAATAGAAAGATTTTTAAAATTACATTAATTTATAAATATATAGAGTAAGTACAAAATTCTTAATAGAAATAAATTGAAAATATAGAATTAATTATTGTTATGAATAAATAGTAATTAATAATTAGTGATTAATTCACTTTTTTCACTCAGAATGAAATATTCATACTTTTCATTGTTTATTATTGATTAGAACTATTTATATTAATATATTAAATTTTTAATAAATTTTATTGCAATAATATATCCGCTAAATTATATATTAAAAAATATATTCCACAAATACTTAGTTTTTGTAAAAGACTATAAAACCATTGATATAAGAGTCATAAATAATTAACTTGTTTCTTTATCCATTAAAATCAACAAATTATTAAATACATATAAGTAAAATGTGATTTTAAATAAATTTTTTAATAAGATATATATATAAAGTTTATAAAATTTATTTGATAATATAAATTAATTAATTAGTTTCAATTCTAGACATAATATTAACATAATTCATAATATTTAATGATAATGATATAAGCAGTAAGATTTGTTGATCTATCATAAGAAATTTCGAATTTTAAAGAAATATATAATACTAATTAAAACAATATGTAAATAAAATTTATTTTATATTGATTTTTCATTTTCTTATATTCAAAAAACTTCAAAAATAAGACACACGTTAAATATTGCAATTGTAACAATAACTAAAAATCAATAATTAAATTAAATTTTTTATAGTGAATATTTTATCGATATATTAGTTATATTTTTTATATTCATTTTTGGATAAATATTCTATTTATTTGTGTAATAAATTTGCTTATTTGAACATTTACATCATTTTTTATGTAATTTTTGTTAAATTATAATAAATATAAATAAATAAATATATTTTTTTTCTTATCAATGTGATGAGTATATTTTAAGAAACGCGCGCTCAATATAAAAAAAAAAAATGGAAGATGTGGGGTATATAAAAATGTTTTTCGTAAGAACGTAGTCTTAAAAGCAAAATAAATGAACAAAATGTGACATGTGATGTTTGCGATGAACAAGTTATATGATTAGCGGTAAAAATCAGACGTATGTTAATATAGAGTAAAACTTCATAAAAATGCGAGATGTTTCCTTATTCTATTTTTTTCTGGAAAATCCCATGAATAAATGATTGTTTATTTCCTTGGAACATCTTTCTTATGAATACGTGTATTCTTCTTCCACTTTTCAACCAAATTGTGCCTGAGAATTTAAAGGTGTAAGCCAAAAATTAAAATCCATGCACGTAAGAGCTGCGCCAACAAAATTGTATAATAAAAAGTAATAACGCCTCGAATATAATAACTCATACAAGTATTGCTCCCGGTGCTTAAAACTGCCGAATACGGAAGAACAAATATCTTCACGTGTTATGCAAAGCACGCGAAACTCATGAAAAAGTTCAATATTATGCACCGCTCTATTATATACGAGTACACACATTCTTTCCATTGAAACAGCCTTCATTTTGTTCACCCGTGACTTCTCTCTTCTATAAAACACTTGAGAAAGTCCTGTAGAAAAAATTTATTTTTTAAAATAATGGGTAAAACCAAAAGAGAAACCGCAAAAGGTACGTGCTTCATTGTACAACTGTAAATTGCTCAAAACTCCAGACTATCTACCGAAAAATAAATTTTTTTAATCGGACATCGTAACCGAATATGCGTTGCTTTAATTTAATGAACTATCAAAATAATTGAAGTCCATAAACGTGTAGTTTAAATGTATCGTAAATATTATGTATCTGACATAGACGATTACAGTTAAAAGAGTTTAAAAATTTGAAATATCAATATTGAATCAAAATTCATTAATTTTAAATTACATTCCATTAACAATACTTCTTTCTTATTGAATTAAATAAGTAAATGGGAGTGTAGCTTTAATTAAAATTATCATTTTTAATTAAATAATAATTTAGAGAAATATTACGTATCACTTTAAAAATACTAAAATATAGTTTATTTATTTTTTTGCAAAAAAATTTTTATTGTTTTGAGAAGAATTCCTAAGCATAAAGAACTTGTGATTATAAAATTGTGACTCACTATTTTAAGTATTTATTTAAAAACAGTCTTACATTTTTTTCACTCATAAAGAAAGCCATAAAAATATTTATTTATTCAACATTTGAAATTTCCTTTTATATAATAAATTTAAGTGTTTTCGTAATAAAAAGATATAAAAGTTTACATTACTTAACAAATTAGGAAATTTAATAAATTTTGGGTTGCACAATTTCAAAATTTCAATCTCTTCAATAATTTCAAAAACTGATTTCAATTGACAAAGAAATTTATTCTTCCAAGTACATTTAAAATTTATCAATACATGTGCTATCTTAAAAAAAAAGAATTACAAGTTAATTTACAGTTATCTTATGCATACTATTGTTTTTAAATATATAGCTATTTATGTTCATCTGATAAAATTTAATTAAATCAAAATAACTTAATAGTAACATAAAACATTATCTAAATAGCGAAATATTATAATAATTGAGTACTAGCATTAACTAAATTACAAATATGAGAAAGTGAGCATTTACAGTATGTAAAATATACTGGTTAATATAAAAATTTTTACTAAAACAACTAAATTTATAACTACATTTTTTAACTACTATTATAAATCAAGGCTATTTTAAAAATACATGGAAAGAAAATTGTGAATATACTCGCTTAAAATATATATTATAAAGTTCTTATTAATTAAATTATTAATTCAAAGATAATTTTTATATAGAAAAAAATATTGTTTTGCATTTAAAAAAAACAAAAAAAATTATATTAATTAAAATTCTTGTAAACAAATACTAATTTCTGAAAAATTTTTTTAACATATAGAAAATAGAAAAATTTATATAATGTATTAATGTTAGCTGTATTTTACATTACATACAAAAAATTGTGAGACAAATTTTGAATAAAACTCAAAACCAAACTTGAAGAATTTGCGTTAAATAAATTAACATAAATTAGTTGGAATAGAGATTTAAAAAAAAATTAAAGTAAGAAATATCTTAAGCAAATTAATGTTTTAATGTAATATAATTTCAAAATTTATGTTAAAATTAATTTCTTTATAAATTTTTTTATATTTTTTTAGATAAATAATAAATTTAACTACATAATTAATGTTTATCTTTTGAGTTGTAGCTATGTGAATTTTTGTAACCCGAATACGAAGATAACAGTATATGCGAATGTAAAAAACTTTTATCAAAGGCATATAAAGATACTTTTTTATTGTTTATTATGAAATCAATTAGATCGTATTAATAGGACTACCACAATATTACTTATCACAAATGTAAATTTTAAATCTTCTTTTTGTATTTATTTTTTTATTACTATTACCATAAATGATATAAATTTTTATGGAACTTGTGTCTTAAAACCTTTAAAGTTCGTACTTTAAAGGTGTGAAATATTTGATACGATATTAATCGTCAGTTGTGTCAGTTTTCAATACAAATTTAGTATTGTTTACCAAACTGATTTTTGAAATTTTTTTATAAAGCTTTCTTAAATGCAAGATGTTTTTAAAATCACTTACAGCCAGTAGGAAATTGGAAACGGTACCTGCAATGTATTTAAATGGTGAATGGGAGTTTGGAAGATGATGCTGCGTGCATTTGGACGAAAAACCGTTTCTTGATAAAATAGGAATATTTATTATGGCTAAGATCGCGAAGCTCGTAGTAATAAACGGTACCTGCTATCCGCATTAATTTACTGACCCACATATTGAGGGCCATTGACCAGCAGGTTTTCTGGTTTTTCGAGAGTGTCTCAGAAATATAATGTAACGGTATATAACTGGCGAAAGGATGCTGGAGATGCACACCGCACAATACTTTCAAAATTCATCTAGGCACTCGGTTCGTGGTCTAGTCTTGTGGACTTGACAACATTGCCGGTGATGTGAAACATACAGGTGACACGTTTTGTATAGGAATGAGGGAGAAAGAACTTTATCTTGATTTATAATCAGCTGCGCGAGATTTGGAGACGCGATCTCCAACCTTTGACGAATCTCGTTGAAATACGTGCAATTTAAATTCGAAATAAAATTTATTAAATTTTCTTTCGAGTACGTGCGCAAAAACTTGGGTATGTAAATACTCTTAAGAATTTATTTTAATTTTCATGAAAAATACAATGCGTTTTTCAAATCATTAGCTTCACATAAAACATAAGCAGTTTCGCGATGTTATTTATCATAAATTACTGCTAAAATTCAAATAATTATAGAGTACTATTGGTATTCAGTTTCGTCAAATTTAATCCATCTATCTTTGCGATTGCATCATTGTTAATTTCTATTTCATTGTAAAAAAACGTGAACTGCGCTTTTAAATTTTTCCACTTTTCAACAATCTAAAATTTTTAAATATGCATTTGATGGAGCTTATCAAAATAAGACAAATTGAAATTTCGCGCACATATTTGTGTGTGTAATAAATAGTAAAAAATAAATCACTGACTATATGATAATCACCAAAAGTAGGAAATCAAAAGATTATTTCCGCGTGAAACACGTTGCTGCATTTGTGAATGAGTGGGGATTCCCTTTTCATTGAGTATTCCTCTTAAGTTCATCCTCCACGTGCAGCACGTATTAACCAGAAAAGATACGTTCTGATCGTGATTCGACGAATCGCATTTAATATCGGGTCTTTGTGTACGCAATTATGCACCACAGACTCGAGAACTCTGCAGATTTTCTTGGCGACAATGAAGCACAGCTCTCAATTTTTTCGTTTGTTCATTTTCTAATGAGTCAAGCAACATTCTAACGCTCAAACCAAAAAACATAATACGTTCAAGGGACTATCTTCTAACCGAATTGGATGTATTGACATTGTCGAATAATTTGTGAAATTAATTGTATTTTAAAACGAAATTTATATAACTATGCACGCAGAATCCATTACAATAAGGCAGCATACTGTTTATCAATAACGAGATATCAGTCATTCTTTTAACGTGAATGTGAAAGAAGAACAAAAATTATTCATACAATTAATTACGATTTTGAATACACATTACTGACATATGCGTAATTTACTATGATTCTCGGACATTTTTTTCATTTGCATTTTGTAAGACGCATGTATGCTCACTTGATTTAAAAACGAATGTCACTGGCAAAGATGTACTTACCAGTAAAGTCACTACGGAATAAGAAGAATAAGAGTTTTAAAAAGATACACGAAAGAGTGAGTACACTGCTTTATTTGCGAATGCCTCACAAGTTGAGGTGATGTCAAAGAGGTAAACCTTCTTGAGATGCGTCTCTATTTGCTCGGAACCTAGCAAGGTAAAGGTAAATTGAGCAGTAAAGAATAAAGAGAAACTGATTCATTCTTCTTCTTTTTTTATTTGAAATGACATACCGACGATGGTTAGCTGACCATACAATTAGGCAATGAAACCAAAACTTGGTTTTAAAATAGTGGCATACACAAACAGCCGATACCTCAAGTACCTAATACCTTCGAGATGAAGGCCTTTTTTTTAACCGTGACGTGTTTCGTTAAGATCAATTCATATTTCAATGGAGTTGATGAATAAAAATTATTTAAGTTTCCAAGCACAACGATTTTCGGCTATTCATTTCATCGTTGATAAAAGGCCTCGGTTACAAGGAGAACTGGAATAGTCTTGAGGAGATGTAAATCAATCACGATATGATCGACATTTCATGTAGTTTCAAGCGGATCAACATTTTAAAATAGAGAACAACTGGTGACTAGAGTAAAGCCCATTTACTTTTAAAAGTTAATTATTATTGAATATTTAACTTTTAAAACTCCGCGTAAATGTCATTGTTAGCCTTGTATAATCATCTCGTCACGGCATCATTAATGTACAATTCTAGATGTGCGGGTAAATAATTCAACAATTGTCCAATTACTCCAGACATGTATCTAGGAATTATAATATTTGAATATCCATGATTAAGTTTGTGGTGGAAGCCATTTGACATTAGGCTCTGGGAGCGCTGGTGGCCAGTGTCAAGAAAATGTAAAAACGTGGAAATACCGAGAGTCGAAGATGGAAATTATTTATTTCCGAGGTGTCGCAACTCACGAAGAACCACCAACTTTATCCCATTTTATCTCCCGCGTGGTCAAATATTTGCCGTGTCCGTATCAAAATTAATATAGCCCAAAGGTGCGCTTGTGGCGACTTTCGCGATGATTGTGTCGATTCATGCACATCTCGAAAGAGTACGCTGATCAATAATGCAGCTGGTGTTTGCACGCATTGAGCAATAAGCAAACGCTCGGTGCGCGTGTTTGCGCATTTGAGCCTGGCGTGTTTGCGTGCGTGTGCGTGTGCGTGTGCGTGTGCGCGCCGGGGCCGAAAGCCTTTTGTCGATTCGACAAAATTCTCTCGCTCCTCGGCTCGCTCCCTGGCACCCGACGCTATTTTCTCTCCATCTCTTTCTTCTTATTCTTTCTTTTTCTCTTTCTCGCTCTCTTCTCTTACTCCGACGCTCCGTCTTCAAAAACGCGTTATTAAGAAGCAAGGCTTTTCTTTCAAAATTTCTCAAGGCTCCCGATGGAGCTGCTGTACGTGTTGGCAATGAATTTTTACGCTTTCGTAATCCCATTTTACGAATTTGTTTAGAAAATAAAATAAAAATAAAAGAGGCGGAGACCGATTTATTGTGATTTTTCAAACTTTTCGTTTAATGAATTATTTTATTACTAACGAGCATTTGTGCTCCGGTTTCCTGTGAATTTTCCTGTTTTCTTATGATTTAAGGATACGTTGATATTATAAATGTTTCTTTAAAATTAAATTTAAAATAATATTTTGAATTTGAAACACTTTTTTTATTTATTTAATTTTTTTTTTTTTAATGAGAAAAGATTAATAAACTGCTTGCGACGAACCTTTAAATCGATCAAATTTGTTATACCAAATTTTATTCAATTATAAGATTAAAATATTTATGATTTTAAATTATAAGTTTAACTGGAACAGTAATGAGCCAAGTACGACAGTAATACTGTATTACAATACATATAAATACACACAAACACATGCAAACTTGTAATGTGAATAGTATAACAGTTTCATAAGATTTTAATGGTTGATTTTACAATTCCGGACGCAAGTGGTCTCATTTCTCAAGTAAATTTCAGAGGCAATTAAACTTTATTTTTATTGATATGAATTCATTTTAACCGTATAAATTTATATTTTATTCATGAATTCAAGTTTTTCGTGTCAAAGGTTCTCAATTAATTTATTATCAGAAGTAGAGCGTTTAATTCAATAGATGCAGAAGTTTCGTGGACGTGTCATCTGCGCATTGAAAAGAAAAATCATAGTTCAGCATTATTTAAGGTGTAAACAGCGATGTTTTCAATAACAATAGTCTAGAATTTCTTTAAAGCACGATTCAATGTTTAATTTAATTAGATTTAAATTAAGAATCATTCACGATCATTGGCAGCTCGCACCTATCGAAGATATATTTAAAATAAACTCTCGTTTTAAGCAAGTAGTAGCATCGGCGACATTGCCATGAGCTACTCACTAGGGAAACTTTTGTACGGAATCGATTATTTTAAATAATCATTGCATCGCGCTTAAAAGTTTGCCGAGTTTTGGAATAAATAACGCCAACTATACCAATGAAGAAAAATCAAAGTGTCACCGTGGAGGAGCGCAAGCACCTAATGAACGAATTGCGACACTTACTCACTTTCGATAAACGGTAATCCGAACTACACACTACCTTTTAATACTACCTTGGCGGGGCCACGTCCGTTATCTCAATAATAATCGGCTGTAGTATTATTTAGCAGCTCACTATCACAATGCAAAACAATACAATACAAACGGCGATTGAGCTCGAGTTATTAAATCGAATTAGCGCTGCAAGTGAGTTGGGAAAATGGGAGCCCGAGTAACGTTTGCTGACACGTTTCATTGGCCAAGACCACCAAGAATAACAATCGGCCAATGAATTACCGATCTACCGATCCACCGACCCGAGCTCTCTCCTTCCCCCGATCCGCCGAATATTTCTGCACGATTCAAAACCGTAGCCGAGTGTCAATATTTTGATTTTGCCTGTCGACTTGCATGCGCAGGACCACACCTTTGCGGTATTTTTCCCCAGGCGCTCATTCGGTTGATCTGGTCAGCCCCTGCCCCAACCCCTTCGCCCAATCTTGAATCCTCGACTCGTTCGAGTGACATTTGACTAGAACTTTATTATGAGACAAGGTTTTACAAAAAATCACGTAATGCCAATGAACTCACGCGGATCCTCGTAAACAACAATGTTTAAACACTATTTGTTAATCAGAATGAAATATCCGTTTTTTCGCGTGTACTCGCTGAATTACTCGCTAGGTTTCGCTACCTCGCCATCAACAACAAATCCAGCATTACCCTCGACATTCAGCCCAATTTCTATTAATATTTACATTGATCATTTTTTAAAAAAGCTCTCGATAAGTCCACGCAGTTCAAGTGACATAATTTTTAATTACGCACAACAAATGTAATTCGCAAATAAGTCTCTTCCAAGGAAACCGAATTTTGTTTTTGGGGCAAAGTAGCAAAGCCTTGTTATGGGTGACACTGTGAAACTGAATCCGATGATTCTTTACTTTTAACAAAAGTAAATTTTACCATAATTGTCCATCGCAGGTATGCAGCAGATTTATTGCCGACGTTCAACACGAGATAAATGAGGTACAGCCTCCTGAATTGGTTTCTGAGTTAGGAATTTACGAATGAAAAGGGAAGTCGAGTCGCATCTGCGTTAAAAACGTCGCGGATTTGCTCCTTCGGCCGCTTTAATTTCACTAACCTTATTTTCAGGCCCGTGTATAGCAAACACTTTCTCCTGCTCTTTTCTCTTTATTTATCTCTATTTCTCTCTCACTCTCTTGCTCTCACTGCAGACGACGTTGTAAATCACCTTCTTAAGCGAGGCGCTCGTGCGAGAATTGATGGAACGTCCGGTGCCCCAGGTCGAACAACAACTGCTCTGCCCGAGGAACCAAGTTGTGAGTGCAGCCGACGAGGAGGACGGCCGCGAGCACAACAACGAACTCGTCCGCTCGCGCGCGCTTTTTCGAAAAGACTTGTGTCCTATCACGTCGGATACCTCCTATGGACGTTCATTTTTCTCTCTCTCTTTCGCTCTCTAGCTCTTTCTCTACTTCCCCCGGACCAAGCGTACCTCTACCGGCGCCACGAAAAATCTAGAGGTGGGGAAGTGTAGCGCTCGGGGGGCGTGTACCAGGACACGACTTACTCGTGTCCTGGTACACCACTACTTTCGATTCCAAGGGCGAGATTAGGTGAGTCGGTGATTAGGTGAGGAAACGGTCGCTTCATCTCTGGCCAAGCGTTCTTTTTTTCATTTTCTTTTCACCGGCTTTTTCCACGCCCGAGCCTCCCAAACTACGTGACGTAGCACTTTTTCTTTTCCAGCAACTATCCGAATTTCCATAAGAGAGCGGAACTACTCGAGTCGGAGTTCGATGAGATCCAGACCTCCGCTTTTATTCGATGACGCATTTGTTCGGATAATTTTAAGAGAAACTTACAATTCTGTCATTAACAATTCGAGTATTCAATTGTAACGCTTTCCTGCAATCTTAACAATTATTAACGCAGCAACATTTTACTTACTGTAATACTCCCAAGCGTATTTTCTAATGTCCCAAGAATTTCCTTTTCACAGATTTTATTATTTTAATTACTGTAATAACAGTACGTACCAATATATCTTCGATTTCAAAACAATATTTATATTATTTATCCTTTAACTCAATGTTTACAATTCATTTTCATATTAAAACTATCATCATCTCACTTTTTATCCCAATTATTATGTTATACATGTCAATCAAATATTATAAAATTACAAAGAATAATTAGAAATTTTTTCGTTAAATAACGAATGAATCATAAAAATATCACCAATAAAATAAAAGTAATAAAACATTAGAAATATTATTTATGAAAAGCAATATTCATTTCTGATATTTAAATCTAAAATACACTTTAAAATTTAAAATTTTCAATCAGCAACATAAGAATGACTCAACATAAATGTTATATTATACTGACATTATAACTTATCAAATTTTTATGTGATGAAAACAATGTTTAAAAAGTGATACCGAAATTTTACAACTAATACTGTTAAAGTATAATTTACAATTATCGAATTAATTTGCTTGGAATTTTTAAAATTAATGCTTTTGGAATAACTAAAACTTCGTCACATTGTCATTTTAATTTTATACTTGCATATGTATAATGCAGAAAGATTTTTCCAAATTTCATATTAAATTTAAAATTTTGACATATTTTTTAAATATTAACCAATATAGATACATTACTAAATATTTAAAATTGGATGCACTATATAGTAATGAATATATACAATATATAATAATATTATATAATAAATATCTATGCCTGAGTAATTACTTTAATTCTTAGACTTTTCAATAATTGTTAATAAACTGGAAAATTTTATTCGGAATCAGAATATACACAAATTAAATTATTTTATCATCTTAGAACTACCCATTGACGAATTTAACAACGCACTCCATAATTTATATAATTATATAGTAAAAGCTTATACTCAATTTTCTATGTGCGCAAGAAAAAGTATTTTATAATTAATAATTAATATTTATAGAAACTTATGAAAAAATGATGGTATTAAAATATGAAACAGGATATAGTTTGTGTATACTATAATATCTGCTTGCCATTTATGCGATTAATATTTTAATTTCATCTTATATCGACTGCTTATTTTATAATCATAATTGCTCTATGTTTTTTATTAATTTTATTAATTGTATTTAATAATATTCTTATATTTTGATAAAAAAAAATAATCCACGTATATGATAATCCACCTAATAAATAAATGAAAATAATAGTTCGATTAAAAATATTCTAAACTTTATAAAAAGTACTTACAGATGTGCGTTTCAAATTTTAATTTATAATATATTATTAATAATATTATATAATAATTAATATTATTAATCTATATCAATGAATACAAATATTTAATAACTAAATTATTAGTAATTTATGAAAATTCTTACATTATAAATTACCTATAATTTTTTTAAAATAATTTTAAAGAAGATAATAGGATCTTAAGAGTATTTTACACTCTAAACACTTCACACTAACTTATAATTTTTCTATTTAAATAATAATTATGCTAAATTATTTTAATATAATAAATATAATTATTTATTTAATCAATAATTCTTAAATTAAAAATTAAAATTAAATTTATTTTCGTTACTTATATATATGTGTGTATTTTTTTTAATGTTTTTAAAATAATTGTAGAAACATGGACATTATTGCGACAATCAACTGATATTTATAATAAATTATAATCAACTTTTAAGTACACAAAAATAAAAATGACTAATTTTTCATTCTAAATTTATCTATATAAAATATAAATATATATATATATATAATTCTGACCAAATTTATTTAGATGATTAAAAGATTATTGTACCAGTCTTGAAGAGTTACGCACATTAAAAATAATATTAAATATTCAATATGTATTAATTATTTTATATATTAAAAATTTTAGTATTGAAAAACCTGAAAAATTTTATATAAGAAATTATAATTTTATATAAGAAATATCAACGTCCTTAAAAACGTAACAACTAAAAATACAAATTAAAATTCTTAATATACTTTAATTATTTTACTTTCAAAAATGTCTGTACTTCTCTATATAGATACATATATTCATTATTTTATGTAGCTTTAAAATAAAAATTTTTAAACTACATAAGAAAAATTTTCATTTCATACTTAATGCATTATTTTGAATTATACTTATGTAAACGAAGGTGACTTACCTCAAATACCTACAAATACTTGATATGAAACAATGTTTATATCAATAGTTAATTTAAATAAGTATGAACAAAATTTTTATATAGAAAAATTAGCTAGTTTAAGTCAATAAGTACTACTATACTTATTAAATTATATTTTATATAAATATAATTTTATATAACTAACTTCTGATGGTACTCAAAGAAAATAAATTTTGATATACGTGTTTTAGGTCATTTCTTTTTTTTTTGTGACATCATTTTTTGCTTCAACAATTTATAAATTTTATTTTTAATATTTGTATTTCATACCAATTTTGATATTTTTCTATTTATTTTATTATTATTATTATTATTATTATTATTATTATTATCATATTTATTATCATAAACAAAATTTGTCACAAAACCAGTTTGTAATTGAATACAAAATATTCGTGAGTCAATCAAACTTGTCAATTATATATTTTAATATCGAATGATAATTTCACGTAAAACAGGAAGTTATTGATTCTTCATAGGTTTCATGATAATCTATATTACATTGTAGACATGTAATATTGTGTCAATTATGATAAAATGATAAGATCATATAAAATCACTCGACTTTGTGTAGACGCAGACATGATTGTTTTTTTTTTTGTTCATCCACTCATTCAAATTTCAATTATCTCACTGACTCAACAGTTCTATGAGTTCAATCGCGTATGGTAGTTGATTTAAAAATGTTCCAAATATTTGTGATATGATCTATACTTAAAGCTTATATCATTTATTAAAAGTTCATTTATAAATCTTAAATAATTTTATTAAAATTTTAGAGTTTTATAATATCAAGATGTGCAAATTTTATAATATCACAGCGATGTTTAGAAAGTTTATTTCAATTTTCAACAAATCTTGATAAAAGTGGTGAATTAATCAATTGTTTCAACTTCTAATATTTTAATACATAAAATATTATAACGATTTCCAGGTAGAAATTCAACGATTGACTAGAAAACCAGTATGAGGAAAAAAAATATTGAATTAATCTATAATCTTATTTATAAGATTTTAATTACAAATGTATCTTATTTGAAATAACATATTATGATTTGCATTAAACTATAAAATTAAAATATATTTATTGAAATCAAAACCAATTTAGTTTTTATATATAAAAATATTGGAATAATTTTATACTTTTAAAAAATTTTAATGTAATTAACAATTTAGAAGAATTCAATTAAAAATTTAAAAAATTGTTCTTGACTCTTTCTCCATCTTTCTACCTCTAAATATAATAACATCAATAAAATAAAATTATTATAATATAAAATAAAAAATAACCAGGATCACTTGCTTGTAATGATTATTTTTTTATTACTCATTATTACACAAATTTAAATGTTTTTCTTAATAATATTCATTTCAATATTACAAGAACTTTTAATAATACATTTTAATCATAAAAATAATTTTTAGGTAAGTAATAATTTAAAATAGCATTTTTACATTATTTTGATAGGCTTTCGATTTCATTCTTGATAATAACAATAATAATATTCATTCAATTTTATTATAATTCAATATTAAATAATATTCAAAAATACACTGCATAAAACAATATAAACTATAAAAAAATATATTTAATTTGTATATATAATTCTTTTTATATTATTTAAAAAGTTTTTTATCTTAATGATATAAATTTGTAATAAATTCTTTATTTAATATAAATTTTTCTGCATTTTTAAAAATATCAAATTCAAAATTTTTAAATTTATCGATGTCTTTTATTCCCGAGTAAACAAAAACTTGTTTAATGATATTGAATATTTTTTATGATTATTTGTTTGTTATTATTATAAAAACATTTATCTAAAAAATGGTAATTCAACATTAATAAATTTACAATGTATTTATAAAACTTAATACCCTATTACCACTATAATTTTTAGTAGATCAAATTTGATTATAACAACTTTCTATTGTAAGAATTGACATTTATAAGATAAAATCGCAATTAACTTTTTATTCAAGAATACTTTATATTTTGAAAAATATAATTATGAAAAAAAACTGGGTAATAAGATAAGAAGCTGCATTATTTTGTTGTTGTTTTAATTATAAATTATTTTCAAAATATTAATACAATAATCTTAATAATCAATAATTATTACTTGTATAATACAATATATATTTTTTTAACAAATATTGAATTTGGATAATAGAATCTTCATTTATTTATAAACTATATCGCATGTTCATTATCGTCAATAGTATTTATATAGTAGCTTCTTTATTATCATAATTCTGAATTATATATTTTCTTGTCGAAAAGTTTAAAATATTATGTTAAACTAATGGCTAACCTAATAATTGGATAAATATAACAATTATCTCAATAGAGTTTATCAATCTTTAAATGTATATTAACATTATAATTACTTAATTTTAAATTATCTTTAACAATAGTACTATATAATTATTGATATTATAAAACTTATTTATAGATTATAATTAAAAAATATAATCATAATTTATTCATGATACTATTAATGCTAAATTAGGCATTGCAAAAAATTTCATTTACTTTATTAACTTTTGCTCTTACAATTGAAAATATAATTAAATAAGATTTTTATGTGTCTTTTAAGATTAATATGTTTTTATCAATAATTTTATATATTAATACATTAAATACCAAATTTTAATCATTATTGGTAGTTATTTATATTTTTTTAAAATATTTAGTTATAGAAATTTTTATAATTATAAACATTTTTTTCTTATACATTATAATATAAATATCTTATCTATAAGATCAAAATAATTTAAATATTGATAGAATTTATTAATATTATTAATCCCTTTTTATTGACATTTTATGTACGCTTTGCTTGTTCATTTTATAGAGATCAATTATTATTATTTGAAGAAAAAATAATTATAATAATAAAATAATAATTAATTTTAAAAATGTAATTAATTAAAAAAAGATAATAATTAATATAAAAAAATATATTATATAATTTTATAAAAATTTTTTATTTATTTTATAATTATATTACAGCATATACAGGTGAATATTTGAAATTTAATTCCTGAAAATATAGTTTTGTACTCAAAGAATTCAAGGATTTATATAAAAAAAAATTCATTTATATCTCAATTTATGTTTGTACGTGGTATCAAACTTAATTTTAACTGAAATATTTATAGCAGTATAATTGAATAAGTTTAGACGCAACAATACAGCTCCAAAGTTTTATTGATTGCCTTAAAAAAATGTATTCCGTTTTTGATGAATAAAATTATTTTGATAAATTAAAATTCGAGTTCATGAAACAATGAAATCTACTTTAATATAATATTTAAATCTTGAAATAAAACTGTAACATTCAATTAAAATTAAATAAATTATAAACAAATAAATTTTCTGGAATTAAATTCACGTATTTTTTTTATCTTAAAACTAATCCAAGCACATACTATTAATTTTTTTACATCAAATAGAAATATTTAAAGTGACTATTTTAATTTTCATGAATTACAATTACATTTTTTTCAGAACTTTTTATGTAATTATTGTACTTACTTATGTGTAATACATATTGAGATTATATTTGTATATAAAAATATTTTTTACAGCAAAAATTAAACTATATTTTATTTAAATTGCATTAATTAAAAAATGCACATTTAATTAAAAAAATAATGTTCGAAAAAAAATTTGTTTTGATATATTAAGCGGTATTAATTTTAATTATTCTCATCATCTATTTTTTGATAATTTCATTTATAACTATATAGTTATTAATTTTATCATTATTTAATCATACATATAATTGATATTGTTGACAATATAAAAATAATTGATAATGACATAATAAAAATTTTAAGAAATTATTCATTGTTCTTTAATAATAATTTATCGATACAATAAAGATGTATCATAAAAATAAGATTCCAAATCTTAATTTTTTCATTTTACATTTTTAACAAATAATTTAATTTATTTAATATTAAATCAACTAGAACTCTATTAATCAGAATAATAACTTTAAATAAAGAATATATCTGCAAGAATTTTCATTTACTTAAGCAAAAAAATCTCCTGTTTGATGAAAATTTCTCTTTTAAATAATGCTGATTTGCAAAGAATGGAACTTGACCAAATAGCCTTCCATTACTAGAAAATTTCCAAGTTTTTGAAAATAAAAGCGTTGCTTATTTACATGCTGATTGTGATTTTTTGCAACACAACACTGAGTTGTGTTGCAAAAAACGATCATTTAATAACAAATTTTAAAAAATTTTAATGAATTCTGGGGTTGTACCTAACATCACTTCGGGAAAGGCATACGTGCGTCATCTTTTAATTTTTTATCTTCATCACCGTCGAGGGTTTGTGACAGGTAGGCGATAAAAAGTTCGTACGCAAGCATCGCGTCATTCTTGAAAAACTCACCGTGACGATAATCGCGTCGAAGGCTTCGCACGTCTTCATCTTAAATGCGCAGGCTCAATTAACATTGAGTGAGGTGCGAAGATCGCAGCACTAAAGTAAAATAAAATCAAAGGTGCTCAACTTGCTAATGCATACGAGTTTTTTGCTACTCGACATATGCCATTCTCGAAGATTTGCCCATTATACGATACTTTTGATCTCTCGATTACGATTCGACATTCTTGCATCGGAATTGCGAATCCCTAGTATTTTTTTTTTTATTCTAATCAATTGATCTTTGTCAATCTTTGAAAAAAAGTGCTGTTTTACATATTCTCGAATTAGATCTCAGACTTTTGATTCCACGTATTTTCCTTTAAGTTTTAATAAATTAATGATATTTGTTGTACTAAGAAAGTCCTTGTGAAGAAAAAAGTACTAATGACAAAAATAATTGTGTAATTCGAAATAATACATTCATACAATTTTATATGATTACGATTTTTGAATTGGTATAGGCTAATAAAACGAAAAACTATATTTTATTTCAATGATTGATTATATCGGCTTTCTATTTAGATAAAGTACTGAACGAAATCGAAGAAAGTATTGCATAACTGAAAAATTTAATATTTAAATATGAAAAATGCTTCAGCAAATTTAATCAGCTTTCATATAAATTATTTAATTAAGAACAATTATATGTGAAACTATCATAAAACTTTTTAAAATAATTTTCATTGTTTTTTAAATAATATTTTTATTTGAATATTTTATTGAGCTATATCTTTAAATTAATAAATGATTGAATTAAATGTCTTATTTAAAAAATAATTTAATGGAAATTATATTTATTAGCTAATAATTTATTATAATGATAAATTAAAGAAAATATGTGTGTATTGGTAATATTTTTTTTATTAGTATTGATAAATATTATTCTATTATGCCAAAAAATTCAGAAACAAATCAATATTAAAATGTTTCAATTATTATTAAATACTTGAAACTATGAGAATATTACGAAATAAATCCAAAAACTAAATATTACGTAAAGCTAAGAATCGATATTTTCATTGAAACATTTAAGATTTCAAATATTACAGATTATTTCACCTCAAAAATGAATGATGTATTTTTTCCAAAATCATTTTTCTACTTTTTATCATGGGAAAAATATAGAAAGTCTTAAAAATGAGAAAGTTTTTCTCAAGGTAAACATACACAAAAGTTCATTATTCCTCACTTTAATAAAATCAATTATAAAAAGTAGATTCTTGAATTTATATCGATGTTTATTCGATTGAATGATTTAAATATAAATGGGACCACCATTGCAGGTAAGTAAGAAAAAATTTGGGAAAAAAGTGAGAAAACCCGTAGATGTGGTCATGTCCATAGTCGGAGAAAAGATGACTAAGACTATAAGAGAAAGCAATGAGGGATACAGACAAGAGGAAACTGCAGAATTTAAATACTGATAGCATGTGAGCGCAACCAAACTGGAAAATGTATGTTTAAATACCCTGAGCATAAACAAAAGTCCAGTTTCCCTAACTATACTTTGGGGTGAGAGTTTTTTTGTTGGAAAAGGGAAGTATTCAATATGTGGTATCGCGCACAGAAATTGTCTTTCACGAATAATGGAAACTGAAGAAAATTATGTATGATGAAGTATTAATTTTATTTCTATATTCCAATTCTTATCTTATTTCTATATATAAAAATAATAAATTTAAACGAATTTTATATTACATTTATAAATATAAATGAATTACTTTTATTACTGTATAAACGATATTAATGAATTGTAATGAAATTTATATATAGAAAACAATGTGCAATAATAATAAATAATAAATTTATTAATTAAAATTAATTTATTATTTAATTCTACATTAAAAGTTTTACAATAAATATTTATATTTATAAAAATTTGTACTGATTATATATATTATATTAATTTGTACTGATAATTTTTTTTTTCTAATATATCTATAGTGTAAAATCTTAATTCTAATGTAATCTGAAATTTATAATTAAATTATATTTGACAAATATTGAAAACGTAAGTTTATATGTACATTGAGGTTGACATAATTATTTACATAAATATTATTTCTAATTTCATACAGCCCAAAAAAAATTATATTTTTCAACTATTCGTATTATTATTGAAAATTTATTTTTCCAAAATAATAGAGAATTTAGTCAAATAATATTTGCTTTAATTTCATATATATTTAAAAATATATATTAAAAAGTAAATTGCATACGTTGTATATTGATGCATAAAAATATATTTTATTATTTCCTTAATAAATATTAATTACAACAATAATTACAAACGTTTAAGTTACCTTATTCAAATACAAATTTTTAAAACTTTAAATATTTTTTGAGGATTTTTTCTTAAAATAAATTTAAATCGTTTACTTTAATATACGATTAGATTTTATTTCGTAGGATAATATTCACAGTTAAATATTAGGTTCTCCAAGAAACCATTTTTGAATAATGTGATACCAAATAATGTTGTTTATTTATAATATTTTAAAATATGAATCGACCTACTAATTTATTTCAACTGAATCTGAGATTTTATTTTCGCAAATAATATTTTTTAATAATCCACCAAAAATATTTGCAACTGTAATTAAGCAATCGAAATAATATGTAACAATCGAAGTAATACTAACATACTGTACTCGTTTTTCTATAAAATATATCCGAAAATATGCATATAGAGCTAAGTTAATGGATAAAATTATATAAAATAAAATATAAAATTCTCGACTCGCTTATCTACTAAGTATTATTATTTTATTGAAAAAAAATGTAATAGATTGTGAGATTTGCAGGAGCTGATACTAATTTTTTATTGAATTCCGACGCTTATATAACACTCCAAAAACGCATTTTACATATTTACCAGTTCTAAATTCTAATAGTTCATAAGATTTACAGTGTAAATATTACGTAATTTATGCTATACATTGCCGAATCATATGGAATTAAAAATAAATAGT
This sequence comes from Eupristina koningsbergeri, assembly GCA_018907245.1. Classification (NCBI taxonomy): domain Eukaryota; kingdom Metazoa; phylum Arthropoda; class Insecta; order Hymenoptera; family Agaonidae; genus Eupristina; species Eupristina koningsbergeri. The sequence goes on from JACCHV010002776.1 coordinate 1,267,769, forward strand.
TACAGGACAGGATTAGGATAACGGAGATTTTTCGTTAGACGCGAAAGCCTTTTTTAGCGAATAGCGAACCAGCGATTTGAAAACACGTTTGAACAGTTAAGAAACAAAGCGTTACAGCCACTACAGCCTTTGTTATAAAGTCGAAGATGCTCTTCAGTGCAGAATAGAACAGTGTAAAATAATTGGTAGCGCACCGAAGCAATATAATTTAATAAAAACCCTTTCAACGGAGGCACTTAAAATCGTAGAGAATACGCGGGGATCACGTGGACGTGCACCAGGAATCACTATCAGGGGTTAGGTGGACAAGTGGTCCGTATGGAACGGGGGAATGATCTGGGACCACCCCCAGTGACCCTTGGACTGCTTCAGGTTGAAGCAGGACCCGTTGAGGGGGTGGGCGTAGGGGGAGGACCAGTCCCTTTCAAACACATCCTCGAGCTGCTGCCGCAGGCTGTTCACGTTCTTGCGGTCGGCATCCTCAAAGACCAACCCGATTCCTGAAACAAGCAAAGAATTGATCTAGTGAGCTCCAGCAAACACGGGATCATTGATCCCTGGTGGGTTTTTGGCAACAGAGGATGCGAAAGCTAAAAACAATCTCTTTTTACTCAGTTGCTGTTCCACGCTCAAGAATTATTACCAATAAACCAACCGTACTCTCATACCCTCTTCACCTCCTTACTCCACCTTATAATTAATGAGCGATATTAGTGTATTTCGTATTTGAAATCAAGCTGACTGACTTTGAGTCAATCATCAAGGGAAACCGAGGTTAATGACACACGATTAAGAGATTAATGTATCTATTTATTTCTCTAGGAATGTACTAATGCGTTTGTAAATACTGTAATTATTTTTATCGCCACAACTTTCTAAGATTCGAAGAAATATGATTAACACCCATATTCATTGATATTCAAAAGTATTAAATAAATAGAGTATCTGTAATATAGTCTAAAATTTATTAGAATAACATTTCAGTTCCTACAATACCTATACATATAGAAATTTCTAGATATTTATGGTTTTTAAAATAAATTCCCGAGAACTTCTTCATATACATTACATATATTTAAAGGTGCAAAATGATAATTTAATATAGGAGCAAAATTATTCTGTAAATCAAGTTTTTTTAGTAATAATAAAACATAATACAGTGATAAAAGCACAATGAAATTGAAAATATATCATGGAAGCCAAATATTTTTTCTGGAATAGTTTTACACACATTGTAAAATCTAAATGTATGTGTCACTATTATATAAACATAATTTTATTATTAATTCTATTGATATTTTAATTCATTCTAATGTCCATCAATATAATAATATAGACAATATATACTAAACAACACTTGTAGAACATAAAAATAATCGTGTTATTGTGTTTTTGTTAAATCCTTTTCCTTTCAATACAATAAATCTAATAAGCTTTAAGCACTCTTTTAAATTTTGACCAAATCTTAGATTGGTTAAATCATTATCAGCTGTATTCAGATAAAAAGGTTTTACCGTTGCGTTAAATAATTATACTAATTACTATTTTTTACTAATTAATATAACTAATTAATTAATATAACAAGTTATAATATAAATTAATTCAATATTATTTATATTAAAAATAAAAATTTTTACTTTAAATTAAAAATAAATAATATTTAAAGGAATTCTTCTGACGATTGTATAGATAAAATTTATAATATACTATACTGAATAAATTATATATATGAGTATTTATGTAAGTAATTATTCAATATATAATTTGTTTTAGCTACGAATATTTAATTATTACGTAGTTTGATTTTCAGATATTGTACCAATTGGTTAAAAAAATTATCAGAATAATATAACTGATCATAAACAAGTTAGTCTATTGTATTTGGTACAAATTGTAGTAATTTATTTCTTTATACTATTCTTCTCTTGAGTCATAATTAATATTAATTTTTCAATTTAAAATATTAAAATATTTTTTACTTAATAAGTATTTTAATGTCTTATCGAATATTTCATTCATTTAAATAAAAATTGTATACTTACATCATAATCTTGTAATATTTAAAAAAAAAAACAATGAAATTTGCAATAAATATTTAAAATTATTAACATTTTATAAAAACTTTGTAAAAATATTTAAATACTTACTGAAAATTAAATTTTCCTTTATACAATAGTATATACTTTTAAAAAATCGTCATCAAATAATATTTTATAGACTAAAAGTCTAAATTGTTGAAAATTGGTAATTTTTTTTATTAATAAATATAATAAATGTATAATATGCAAAAAATATCCATTTTATAAGCATTTTATGTATCATTAAAATTTATAATCAAAATTATTAATGTTTCTATTTTACAATAAACAATTATTTAAATTAATTAAAAACTCCAGTATGCATGAAATGAAATTAATGGAAACTATTTGAAATATTATTTATAAAATTTTAATTTGAATAATCAACAAAGAATCAACGAAGAAAATAACATGGGTATTGTATTTATATATCATGATAAAATTATGAATTCTGAACTCATACTTTTATTCTAAATAGTAGATACTATTTAAGAGTTCCGACGGTCACTGACCAGGGAATTAAACGTTTTGAAGTAGTATTTTGAGAATAAGATAGCAACCACATTTTTAAACTCTTCTTAGGTCATAAAACTGTCATTGATGCAAATATATTTACATTGTTCAACACATATTTCAGAATTTCCAGAAATTACATTTACTCTCAAAATTACTAATATTGTTGGATATGTTTGTTCCATGTACACAATTGATTGTTATATATTTCTTTTATTTCAAATTTTATTTCCCTATATTGTTCTCATATTTGATACATGGAAGGAAATTCAAAATTTTTTTCTATAAATAGTGTGAATTTTAAAACATCGTGCCGAGGTTTTCAATTTAATTAAAATATTTGTTAAAACTGTTGTTTTTAACATGGCTAAAAATATAAATATATTTATATAGTATATATAGTACATACAATTTTACTGAAAAAGTTATTCTACCATGCTCATCGAAAAATAAAACTCATATAAACCATTTCAACATGTTGTTATGTTTATAACTAATTAATAATTTAACCTTATAAAAAGTTCGAAAATAATTTAACTAATAATGCAAGAAAAAAATATTTTTTAAATTATTTAGAAAAATAATATTTTTATAATTAAAATTAAATTAGAACTCATAAAACTTAATTAAAAAATCTAATTGTGATAATTAATTTAGATCACATATAATAAAAATGTTTACATTGGACATTTAAGCTTTTATTTACAATATATAAAAATTATAATATAATATAAATCTGTTTAAAAATTTGATTAATAAATTATCAGGTTATTAAATTTAAATATAAAATAAAAATTTATCAACTTTTGATTTTAGAATCCAAATTTTCATAAAAATAATGCAATAATAATATTTCATTCCATATATTTTTTAATGTTATAATATATATTATAATATTTCATTATTATATAAGTTAGTAATATTTCTTTATTAATTGACTAGATTATTTTTGTATTATATTTAATATTTGAAATATGATAGTTTATATAAAAGTATGAATTAAAATTCTAATTTTTACATCTCAATCTACACTTAAGAAAATATTTTTATGTCTTCTTAAAGAAAAAAAAATATATTCACATATTACCAAAAATATTAAAGAAAATAAAATCATTACATGATATCTGTTGAAATATTAAAGAATACAGCACATTTACTAAGTATGAGACACAACTGATTTTCATGAAAAATTCATAGATACAATCTTAAAAAAACTAGTTTTTAAAAGTTTTTATCAATAGAGCTTTAATTAAAAATGTATATTAATTCATACTTTTTGTATAATTGCTGTTTACGTATTAAATCAAAATTCATACTCTAAAAACACTATTAAATTCAAAACTAATGCTGAAATATAAAGTGATGCTACTTACTATTTTTTACATAAAAAAAAAAATAAAAATAATTTATTAAAATTAAAAGAATTATAGAAAAATTTTTAATTAACAAAAGACCAACTATAAATTCTTTAATATAATTTTAAAAAATTCTTATTTCGCATAATTGATATGTATAAAAATATATATTGTAATTATATGGAAGATCTGTTATAAAATTCTTTATCACTACTATATTTTATTCTCTCTAATTCACATAATTTTACGTGAGCAATCATTTCTTAACATCACGTTTACCTGATAAATAATTTATTTATGGAAAAGCATTCTACTTCTTTATCAATATTTATTTTGCAAGTATTATTTTCAATGTGCCAAAAATAATAATAAATCAAGTTTTCACACGTAATTTTGCACACATTATCTTGAATTATATTTTATTTTAGATTAAGCGATTTATCCCTGGTGGTAAACAAAACACTCTATTCAACAGGTTAATCACTATTATAGAATGAATCATAAAAATTTTACTTTAGATGATATATAGATATTACGTACATTGTATTATTAAATACATTCCACATTGTAATTTTTCTTGTTTCAAATATCTTATGATTCAATGATTTATAATTGAAAAAAATTAAGTTACGTGTTTCATTAAGATTATGTAGTTACTATATTCTTATTATTATAGATATTTTTCAATTTATTTTATTAACTTACTTTTTAATTGATTTTTTAAATAGTTGCTAAAATTTAAATAAAATTCAAAATATTCAAAAAATCGTTATTATTTTTAAATAAAAGATAAAAGTGTAAGTAGTAATATATATATAATAAAAAGATATTTCTTAAACTCATTATGAATTACAAATTTAAAATAATTTTATATTTATAAATACTCCACATGATATAAAGATCGCTATAATGAAAAATATTTTTGAGAAGTGAATCAAATTTCTATGTATCAATGTATTTATGTTAATAGGTTAAAAGTACTTAAAATTGTTTTTTTATATTGAAACAAAAATCAAAAAAATTTATATAATTATAATTTATAAAATTATCAATCGAATAAATAAATTTTAAAAAGTGTATTCAAATTTTAATGTAAAATTAAATTTATTCAAAAAATTTTCAAAATATTATTTTCTTATAAATATATATTTATCAACAGATATAAGAATTATTTATTTTTTTTTATTAAAATATGATAAATTCTGATTCTGCGCGATATATATAAATACATTTAATTATCTGAAAAAAATCTATAATTAGGAAAAAAAAAGTTTTATTTACAAGTATGATTTTTATTTTTAAATTAACTTTAAGTTTATTAATTTAATTTTAGAAATGAAATAATAAATTGCTTGATTAAATTATAAAAAGAAACTTTCTCACGAAAATTCTCAAATTTAATAAAATTATATAGCTAATTATTTATTTTATTAATAATAAATATTTCAATTATTTGAAAAAGGAAAGTACAGATACTTTTCAAATAAAAAATTATTATGAATTTAGAAAGATGAAGATATTTTAAAGACTTTAAATGTTTTAATATAAAAAAATTTTTTTTTAACTTAAACAACTTCTTAAAAGTATTTTAAAACAACTTTCAGCTTAAAAACAAGCTTACTTAAAAGGTTTTCATCTGCACAGAAAAAATTCTAAAATATATTTCGAATAAACACTTAACATAAATTATGCATTTTATTCTTGTAGTTAGTTAAGTAGTGTTACTTTAATACGCTAAATATAAATAATAGTATATTTTAATTTAAAATCATGAACTAAATATTCAAATATATTATCAGGTGGTTTTAATTAAAATTAAGTTATTATTTAAGTTAAATTAAAAATGGACATTTTATAATTAATTCTCAAAAAAATCGGCGTTATAATAATAATATATTTGAATTTATTGAAAATTAAATTATGTTATTGTTTAAATTTCATATTTATTCACACATTCAATATTTGCTTAAAATCAATGGAATATATTATATATATATATATATATATATATACATGTACATACATACATATATTTATAAACTATAATTGATTTAATTTATGTACTAAAGTCAATATTAAATAATATATTCAATAGCTTATAACATTTTATTGTTCAGTTTATATTATAATGTATATATTTTGATAAATTTATTATTTTTATATTAAGACTATATGAATAAAGATAGCTACCTGCTGTATTTACAAAATAGTCACCCGACCAATTACTAGTTCCAATGTATGCTGCCATATCTGTCACCATGTACTTATTGTGATTGACTCGCCCGAAAGGGATTTTATCAAGTTCAGAAGTTGTAGGTACAACGAATCTCCTCTGACAGGTCAAAAATATAATATAATAATAAAGTTTAAAATTTTTACAGAAAAGTCAAATGAGTCTATTATTATAACCATGCATTATTAAAAAAAATTATACATTTTACTCATTTATAAAATTACACTTATTGGTAATTATATTTTTATGATGTAAATTTTTATAAAAAAATTAAATTTTAGTTTAATTTTTTATAATTTTAAATAAAACAATACATTGAAAAATAATGTTTTTACTTGTGCAATATTTGTTACTTTTATCAATTTAATCCACAAAATACAAAAGAAACAATAAGTTTGTATTTATTAATTTAAATAAGTAATAATATCGTAAAATATTTTCTTAAATTTTTTAAAATTTACATCAGAATATATTTTATATTTGATCAAAATTTTAACCGTATTATTTTTATAATTATTGGGAATAACTTTTTACTGATTCAAAAAAGAATTGATTAGCCAAATTACTTGTCAAAACTTTTTGTAAATAACTTAATATACTAACCACCTCAATTTTTACTCTATTGTAACTATTGCTTAAATCTTCTAAAGACTTTAAAAAATAATCTTCGGATTTTCTTGAGTGCTTCCACTTTGAAATTAAAAGTCTAACGTTAATTTTTCGATCAAGGGCAGCAGTTCTTAGTGCATTATCAATAATTGGCCAATACTTAATTTTTGGAGTATAAATCATCAGAGGAAAATAATCCATAACCGAAATGTAGATGAATTTTTCGGCTTTTTCTATGCAGTGTAATAATCCATCTATATCATTTGTTCTGCCTTGTGGTGAAAAAGTAGGTGGAGAACTCTTAAAATTTGAAAAAAAATATTAGGTAAATATTAGTGAAATATTAACATTTACAATGTAAATAATACTAATTAAACTTATGGAATACATAATTAAAATAACAATTTATTTCATAATTTTTAATAGTTATACATTTACATCGTATTTATTAAAAATTATAAAATAAATTGTTTAATTACATTCTTTTGAAATATAATTCGACAAATTATGATTCATCTAATAAGAATTTGCAGTATAAATATTAATATTCAAAATTTTTCTAAAAATTTCAAATTTAAATACTTTAAAAATTAAGCAAAAACTTAAATACTTATTATTCATCGGGTGAATTTAACATTAATATTAGTTTTTTTAAAGGATATGTATTTATTATTGCGGTATGATTATATCTATTGAGTGATAAATTAGACTGAACAGGAAATATTTATTAACATTATAATATTACTTTCATAATACGAAATTTATATACGCTATTGTTGAATTCATTAAAATATAGATGTTACACATAAATATTTAAATGAAAATTAAGTATTATGAATTGTGATTTATTAAAAAATAAATGAAATGTATCTAAACTGTTTTAAATCAATTATTCTATAAAGATTAATATCTAATTTAATAAATTTATTAATAAATTCTATTTCATAATAATATTAAAATTATTAATCCAAAAATATAAATGTAATTCATGTTCCTCTTGAATATTTCTACATAATGATCTAAATTCATTTTCCTTATTTACAGGAGAAGCTCATTGACTCATTATAATAATTAATAAAATAATGTACTCCCATAACCTGACTAAAAAATCTCACTAATATCAATTTATTGACAAAAATTTTATATGAACATACATAAGAGTTAAAAATTCAAGTTTCTCCTATCGTGGATTATCAATTACGAGACAAATTTCTCTATACTGAAAAATGTAGCGCCATCATTTTTAAGTTTCAAATTACTTCTTAACTTTTAAGATTTAATAATAGAGTATCTAATGAATAAATAAAGCGTACACATCAATTAAGTAAGACTTGGCTTTACTTTTAATATTTATTTTTAGTGTAATAATACTTACGCCAAAGAAACTTCGGTATTTATTTCCATCCAAGGTAAAACTCATGGGATTGTTGGCATTAATCTTGGTAGAAAGGGAATTTGGCCAGGAAATTGGAAGCTTATTGTTTTCACCAACCGTCCAGTAAACCTAGCGTAGTAAAATTCAAGGTTTAAAATTAAAATTGGAATTGCGCTCAATACCACAGGAGCGTTAAAAAAAATTTAAATCCGGGTGAATATTCGGGATTCGCAAAAATAAATGAATATAGCAAAGTTAATAATTCAAATAGTGAGAAATACGGTGAGTTATATTCTTAAACTCATACACTTAACGTACATCAAAGATCTTGGCGAGATCGTTGGCCATGCAAGAGCAATTAAAAGCGACGAGACCAAGCTCCTTGACTTGGGTCAAGGACCGCCAGTCCATGTTCGCCGATCCTACGTAGAGGTGCGTCCGGTCGATCAGCCAGAGTTTCGTGTGCAGAACACCTCCGCCGAGCAGAGCTGCGAAGTTAAGACTCCGGACCTGAACAAACATCCCCTCCCCCCGTTTAATTGCACCTTTTCCCTTCATTTTTCATTTTTAATGTCACCTCAATTACACTTCAGGGGAACCTTCCGTCGAGTACCGCTTTCGATTTTTTAATTCATTAACCGCAGTGCTTGGATGAAACAATTAACATTGAGGAATCAAGTGGAGCCTCGACTCTTAACCTCAAACGTTAAAACTAACAGCTATTTGTACTCGTACCCATTCCTTACGTAAATAATATAATAGATCTCGAAGTCTCACTCTTTTTAATGGAATTAACCATAAATACATTATAATGACAATTTTAATCGCACTATTTATTTATAAAATATAATTATTCTTATCATCTTTTGCAATAGTTTTGATCTATGCAAGATTTCATTGAAATTTTATCGATTTTCATAAACGTATGATGAATAAATACAAAATAAAATTAATTTAAAATAAATAAATGCCTAAAAAATTCCATTGCTTTATCTTTGTGCAGGTATGTTTTTTCATTTTGATACATTGGTACATAAGCGTTTACAGATTTAAACCTGGTACTCAAACTACGTTTAAATTCAGATGCTATATAAATCGCGAATCATTAGATAATTATGTAATTAATTAAGAGAAGAGGGAGAACTGATTAAACTGAACTCACCTGAGCGTTGGCCCTCTTGCTCAAATGTTCCGTGTCAATGTTAGGACTCAAGTGACTGGGAGCATTCTGAGCAATTTTCAAATGGACCCCTCTGTTCTTCCCAGCATCCAGCAGTGCCTGGAAAATGGCTTCACCCTCCTGCGCACTGTCGTCCGGGTAGACGTCTTCGCGATTCATCGTCCAGTAGAGCGAGGCTATTTCGACGGTGTTCCGAGCCGAAGTAATCAGTTCCAGCCAAGTCGTATAAGTGCTGGGGTTGTTAATAGAGGTGTTAGGGTACCTCAGGTGAATAGGTATGGACTCGACGAGGGAAATATTGCAGCCCCTCATGCAGGGCATCTCGGTGCCGTTCCCAAAGCCCATGCTGTTAAGGATCTGCTTGTCCGACGCGCTGTCCAGCAATGGGAGCAACACCACCAGCACTATCAGCACCAGAATGAAGGTTATGGGGATGCAACTGGGCCTGCACCACTCCTGAGCACCCCATCTAGCAGCCAGCGTTACGTACATATTACATACATTTCGAAATCTTAAGCAATCAATCCCTTGGACAATTTTTATAAACTAATTATTACAAATCTAAAGGCATTTTACACTTTAAATACAAAAAATTCAAAACCGATAAAAGATTTTTATTTAGCTTGCATTACTTAAAATTTTACTTTAAAATTTTCTTTAGCGTATAATTTAACTATTTTGTTTGACGAATTTTTCTTTGAAATATTTTACTAGATTAAAACATTCAAATATGCTAATAAAATACATACTTAGCATTACTTTTCACCGAATTATTACACAATAATTTTCAATTTTTATTTATTTTTTAATCATTTTTATACATTTGAAGGCATAAATTCCTTTTTATATATTAATCAATATATATTAAATCAAATGTTATCGATATTTTTTAATGGCTTACATTAACCATTATTTAACTGATAAACTAAACTAAATATTATTCTATGCTAACTAATGCATTTACACATACATAATAAATTAAATTTATATTCACAACAGTTATATACTTATCCATTAATATTCTATTACAAAAACATGAAACTACATATCTTTAAATATACTTTTAGTTGTTTTTTACAATTTATATTAATAAATTAAATTTAACTTTAATTTTTTTTAAAAATAATACTAAATGTACTTATCATTTTAAATTTTAGCTTTAAAAATTATCTTTCAACTAAATTTACGAATGCCTTTTAATCAGCTCATTTTATTAATTTAAATTATCTATCAAATAATCTTAAAAATTAATCAACTTTTCAAAAAATTTTCATTTTTCGAAAATATGAAAATTATAATTTACTTCACATTAATACCTTCCATGATTAAGCGATTCGTCGATATTGCTTCTCAACATAAACCCCGTTTGATCCCAAAAATCAAATTCATCGTCACAAGATGGTGAATTTACATCAAGACGAACATTTTCCGATACCGTCTGCAAAAGAAAATAATTATAAAAATTGAGAGTAAAGAATTTCAAACTCCTTTTCAATAAAAATCTTTAAAAGTTTAATATTTATTTGTAAAAACATTTTCATGATTATAATATTTTGATAGATAAATTTAAAAAAAAAAAATATGATCAAATGTTTAAATAAGCATTACAATATTGTAAATTTGAATGAAATAAATTTGATTTTACAGTTATAAGTACGTAAAATTAAATTTAAAAACAATTGTAATAAAAATTATTGATACTCAAGATAATTTTTTTTAACTTTATTTAATTTCGGGTTATATTAAAATTTTAATATAATATTAACACTCTTTGCTGTAAATAAAAATAGCATGTATTAAACTGGTATATTCGTACATAAATAAAATGTAGTAATTTTACAAATTTTTATTAAAATCGCAAAATTAGTAAAAAGAACTTTTCACGAATATTGACTAAATTTGTTATTTTGAGGATCGAACTAATACCATCTTCGCTTGTTGTACTTATATTGTACTCTATTGCAAACGGTTAATTGATAAAAAAATTTTAAACTTCTATTAGATCTAAAAATTAAAATATAATTCAAAAATTGAATTAATTTTCAAGTCCCAAATCCCAAGTTTCTCATTATTTTTATAAAACATGATTGATTGAGTATAAAGAATCTAAAGGAAAAATTATTCAAATAAAAACAATCTGCCAATATTTTTCTGACAATAACACAATTTTTCTCAATAAAATAAATCAATTTTTCTCCAAAAAAAAAAATGAAAAATACCCCAATTAATATAATAGAATCTTTACTAAGATTATAAATTTGTAAATCTAGTATGTAAAATGTAGTCTGTAGGCAATGGACATTTTTATTCAAAGTATACTTTAAATTCACGTCTGTATTTTTTATAAATGATGATTCACTTTTTAGAAATGCGACGTAGGTTCTCACTTGATAGACTATACGTGCTCAGTTATTAATTGAAATGATTGTATATACAAATATTCAAATAATTCAAAATTGTAGTTATCTATACATGCGTGTAATTGCTGAGTAAAACAGATAGTGTATCTGGGAAATAGTTGTTGATATTGAATGTTAATAGATTGATAGGCAATAAAATTATTTCTCACATTACAATCGAATGTCTTGCCTTCTATTCACAAATATTTCATTATTATTGTAACCATATGTATTATCCATTTAATCGACGAATATATAGATTTTTTACGAAAATTTTAGACCATGTACACACATTATGAAATAAAAATTTTTACTATCATTGTATCGATAATCTATATTCTATTTTATATAAGTTATCTAATATAAACATGGTACATTGCTTTATATTTACTAAATGACTAAAATAATCTGAAATTTAAAATTAAGTACGAAAAAGAATGATATAAAAATCACAATTCCTTTGCAATTAGTATACTTATATTTTAAATAATATGCCATATAAATTTGAAAAGAAAATATATTCGTTAAAAAAAATTGTAAAATTTATATTATTTCGTCTGTTTTTTTGGTTTACAAAATTACAAATCAAGAATATCTATAAAAAAAATTTTAAAAAAATTATATTTTTTATTATATAATGAATACAATTTCTTTTAATATTTTAATAATGACATTTTTATAAGAATCAAAACTAAAAAATTTACTTAAAAATTAGAATAAAAAATATTACATTTATTTTACAAAAAATATAATTACATTTCTATAAATAATCTTAAAAATTATTTCTTATATTTTATACATTTTCATCTTGTAACATTGTAATTTAAATATCAATATATTATATAAACAAAACTTTTTTTAATTTATTTATTTAAATTTTTTACTTTAATATTAGAAGCAAAAATGTATTTGTTCGTAAAGATTTTTATAATTAAATAATATTTAAGGTAAAATGTCATTAAAAACAAGTATCATATTTGAACTGATATTTTTTTAATATTGAATATCATTTTAATCATCCACGTTATTATAAATAAATGATAATAGGTAATCATATTTTTATTATTTTATATATTTTTTGCATTGAAATAGTCAATAATTAATATTAATAGTTAAATTTGTATTTGTATAGTAATGTTCATTTAAAATAATATATTTATTATATTTGCATGACATAAAACTTTAGAATCTTTAACATTTTAAAATTTAGATTTATAATATTTTTAAATTTTATTAAATTAAACGATTCCTCTCATTGCATTTATTTATTAATTTCAAGTAAAATTATTAATTATTATTAAAAAATTATTTTAAAAAACAAAAAAATTAAATATTAAATTAATATAATTGTTATTTTATTTGCTATTTATTTGCTAGCTTCCGTTAGTTTCTCCCATCTTGCATTTTAAAAATCGCGCCTTAACATTTAGAAACGATATCTGTATTATCGATTTATCAACCAGGCAAGACGAAACTTGTCGTTCGTAACTACCGACATCTATGTACAATTGTCAAATTAATTTTTTAATTATCGACACGGTTGCTTAATTAGTAATTAAGTTTTTTTTCGGCGTTCGAACTGAAATATAAGAAATGTAAGCAATAAAATTTTCAAAATAAACACATTACACGTCCGTGAATCACTATCAGTGTTATTAGTTCCAATATCAATAATGTTGTAAATAATAAAAAATAGTAAGCAAAGTTATAAAGCTAGAGTTAATAAAGAGGAACTTTGATAATGTGGATGTGTATGTTTTAACAAACAAGAAACTTTGTACTAAAAATGATTCATTATCAAATAAAATAAAATAAATATGATTTTTTACTGTATTCTTTTTCTTTTAACTTTCTTAATTTCAATTGATAAATATAATTTAACAACTTTAAAGAATGAAGTTAAATTGTAAATATGTAATGTACAAAATTCGAAGATAGAGTCCTAATAACTTAACAATACAATTTATTGACTGAAATCGCACTTTATCTTTTTTGTTGGGCTCACTGGGCGTCTTTTCCTTCGATTTCATAAAGACAGTCATCTTTGTCGGATGAATGGGACGAGTCTTAAAAGATTCAGATTAAAACTCTTGGCCGGTAAAAATAACTATGTAGAAATAACCGATCAACGGCGATAAAATGTGACCGTTCGAATCACCGTTGCACGAATGCTCCGGGTGATCGAAGATCACGGTCACCGTTCCCGTGCACGATGTCCGGGTCGGGTAACGTCCGGGACACACGAACCACTGGAGACGACCAAGACGCACACACAGGAAGCCGACGGCAACAACTTCACTTGAAGTTTGTCGGGCGAATGCTTGACAAGACACGCGTTGTTCACGTAACGCAGTTGCAGACGAGTCATATATCCATCTCATGTCAGGTTTACCGTTTCATGATTGTCACTATTTTTGCACACTCAGTTTTCCAAATACATTGTAAAATTTACTTTCATTTTCAACTCATAACCATTCGAAGGTTTTAAGTAATCTAAATTTTATTCACAATAAGTAGTAGTTGGTTACAATTTTTTCAACAGCAAAAACATGACAGCTATCTTCTTTTCTCCAATTTTAGTTCATATTCAAAAATTTGAAAATAATAACGATAAATACACAATAATTCTATTATAACAATGAATGTAAAATATTTTAATTTTTACTCACACGATAATCAGAATTAAATTTCATCCTTACAAATACATGCGAAAAATTAGAAAACAGTAGAAATTTATTTACTATTGCAATTTGTTCTTTTTTTTCTTGAAGAAAATAAATATTATAATATTTTAGATACAATCCATCCTTTTATACGACAAATGATAAACCCTTACTAGTATCCAACAAAATTTAGAAAACCATTTACAATTAAATGTTACATTATACAAAGTATAAACATTTTAATATCGAAAAATAATTTAAATATATCATTTTTGTATTTATACTTTATATTTTTCAAATATTTATTTTAATCAATATCAAAAGAATATTAGAATTAGTATTGCGCTAATTAAACGTAAATTTAATTGAAATAATTCAGTACAAATAAATTTATTGTTTCATTTATATGGAATAAACTCTTACATTGATTCTTATTGCACATAAGTGCTATTTTGTTAAACTCTAAAATATTCTTTAAATTAATATTTAACTGCTAATTATATGTTATAATATAAAATATATTTAAATACTATAAACAGACTGATGATTAAGTTTTTAAAAACTTCTCAAAATTATATAGAAATATTTCATGATTAAAATAATTAAAAAGATAATTAAAAAATAATTTATTATTTACTACAATTTAATGATTATTGAGGAACTAATTCTATATATTTAAAATCATATAAGTAATATTTTTAATTAATTTACTTATTGTTAATTATATTATTCAATGTGCTGTAGTATTGAAATTTAAATGTCCGAACTATTAATTTCAAATTAAGTAGCAAGAATTTTATAGTATAACATACATCTGAAGTCATTTGACTTTAAATAGCTTTTAAGATGTAATAAAATTAATTATAAATTAAATAAAACAGACCACACATCTTCTATTTATATAAAGTATTTAAACTAAGTTTAATAATATATATAGAGCAAAAAATAATGTATTCAAATTAATATTTTAACAAATTTGTAACAAAAATTATTTTATAAAAAATTATAAAGAACCAAAAATTTATTTACTTTTTAGTTATATACTAATAATAATAATAATTGGGTACTTATACTTTGAAAATAGATAAAACACGTAGATTTAATTTGAATTTTTTTGACAGATATAAACTGTTGTTAGACCTAACCCCCTCCCCTTTTCAAATAACGCATACTTGTCAACATAATAACAAACGACGCCATAAACTTTTTCTGGACAAAAAATCTTCAGCAGCGTCAACCCCCCCCCCTCGTATAATGTTACTATTCGGCCGGAAAAATTTTCTTTCACATTCTATTCCATCAGATTCTAATATTTTAGTACCTGTTTCAAAAATTTCGAATCTTAACCATTCCCCCACTACCAAAAAATGGTGATTTACAAACTCGATTTGAAACCCACAGTCACTTCGTTCTCGAAAACAAAATTTACATAAACAATAAAGTCGGGAATCTTAAATATATTTTATTTTTACATTATTAAAATTAGTACCTATTTTTACGTACTAGTAGCAGTCATTAGTATTTCTAATTTTTTTTTTTTTTTTTTACACCATTTAAACTTTTAATTTATTTACAGACCAACCCAAATTTATCATTTGTCATAAATCTATTAAGCATTATTTATTAACTATAAGAATTAGTTTCCTGAATAATTAATTAAGCGAACATCGCACGATATTTTAACTGCTTCCTTTCATTTTAGTTCCATGGAATTTGTTAAACCACTCGAAATACTCCATGTGAGCTACCTACCTATAAGCTAAATAATTTTTGCTGAAATACCATCTCCTTTTGTTTCACGTCACCCCCTCCCCATGAACCCTGACCAAGCTATAGAACTTGGAAACGCAAGATTAAACCGTTACGTTACACCTTTATACATGATTAGAACTTAACGGCATCATAATAATTTAACTAAATTAAATTGCATTAAGTTTCAATTATATTAAAATCTGTCTAAAGAATGAATGATTTTAAGTAATATTGAAAATAGGAGAAAAATAAATTATTTATAAATTATATTCATTATTACTAATTCTATAGTCATACAATGCATTTCTTATAAATTTAAATTAAATATTTAAAAGTTACGATGAATTAAAATTTTAAAATTTTGGAATAGTCATATACATTACTGATTAATATTAATAATATGCGAACAAACAGCTAATTTAATTATGTATTGTTAAATCGAAAATAAAAATTTATCGATTTAATTATGAATAATCAAGAATATAATGAATAAGATAAAATTTTCATTATCAATAATTTTATACTATTAATGAAAATATAACATTATCAATCAACAAATTTCTTATAGATGGCAATATGATATTTTAGGAAATAGGACAATATTATTCTGTGTTTTTGGAAAACCTTTTTAAAATTCATTATTCTTGAATATTAATATAAATTTCATGCACACCAATAATTATCAAATCTAATGTTTAAATGAAATAAATATTTCCGAGTGCCATAAGATTGACATATTTCAAAGTTAAAATTATTAATATTTCATTATCCATAATTTTATATTATTAATGAAAATATTACATTATCAATTAAAAAATGCCTTATATACGTTAAAAGGATTTTATTTTTGAAAAATCTCTTAAAAATACATTATTCTTGATTTTAATCTAAATTCCATGTATAATAATAATTAATAAATCTAATAATGAAACAAACAGCCGAACTACCATAAGATTGACACATTTCGAAGATAAAATTATTCGACATATAATATTTTACACTCTGTGTGCATTTATTAACGAAAATCAATAATCAGTATGTCAAAAAAGATGAAATATTTATGAAAGGTAATCCGTTGGTTTTTTTATTAAACAAGATAGAATAGAAAAAAGCAACGTCAAATGAAAAAGTGCGTCGTCAAATTCTATGAAATTCACTAGTAATATATTGAATACAAATATAATTTTGGAATAGAAATCATCATTGGAAATTGTGTAAAAAATTATAAAATTTTATGTACTATGAAAAAGGTCGTTTGTTATCATATAACCACCTGATCCTTGTAATATAGACATACAAGTCTGTCTACAATAAGTTCTTATCATAGTTTTTCATTATGTTTAACTAATAAACCAAAACCAACAAGGAAAGTTTCACCGCAACTAGTTCAAGGGCAGAGTTTAATTAATGATACACAGGGCTATCTTTTGACTGCAAAACTAATCGATGTATGATGGTGAAGTATTTCATGAATTCCAACAGCCTTTCAAAAGCCAACCTCTAGGTCGAGAGATCCGGCGGCTACCAAAAGTTACACCGACGACCAAAAACAAAACCCGCACTCGCTTCCGAATTGCTTTGAGAAGAAAAGAAAGTTTCTTGGCCGATGCATATTTAATGGCATTTTAGCTCATTGCGAGAGAGTTTTACCTACGTCGGATCGTTCGATTATCGATCGCCCCCACGAAAACAGAAATGTGAGTTTTTTATTACTTTGTTTTCAGAAGGTGTCATGTTTTTCTGTGAAAACTTATTCTTTTGCAAAGAACTGGCCGAGTAGACAGAACGAAAGTATGGTTACGAATGAGCATTTTATTTGGGGGTAGATGTAGTGGATTTTTCATTTATCAGGATATGGAATAGTGGATGTAAGAATGGGGCAGGAATGGGCCTGGGAACCAAAAAATTAATTGACGTCTATCCTCGTGACTTTTTCATTTATCACTTTTGACTGAAATCTGATCCACTCATTGTGAATTGTCCCGGTCAAGTGTAGCTGCTATTTTTTGTATTTCACTGTTTCGGAAGGTGAGGAAATCAGGCTGAGTGACACGATTGAAATGAAAGTGTCATTTTGCAAATAGAAATAATTTTTTAAGCATCACAATTCCATCACTAATTTTGATTCAAATACAGTGTGACTTTTATGAATAAGTCGATTGTCCGAGTGAATTCCATAAATCCACAAATGGATATTATTTTTGTTATACGTGACAAACTTTATAGAATATCTAACCTCTTTTTTTTTTTATTTTTTTTTTTTAAACAAGTGTCATTTGATCCAGAACGAACATTGCACTCTCTATTGTACTAAATTTGACTAGAGTTACTTGTATAACTGCAAAAATTTTAATTTAACTTTAAAAATTAAGTAAAGAAATATATATTGATACTCATAGAAAAACTTCGAAATTTAAAGCTATTAACATCATTCGATGTTATATTGAAAATTTAAGCCTTATCATTTACTTATAATACTGATAATTTTTAATAATTCTAAACATTAAAAAAGTATTTACGACTATACAGGGATGAATGTATCGTCATAAAATATTTTATAATAAATAAAATACTATTTAATGACAATTCCGACTGATTTTCTAGTGCAATATAAATTGATAATGTAATCTAGGTCAAAATTTACATTTAATTACTACGTTCTATAAAAATATATTTGCGTTAATTTTCCATATTAAATCATATAATAGAAACCGTATATATCTAAAATAATAAATTACATTTAAATAATATTTTATTTTATGCTTCATTATTAATTTGAAATAATATTTCTACTTAGTACTTTATTCCATACTATCATATTACAAATATTTTATTAAATAAATAATAAATTTATACAATAAATTTATTCATGACATTTTTATTGGAAGAATAGATAATATAATTCAAATATAAGTATTATGTATAATCTTAATGTGATGAATAGAGAATGTTCCACCATTTCTTTATATTTGATAATTACTATTTTATAGTTGCGTATCTCGAGAATTTTTTTTTAATTTCTGTTTGAAGTTTGTAGAATTCTAAATTAATACCTTACAAGTCTAAATATATTGCAAGTATTGAAATGATTTCTCGATTAGACTCATTTGTAACAGCGGATTTGATAAATTGTATATAAATATTCGCATATAACTTTCGCACCCTCATTAATAGAATTAAAGTTCACAAAGCAGTTTTAATTATAGTAAGTATATTTGACCAGTTTAATAATTATATTTATCAAGCCTTATAATATTTATACATTTTTTTAAATACAAAATGTTTAGGCTAAAAAGTGTTGTGTAGTATAATAACAGTTTACGAATAAAGTAAATATATTTTTACAAATGGAGGAGAAAACATTTTTTTTTTTAATTTTCAGTTCAATATAAAAAATCATTTTTAGTTCTATATAATAAATCTTCAAAACTATAAAATGTATTTTTAAAAACAAAATATCATGTTACCGAGAAATGTGATTGTGATAAAAAAATCTTGTAATTCAACAAAATATTGGATATTAAATTTGAAAAAGTATTAAATAAATATGCTAACCTAATAATAATTCTATTGGATATGAAGTTGCTCGTAACAAGTGGAAGGAAATATTTGCAATAAGTATTAGACCTTTTTATATTTTGGCTAGGTATAATTGTAAGTATTTATTCATTAATTGTCTTTACACAACACGCGGCGCTTTTATTTAAATACACAAAAATTACACTTATGGCACGCGGACGGACGCTTTCTTGATTCGGCAAGCAAGGAACAAATCGAGCTCGTGCTTCGTCGAGAATCAAAGTCCAAGTGTCCTTTTTTCCTAACCTTCAATAACGGTTCATTTTATATGAATCTAATTACATAATATTTATATGCGCGGCTAGCCTTTTGTAATATTTATCTGCCGATTACAATAACATTTAACCGCCGCTACAGATACATTCATTTTTTTTCGAACACTTTAAACAGCTGAGGTATAAACATTCAAACACATTTAACATCGAGAGAAGTCAATTTGGAAAGGAGGGAAGAGCACAAAGATAGAAAGATGTGCGAGGGCTAAAAATCAACAAAGGAAACCCCAATCAAAGTAGTGAACGGAAAAACTTACATAACTTTTCCGACGCCCTCGCGTTTTTCACACTTACCATCATTAACAAAAGTAAAGAATGACGTACGACGAGGGACGGGAGCATTGATGGGCTCCGTTATCGCATTCTAACAGTAACTAACCCCCTTGTAATTTGTTATTTTTGCGAACGAAGGTAATGATCAGTTGGGAATCTGTCACAAGCCGTCGGACGTCGCCTGGACCATATCGCCGTCGCTTGGGTTTGCATTTTTTGCTGGTTGCACGCGCAATACATTATTAATGAGGGTTCGGAAGGAAGGTTGAACGGGGCGAGAGGAGTGAAAGAGGTAGAGAAACACAATTATCATGATTAAGCGTGGGGGTGGAAGTTGGCCCGCCTTTGAGTACTCCGCGATAAAATTTGTACCTTGGTGATGACTTACATGGCATGCAATCGACTCCATTCATTATACGCTTTTGCTTTTACCCTCTTAGATTAGGGTTTTCCCATAATTTCTAGCCCATTTTTTTCTTCTTATACAACGTATTCAAGGTCACGGTGATATTATCGTATGATATTAATTTATTGTCCAAATACTTTCGTTTTTCATGATTAAACTCCTTCGGAACCTTTTATTTCAGATGCACAATTTTTATTTATCAGTAACCTTCTCTAATCGAGTGGCAAATAACATTTTCCAAGTATTTCTTATGTCAAAAATTTTTAAGGCAAACATTTTTTTTAGTTATTTATTATTTTATCTAAATAATTTCTAATAAAAAAAAATCTTTTTAAATATATTTTACTTACAATTTATATATATCAGAAATATTTAAAACTCAAATAATTTAATATCGCCATTAGAAAGAAAATTTATTAGAAAAAATCAATAATGTATTTTATACTGCAAAGATTTATTAGAATTCAAATTAAAAATATATTATTTATTTTTATACAAAGCTATAAGCAAACATATCTATGATCAGTAGATAAGCATCGAATTAATAATTACTCATAGTTATGAAAATTTAATTACTTTAAAACACATTGCATTGAATTTTCAATAATTACATAATAATCATATATAATCGACAATACTATGAATAATTTAATCAAATTAATTAATTATTTTCAAAACTCTCGCCATTTAAAATATTAAATCAAATAGTTTAAATTACATTAAAAGTTCAAAAATTAAATAAATGAATTTAAAGGTTTTATATTTACATTTTACAAGGCAAAAGGAAAAAATATTTGAGTTATTAATCGTTTATATTGTTTATTACAAGTGATACGGTTGTCAACAGATTTTTTAACACATTATACCTAAAAATGAACTTTGTACGTATTATTTTATCGATGTTCTACAAGATTTACATAGGGTATTGAATTTTTAGAATGACATTTTAAAATTTATTTTTAAGTTGCTAAAGTTTTCTATCGAACATAATTTCAAATAATGAAACTAAAACCATTTACACATATTATCTAATTTTTTATTGGTTTTTATACTAAAGATAATTGAGATTTATTTATTAGCCATATAAAATAAATTATTAATTTTTTTTCTAAATACCTCGACTAGATCTAAGAAGCAATAGACAAGGAAAGTAAAATCTTTATTTAAAATATTTTAAGTCAACGTGTTCTAAATGAAAGTAAAATTTATGTTAAATTTTTTTATTAATAATTTAATTTATTTTAAACTACATTTAATATAAAGTCAATAAGTAAAAATAATTTTTGTTTTGTTTTAAAATTAATTAGATTTAATTTCTATAGAAAAAACGTATTTTAAAACATTTTAAATACTTTTTAAAGTAAAATTTAATCTAAGTATTTTATTGTAATACTAAGCAGTTCGGTAAATTTATTAAATTTTGTTAGAATCACAGAGTTATGCAGCTAACTGGTAGTACATATATTAATACTAGAGACCGATGATAACCAACATGTGATTGTCACATGATGGGACTAGTATCTTCTATATGTACTAACACATAGGATAGAATATGCCTATAATATATATTAAATGTATATCTGGCTATTTTTTGTAAGAAAGAGGGAAAGCCAATGTAGAGGGTAAAAATCATCTTATTGACACCCACGAATGGGTAGTGTAGGACTCATCAATCCCTCGAATTGACGCTACCGACTAAAAAATCCTCTATTAAGACAAAGTGGGAAGAAAGGAGGGGGGCTGAGATTACCAACCCGAAGCTTATACATCTCGGAAAAATAAAGAAGCAAAATATTAGGGAGGGAGAGTAAATTATAGTTGGACGAAAAAGAAGAAGAGTATAGAAAGAGAAGATGAGGGTTTGCCTGAAAAGTTAAAAAGGCAAATTAGATAATAAACGCGAAATATGCGGACTCGATATCTGGATGAATAATTAGGGTAACAGAGTACATGGGTTTCGGATCCTATCGGACTGCTTGGATTTACAGTCTGCCAGGCCCCGAATTAGTAGGTTGAAGTGAGATTCTACAGCAATGCGGAGCTTGGATGCAAGTTCGCGAGTGTACTGGTCTAGGTGGAAGATTCTATTTTCTTTGAAGATCTAAGCATTTTGGACGTACCAGAGATATTTAAGGAATACTCGCAGGATTCTCTCGTAATTACCTCAGAGGATTTTTATGTAGTTAACAAAGAATAGATTCTTGTGTGGTTTAAGGGAGGCTTCTATGATACAGGCTACAGAAATATTGTGCTGAGCTAGGAATTGCCCCAACTCAAGAGTTTTAGTGGAAGAGAGAGTATACGCATTCCAATTAAGGATTTGGAGGTTAATAGAATTAAAGATTTGTTGCAGCCATTGATGATCTCTAAAACATTCGTAAGGGCCAAGTGGAGTTGAAAGAGAAAATTTCGAAATGGGGGAGAGGGTTTCGTTCCAACTGTAACCTGCGAATAGGAAACATTGGGTCTGGGGTGAACTTGCGATAAGGGGGGATTTCCCAAAGACCCAGAGTCAGATCTATTTCTACGGGGTTGGGTACTTTCGAATTTGGTTTTTCCTAGAGGATTGCTTTGATTATTCGGAAGATTAGGAGACTTTACAATAGAATTAGGTGGTATGGGAGATTACTTAATGGGGACTTTGGAACAGCCTCGATAGGCTGCCCAGTGATCCCCTGAGCAGTAAAAACAGTGAGGTTTATTTTTTGGATTGTCTTTCTTGGGGCAAGAAGGAGTGGTATGACCCTGAGAACAGAAGGCACAATGCTATTAGCAGTTAATAGTTCACTGTATGGTGAAATTTAAGACACCTTGTACACTGCGGAATAAGTTTAATTTTGTGCCTTTTTCCCTCGAAAACATCAAAGAGATCAATTTTCTTCAAATCTAAAATTTTTTGAGAATTAGGATCAGATTTATCTAGACCTACTGTAACTAAGGACTATAATTTATCTCCATGCCTCATACGATGGACCCTGATAACAGAAAACTCTTTTTGTTTCAGGTATAAAAGGAAGTGTTGATCGAAAGTTTTGCATATACTTTCCGAATTACAACTACAAGATTACGGTTCTCTTGTAGTTGATTAATAGAATATTCAAGCTTTTGGTTCTAAAAGCTTGGTTAGAGTTCGGAAATCGTCAGAATTAGATAGATATATAAAAACAGAGTTTGTCACAATTGTAACGCGCCTAGGGGGAATGAGCAGAGAGTCAAGATTAGATCTAATATTAAACCAGTCGTCCTTATTACGTAATATAATAAGTGGGTGGACGTGTCGTAATGATACTAGAGGTCTTTTTTATGGAAGACTTCGGTAAGAAAATTATGGTTTGGATAGAGTCGCCTTTGTACGTAGGAGAGGAAAATCTAGAAGAATTGAAGGAATCAGCTAAAAAGAGGGAGAATCGTGATACCGGCATTTTCGTTTCACGGGCGCTTTTTTCAGACTCAAATGAATTTATGGAGTTAAAAAAACGTCGTTTACGTTTCTCAACAAGAGTGAAACCTTCCAGTACTTCGTCTGTTGTCGGAGAATGAATTTAAAAGAGGAAGGAAGGGTGGGAAGGGGCTTAGATAAAGCATTAAGTTTCTCAACCAGCTCATGGATGAGCTATTCTTGAAAAAGTGATTTTAAATTACTAGGAATTTTCATGATTAATAATTAAAAATAATGGCAAAATAGAATGGTGAAAGGAAGGAGAGACCACCCCTCGATGGCGTAGGATGGATAAACTACTAAGGTGGGATCAGAGAATCAAAGTTGGGAAGACTAAAATATAGCACTTCACTAGACTTTTTTTTACATGAGGAAAGTAATTTTAGTAAGTCGCCACCTAGTGGCGGAGCACGGAACTACTGCAGTCCACAGTGATTGAAGATTGTCCTGTCAGAGTCAGGTCAATCCGATTCACGAAAGCAAGCAAGAGAGATGACTGAATCAAAGCTAAGGCGCGACCCCAGGCGGAAAGCTCTAGCAGACGTGCACGAAGTAATGGGCTGACTCGACCCGATTATGAGAGGCCTACGAGATCGAGTGTTTTTGAACCGAGTGTGAGTAACGGCAACGCTGCCTTTATGTCCCTTTACTTATAGCCTATAACAGATTTTCCTTATTAATATGAGGTAAGCCCTCTAGTTGTCAGCTTTGTACTTAATAACTTTTATAAAATAATGTGTTGATTATAATTACTTCAAAATATTTATAGAATAATATTTTAAGATTTATAAAAATTAATTATGAATTGAAAATTTAATATTTTTCAATATTAATTTCATCATATTCAGTTAACCAGCACAATTTTTACATTAAAATTTTTTAAATATTTTGAGAAAGTTTATCAACATGAAAGTAATTTTTTTAAAAGCTATCAAATAAATTTCATTTAATTAAGTATCTCAATAAATTTATTGTCAGGTCACATTAAAATATTAATTCACTTTATTTTTATAGTCATAATATTTTACAAATGACGTAAAAATTTATAATAAATTATATTTGGCAAATGAATCAACCATTAAGTAATTGTAAAAAATTTTTATTAGAAAAAATATACATTTATAATCTACAATAATTATTTTTCCAGCTTTTCATAAATATTTTTTTGTATTATTTTTTAAATTACTCATTGCAATAATTAAAATATAATGAAAAGAAGTTATAATACCGAATTATATTGTTTATTACTATATTGTGTAAATATCAAATAGCTCAAACATCACTGGTAATTAGTTATTTTTAGAATAATTAAACGTCAAAAAAAACTTTACTTTATTTCTTTTTTACCAATTCTTGGTTTTTTTTATTTACTTTATGGATTATTTAAAAGATACAATTTACCGTTTCCTGAATGTTCTTAGAAATATAATTCTGAATTTTTCTGCATATAAATGATAAGACTAAATATAAGAATATCTTAACTTAAAATAATGTATTTATTTGCATATAGTTAAACTTCTCAAATGTGCCAACTGAAAAACGAAACAAAAATAAAAATAAAATTTTTAATTGTAAAAATATTATATACATTTTTTTTCATTAAATTAACAATATTTGTGAAATTGTATCATATTTATTACCTCATTCATTTATCAATTAACAAATATGTATTGCTAATATTAAAAACTAATAACTACGCATTTGATTAATGTGATACACACATATATATTCGAATAATGGATATAAGTAAACAATTTAAATTTGTTATTTTTACCCTTTTATAATAATTATAAAAAACAACTTTTTATACTGTTTATTAAAATAATTATCTATCACCATCGTATTCATTTTTATTATAAAAATATTTTGTCAGGATAACTGGACTCAAGAAATTTTGAGCCTTGCTAATTGATTTTAAAACCCATCAATTATGAATGTTCCTGTGCATTGTGAATTCAATCTTCTGGAATATTAAAATATTTTTATAATCGTTTTTCATCGCTTATTGAAATGTTTAGCGTATCTTTAAGTATTTCAAGAATATGCATTCTGTTTAAAATAACGTACTTTTAAACGAATATCTTTCCAATTCATTATTTTTAATAATAAGTCGAGAATCAATTTTGAAATAAACAATATTAAATGTATATTTAAACTTGATAAGCCACTACGAATGTTTGAGGATTCGCGAAAATTGATATGCCGTTTTTACTTTATCAGAAAACGTAAACCTGGTACTTCTTTATCAACGTTTCATAAATCGATTTATTCATACGAAAAGATAAAAATTCCTGGTTCATTTTGAAGAGAGCGTGAGCCTGCAAGACGGACATTTCCTAAGTCATCGAGTTACCTATCAGCGGAGGCAGACCAAGGAAATTTATTCCACGTGCACATTATTTATGTTGGGCGATAGGAGATAGAAAAGGAAGCGGACTAGTTCTGAAACGAAAATACAGCTGCTGCGCGGGAGAGGAGATTCAATGATAAATGGAAACGCAAATAGAAAGGAGGCAAAATCGAGAAAAAGCGCATCCTCCCCGCGATAGACAAACTGATGCCTCCACAGATATGGAGACACGCGTCGCTCACAACAGTCCAGATTGTCCTCGGCGGTTCAGTTAAGATACTGTAAGCCGAATGGCCTGTAACCGCATTGATTTCGCGTATCTGCTTCGGTGCCTCATGAATATTTATCCGCGCATTTTCCGCATTCTGCTCAGGAGAGTGTAGACGCCCCCGGGTGAGGGCAGGGGCGGAATATGATTTTTCGTGGGGCGACGCGGAATGCTGCCTTCTCCCACTTTACCGGCAATTATGTGTCTCTGTAAAACCCGGGGTACGGATGATGGCGATGATGCCCGATCCGGAGGGTGTTCTCAGCACTGATTTACCAGAAATTTTCAACGAGCGAGTGTATACGATTTCCGAGACAATACATTAGGAGTTAAAAATTTAACAAATTGAAAATTTAATTTTGAGTTGGCCGGGGTCGAGGAGGAAATTGATTTAACGAACATCGATCGGAGTCGTAGTGGCTTTAAGGTAACGCCACCAGATGATCCTCGCGACTTTTCTCAAGATTTTTATATTAACTTTTACATATTCCGAAATTACAGTTATTTTGTTCATTAAAAACAAACAGTGTTACCTTATCTTTTGTACAAAAATTTATTCACAGCAAAATATTATTATTCAAACTAAAATGTCCATTAATTTTTTCCTTCATTTTGTTTACAACTTATGAAGCAATACTTTATTTTAAAAAATAACAGTTATATTTAATGAATTTATGTGCAATAGGTTTTGTTATTCAATTTTTATTGATAGTGTTCACATATAATATATGTAATGGTACATTTGTAAATTTTTTTAAATTGAAGTTTTCTATACAAATGATTGATTTTCGTATACAGATTACAGTAGTATCTTATTTCTTTCGTACAAATTTCGATCAATTTAAAATTAAAATAATAGCGACTTTCAAAAGTAAATTAATAAAAACGACATAACCGTTGATTTGTTCACGCTATAGATATGCTTAATTAATTTATGAAATAATAGAGACAAAATCAGTTTTAATTTTACACGTATATATTTAAAAAATTTAATCCATATAGACTAATGATTTAAACAAAAAAGATACATTTCAAAAGGTAACGTATAAAAGTAATTTTAAATTATTTTGAAAATTTTTGCAAAAAAATTATTTTTTAATAGAAAAATTATTTTTATACTTTTTTCATCAAAAATTAATATTATTATGAACTAAATTCTGTATAGAATTCATGAATGGCAGTAACTTTATTATAAAATAAAGTACTGTAAAGCAAGATTTGGTATTTTAAAAATCATATGATGTTAACTTTATTTTTTATGAAAATTGATGTACATGTTCTGATTAAACAATGTAGATTGAAAAATAAGTTATTCTTAATACTGAAAATTAATAGATGATACAAATATTAGTACTTTTTTTTTAATGCTTCCAAAGTTTTGAAAAATTATCTAAAAGCGAAATATGCAGATAAAATAAATATTTCCAAGTTACATGGTTTATCCACGAAGTATCGAGTTTTTTTTGCAACTGTTGGTCGTAAAAATTTGAGTGGAGTCATGAAATGTTGACAAACTCTTTCCTAATTTGTTCCTTTTTTTTTTTTTTTTGAAGGCATGTTTTCCAAATTTCAAATGCATCTTCAAATTCTTCAACTTTGATGTTTTTCAAAAATTTTCACATAATTTGCACTATATTGTACACTGTAGATCGCGTTAAATTCAGTTTTTTCTGAATTACTTTATCGCTAATCGACAATCGAAATTTAAAATTTCTAACACGCGCCGGCTGTTTGTAGCCATTCGAAAGCTTTTTGGACACCCAAATCGAGGCTCGTCGATGATCTTTTCCCGTTTCTCTTTGAAAACTGTGTCATTTTCCACTTTGCGATTTTGGCATTCAATTATGTCTATTTGCTATATGCATTCAATTATGCTTCTTGCAACATTTTATACGTTTCTACACTTTTTTTTTTAATTGCAAACAAAAATTTATCTCGTAACGCTGTTTGAGTAGTCACTCCATTGTGCTGTGTCAAAAAACTGAAAAATATCCTTCGCGCGAAGTAGAATCCTGCCGCTTCAAATTATTGAAAAAACAAAAAAAAAAAGGACAAATAAGGAAAGAGTTTGTCAACATGTTAAGACTCCCAGTTTTCTACGACCAATAATCGCAAAATGAAAAAAAAATTCGATACTTCATGGATGAACCATGTATTTGGTAGTAATATTGAAATCATACATTATTCTCACTTTTTTTTTATATCACGTGTGAACAATTTAAAAATAATAGTGCACATTATTCACGGCGATAATAAAAAACGAAGTATCCAAAGTAGCCAATGTCGCGATTCACGATTTTATGTGCTATTCCTTGAGAGTATAAATTTTTCTAGATAAATAAGCTGCAACATATCAGAAATAAGAAGTCAAATATAACATCTAATGAATTACTTAAAATTTTTGTAATCATTGATCCATACGTTCATCGATCCTAAACAGAAATATATCTGACTAACAAATAAATGTCCTCCATCTAGACAAATAATGCCTTAAATCAGCAAAAAGTATTTCCCATACGAACCTGTCGAAACTTTCCGTAACATCCCACTTACCTTGAAAGGATTTCTTTCAATTGATAATTACATGTATTTTTGTTTTTTTTTTTTTTTTTTGAGTAATACAAAAATTTTGTGATGTACATCAAAATTTTTAAAAAAATCAGCAAATTATTATTTTCTAAAATGCTGCTCATGATATTCAGACTTTTTTCTTAACATTCTTAATGAAAAAATGCATTGTATATGTTCAGAAGCTAAAAAATTACTTGCAACATCTTTAGTAAGTAACTTATACAATTCAAACAGCTCGCTTTTTGCGCCAACAAAATTTCCATGATCAGAGTAAATTTCTCTACATCTCCCACGGCGGGATATGAATCGTTTTAAACAATTTAAAAATAAGTGTATAGATAAGTTACTCGCCAATTCGATGTATATTGGCCTTAGTAACAAAGCACACTTAAATACATATATACGTTTTTATCGCTGTTTTTGCGCGAGATTTCTCCTTTATGAAGATCTGATCGGCAGACTCTACTCTACAAATGCTGGATTCATATTAGAAGCCGATGGATCCCTATATGATATTTAGGTGCTGTAGGGCGCGCCCTGAAGCATACAAGGCAGCTTTTAATGATCCTTTTTACAAAATTTTTAACTAATAATGACTTTTTATAGATTAAATTACTGCTTAACACCCTGCATGCAACAAACGTTCATGCTCATGTCAAATTATAAGCGTTGTCATAGGATGATTTACTGCTAGCACAATCGGATGTTTCTGTTCATATGGTATATCCGTATTTATTCATTTTTCACCCACTCGTAACATACCCTTATCATCTAAAAAAGAGCTCTATTTACCCAGTTCGTTATTTTTGTAATTATTAATACCCCTAATTTGTTCTATTTCCCACGGAAACATTGAGAATTGAGCTTTCTTTATCAAACAAAATTGAGCGTTCTCCAAATGATGCAATGATAAAGTTTTAAAAGTTATTTATTTGAATTCGCATTTCCTTACAGTAAATCTTCTTTGTGGTCAATCTTGTTTACGTACAGTTACGTATAAATCTTAAAAGATATGCAGTGATTCTAATAAGCTTAAGAACCCGTTAAAATCTCATTGGTTTTTATATAGTTTGTATATATTATTCTTTTGATTTTCAATAAAAGGTTATGCATTTTAGTATGCGTCCTGCAGATATATTATCGTCGCTGAATTGAAATCACGAAGGCCAATTAGTTTTCTCATTTACAAGCTAATCATGGTCATTCCACCATAGCAATAATGACAATAAATGAGCCATTTCGCATCCTATTGATAATAAATCCGCGGGGCTTGATGCTTTTGATACATGAGTCCAATCATCATTCGTTAATTTTTAAATTTAAATTTAAATTTAAAATAATTCTTGAATTTCGGCTACCCGATTAGCTAGAAAACGTTTCCATCTATCACTTGGTGCCTTGATGTCAGTGTAATAGTTGAGTCAGCCCAATATAGTTATTGTTCCTTAAATGTATTTAACGCTCTTGAAACCTTATCAGATAATTGTACTAAAGTTTCCGTACCTAATAGCTTCAGCCGAAGCAAAGACGTAGACTTTAACGATGCTACCCTGAATTTTGCACACAGCAATTTTATTTTACGTGTGCCGTCTTTGATTTTAGAACACACATATATGCTTGCAACTTAAGTAGTCTCTGAAGAATCGCAAAAACTATGTAACTGTAAATTTTTAACACAGTTATATACTTAATTTCATGAAAGCCAAATATAGTGCGTGCATTAAACCAACTCTTGTAAATGTAAATAAATAATTATATAATAACAGTTGGATTTTATGGCTTATTCTTCTTAAAAATAGGATAAAAATTTTTACAATATAAAATAAATCGTAAATCGGGAAACGCGAGTAAATTTAAGAAATTTTAGTTCAACAACAAATGAAAAATTGCGCAAGAAAAAATGAAACTTAGAAGAAAATTTTAGAAAAAATGGTTAAACGTTGAAGTTTTTCAATTTTTCACTCAAAATTTGTTTGATTCAAATGAATTAAAAAATACTTTTTAAAATTTCTCAATTATTATTTGTAAATTAGTTACTATATGAACCTCTGTAGATAAACATAGAAGTATGCTTTATCGAAATTAGTTGAGATTTCAATTATAAAATGTTTTTATTTTAATTTCGTCCAATTTTTAACCCTTTGTGTGTGGTTGAAAATTTCTACTTTTTTGTGCGGGGATCAGAATTTTACGAGAACGGGAATTTGTATCTCTTCTGATTTTATAATTAGCTAGTGATTAATTATTCGATATGATTCGAGCAAATGACTGTCAATATTCTATAGATACTAATTTCAAGTGTGATTACAATTTTAGATTATGTTGCATTATACTTTTTAAATAATTAAAAAAACTTTATATTAAAAATATATTTAATGTAATAGAGAATTCAAGTATTGTGAAAATATTTAATATAAACATTGTTGCAGGATTCAATAATAAAAAAATCCACTTGTAGTATGTTTAGTTTATTTTGTTATAGTTTAAAGAAGTGATGTTTACAGGTAAGAGTTCGGTTTGCGTTTGGTTTACAAAATTTTTAATACATACAGGTCACGCTAGTTACCCCCCACTTTACACAGTTTTATTTCTTAATGACTTCATAATAATAGGAAAAACTCGAGATTGGAAAAACCCTTGTACGCCGCAAACTCTAATCCGCACGAGTTTCGACAAGTAGAATACCCGATACATTTACAAAATGAAGAATAAGCTAACGTATTTTGTTTTCAATATTCTTAACGTTATGCACGGCAACAAACATTATTTGTGAAGTTTCCGTGAAAACACAAATGCATTATCGCATTTAAATCAGATCGAATCGATGATAGATATTAAAAAGAATGCTTAAAATTTATTTGAATGAAATTTTTATCGAAAGTTGTAGTAAAAAAAACAAAAGCATCTGCATGTATTAAAAACATTAATAATATTAAAATTAATTTTCTAATTTTTAGTATATACTCTTCAAATTTATAAAATTTACATAAACTATCATTTACCTATAATATTATAAAAATTTATATTTATGCAATTTTAAATGCAAGCAATGCTCTATACGAAATATCAGAAGTATTTAGTTTTTTATTTTAAATTTGAAGTATATTACTTCAAATTCTAATTTTAATAATTCTATTTTTTATAATTTTAACTATTATTATAATAATAGTAAATTATATTTTATCAAAAAAATATATAAAGAAATTGAAAAATCATCAACTTTTGAATGTGGATTTGACCCAATATCTAAAAATCGAATACCATTTTCTATACAATTTTATTTAATTACATTAATATTTTTAATTAGTATATTAATATATTATTATTATTAATATAATATTTTTAATAAGTATATTACTTCAAATTTTGTACATAAAAACTTAATCTTTATAAAGTGTTCCATATAAAATTCTTTAATATATTAAAAGATGAAAATACTATTATAGAAAATATTACGAAATATTGCGCTGTGGTGCGATATAAAAATGCATACAATAATTGCATTATTAATTTAATAAACTAATTAATAAAATTAATAAATAAATAAAGAAAGCGCGCTACCAATATTGTTTCAGTTTCATCAGCGGACTGTGATTTTTTCTCTCTCAACTGTCGACAGGTCAAACAATAATTCATCGGCCAATAGGAGAAAATGGACTATTTCAAAATTTTTTTATTATTTTTGGGGATCTTCCATTCTTTCGTTACTACGTCTTGTTTATTTTCCGGATTTTTTAATGGATATTAACATTTATTCCGTCGTAATGTTATAATATTATAACGATATTTGATATTGCGTAAATATAAAAACACTTATAAATATTAATCAGAAGGTCCTTTGAATCTTTCTTTTTGTTTTGGATTTGTAATTAAAAATTTCCTCGTTCTCTTACGTTTCATCTGTATCAAAAATTTTTATTATAGTAAATTTAATTTAATTCTATCAAATCGTAATTCAATTATCACATTTAGAATATAAATATGTGTATTTATATATGAATTTTACATTTAATAAATAATTTAAGTTGAATATTATAAATAATACAAACAAGCGTATCCTGTTGATTTCAAATATTACATATAAATGATAAACTAATGTTCAAATATAAGCCATATTTCTATTTCGATATTTTTATTGAATGAAATGTTTTGATAAATAGACAATGGTATTCTGTCGCTAATGTATCCAAAGCTTATAAAGCATACACAGAACTTTAAAATACACATATTTCATTTTCTCAAGTTTCAAAACAAATTTCGATTATGTTATCTATAGACATGACTTCGTTGTCAAAAAGCTTTTGTCATAAACAAGTAAAAAATAAATTTTAGTCATTACAAAAATGCCAATAATACTGTATATTTACATTTAAAATACTGAAACATTAATATTCTTCACTAAAATAAAATATTTCATCAAAATTATAAATTGAGTTATACTGGGGTATACGAAAATATAAATTCATTATACATATTTATTAAATAAATAATTTGATAAAATAATTTTATTTTTATTTTGAACTTGTAAATTTTAACTTTTTTTTTATTTTATCAATAATTTCCGATGAAAGTATGAATATTTATTTTATAAAATAGCTAATAATTGATAAAAATATAAGATAATCTTTTTCAGACTTGCTTTTATATATTTTTAAAAGATAAAACTACAAATCAATGGTTCAAACCTCTATAGAATTTAAAGTGAATTAAAAATTTTGTATTAAAATATGATTAAAAATAAAGAAAATTATTGATATTTATATAATTATATAAATACATTTTAATAAATTGTTAAACCACAAAGATGTATGTATATTGGAAAAAAATATGTTTTGGAAAAAACCTTGCTCATAATCAATGTTATTTATTTTATGTTTGATCTGCATATTGTTTTTCAGGAATTCATTAATATCATTATTGTTTGAAAACTGAAAATGTAGGATTGCAACGAGAGTTATGTATTAATTTACTTAGGCGAATTGACAAAGGAATCCTTGTATCAAATTTGAAATATTGACGTTCATTGAAAAAAAAATCAAATGCATCATGATTTAAAATGTTCCAAAAATACGAAGGAGACTTTAAAATTAAAGTCATACACACAACGTACAAATTGCCAAAAGAATTCACACAATAAATTGGCACATGATAAGCATCACACCCACGTAAACAAGTAAAAATATGAAAAATTATTATTTACTCGGTGTGGTGCTCATCGGGAAGAAAGGCATTACTTGCTCCAGGAAAATTCTATTTCGAGCGGGTCGTGTTAAGAATCGTGCATTTAAAATTTTGCTCCGTGGAACTGGAACAAACATCGCTGCATCCCGACTGCGATTAATGTCCATAACGAATTCAAGGAAAGTTTCTCGCAGTATCTCAAACGATTTAGAATGGGGAGCCAACGTGGAATTCCCTCTCACCCCCCCTTTCACCCCCTTTTCATCCCTTTTACTCCCATCCCACCACTCTGCCATCAATTTTTTATCCTCGTTCCCTTTTTCATTAGTGGATCATTCCTCCCCCCGGATATGACTATTTTGACTTCGGCTAATAGACATTTTAGTTTTCAAGTAATCGTCAACAGTTAAATAATTTTAGATTACTTTCAGCGAATTAAGTTTTTCGCCACTACAATGGTCAACTTTAAAGATAGTATGTAGGTACGTGAAAAGTGCTTCGACAAATAATATTTTTAATTTATTTTATTCACCGACATAAATTTAAGTCTAAATTCATACTCAAGATTAATCATTCATAAAAACGTTTTATGAATGTTGGAAAGTTACTCACTTTTTAGTTCTATAGTAAAGAATTTTTTTTTTTTCAAATTATCAAATTTAACAATACAATGTGTAAAATATATAAATAGATAAATAGTTCTTATTATTTTTATTCCATCAAATATTGCATTATAGTTGAGAAAAATTTTTTTTACTTATAATCTTTATAATTGTGCTAACAATTTACTTTCAATACTTAGTATTTACGAAATTGAGTAATACGGTTACGATATGTATACGTATTTACAAATTTTATTAATTTTATCACTTATTATTTACAACAAAAAAAGTTTATTTTAAAGTTAATTTTACGACAGTTTTGTATTAAGTACTGAAGATTAGCTTATAGAAGTATTTAGATCGAAATTGGACATTAAAACAAAAAATTTTTTTCTTTACTTTTATTTATAAAAAAATTATTTGAACAATTTCATATTTATATTTTTTTTCATTTTTTGTACTAAAATTAAGCAATTGAATATAAATTTTTTGATTCAATTCATTAAAATTAGCAGAATTATTTTTTAGAATGTTGTTTACCTATTTCTTAGTGTAACTTATTAACGTTATATTATTACGTATATAATTTTTATTTTCTTAAATTCATATTGTTTGTTTAGTTTTAATTTCATTATAAAATTAATGACTGCAGAATCAAATAAACTTATAACTATACCTCAAATTCATGAATAGAGTTAGCAACTTTACTGTTAATTTTTCATTAAAACTTTCATATTTTACATTATTACTTGTGTTAATAATGTTCTTTTATTTATATTTCTATATTTATATTTCATTTTTAAGTGTAGTTTTAGGAAAATTATTTATAATAACATTAAATTAAAAAAAAAGTATAATCCCGTCTAGTAACTCGTTTAATTATAATTAGATGACAATTTGAGTAGTTGACCTTCTCACTGGCTCGTTTCTAAGAATATAACAATTGATTTTTGAATTAAGTTAAAAAAATTGTCTCGATTACATGTATAAAATTAAGTCGAAAAGAACAATGTAGCGACAATAATATAAATAATAATCAAAAGTTTTTATATTGTCTTGAATGATAAAAACGACTTACAATTCAAGAAAAAATGATAAAACTTATTTCGCAAAACTATTTATTAAAGTATTTTTATTTTATTATTAAATATAAAAAATCCATTAAAAATGTTCCATTGTTATAATTCGACTATTATTGTCAATACAATTGTCATTAGTTTTTTTATTCTCGTGTTTTATATGGAATATTTAAATGATCTAATATTTCCATTTATACTATCCTTCTATCTCCAGAATCACTTATATCTCCAGGAAAAAGGCTTGAAATTTAAAGCAAAGTTTAAAGTAAAGTGGGTAGGTGGGGAGGGGCGTGACA
Source organism: Eupristina koningsbergeri (assembly GCA_018907245.1). Classification (NCBI taxonomy): domain Eukaryota; kingdom Metazoa; phylum Arthropoda; class Insecta; order Hymenoptera; family Agaonidae; genus Eupristina; species Eupristina koningsbergeri. The sequence continues at coordinate 1,304,245 of JACCHV010002776.1, forward strand.
CCGTCCCCTTTTGCATTCACAAGTACCCTCTCAATGTACAAGTAATTATAAACGTGTAATACCACATCTATAAATCGCATTTCTTTAAGTATCGTTTATCAAACCATTTTCTCCATCATCTTACTCTGTTTTAATACAATTGCCTTCCATTAATTATTACTTTTTAACCTGTTTAATTTTTATCATTATTAAAATAAAAACCATGATATTTACCTTCACTGATTTGAAGTACATAAAAATTTTCTTCATTCTAAGTATTACAAATAATGGACCCTACTATAACAAAAACAACTATTTAAAAAAAATTTGATATTTTTTTAATATTGACGATTGTACAAAATAAATATTATTCTAAAATAAATATATCTTTTAAGTGTAAATATAAAAAAATTGAAAGAAATACTATAAAATTTTATAAACAAATATTACATTACATTGAATACATAAAATTTAAAGGTAACCTAATACAAAAATTTATAAATTATGTATTACTTTTATAATAAACATATTTTCTAATTAATCGGACTTTATAGAATATTAATTAATAAAAATTTTTTTTATTAAAAGAAATTATATTTTTAAAATAGTGGGTACAATAAAAAGTAATTATATAACATTTAAACTGTAATTATTGAAGTATCAATTACATCAACATTAAAATAATAATAAAAATAAATTGTATTTAATTGATGAAATTTTTAAATGAATTTTATTTTTCATAATAATTTTTCGCATAAATAAGAATGGTATCATAATAAATTAGTAGGGATAATCAAACAATAAATTATTTGAATTTCAATTATTCTTTTGATACAATACTAAAGTTAATAAAAAAGTGTTACATTTAATTTTTGTAACAATATATTTGTACTTTAATAATTAATCACTTTTAATAAGTTAAAAAATATTTAATTTGCGTTAAAAAAATTGTTTTATTTTTTGTTTAATTCGTAAATAAGTATATCATTTACATAAAAGATCAAAATTATAAATCAGTTTTATTTCTATTTACAAAACTAAATTCAATATTATGTTGATGCAATTAATTTCAGAGAAATTTTGTCATTTATATACAGTAAATAATTATTATATCTAACAAAAAATTTTACAAACTTAAATATTCATATTTATACCTGAATATTGCACCATTATAGTTGAATTTTCAATAAATTTCATAATATTTAGCTCAATTTTAATATTTTTATATAATTTATGATAAACATTTTTTGTATTTTTGATAGAGTTTTAGGATAGATTGTGTCACATAAAAAAAAAATGTATTTAAATTTCGATTTTATCATAGATTATTATATAAATTTATGTATAGTACGTAAGAGTGTTTTTTTTTTAAGTTTTAATATCTAATATCTAATGTAAGCTCTATTTACTTTGAAATACGTCTTGTAATTGAAGGTTGTAAAAATAAATTTTATAAGGAAGTTAGAAAGTAATATAAATGTAATATATTAAAAATGATTTTTTGGTTAAAAATATGATCGTAGTAAGGGTTGTCAAAAAGAATTTTTTATTTATCGACTTAAAACATAACTGGATGATATGAAAAATAGAATATCGTCGAAAGAAATCCTCTAAAAACACAAAGGAATAGTCGAATTCATTTGGTAGGCATCAGGCGTCAGACCAAATAATCCTCCAAATCACCAACTATTATTGAAAATACGTGAACGGCTCTTCGGTCTCTGACAAGGCAATTTTGTAATGGCAAATCGTTCAAGTTCTATTGCTGTCCGAATCCATCACTTTAATCTCTTTCTTTCATTTTTGCTGCTAAACAATGCGTGCGAAATTCAGATTTTTTGTTCATTAAAAGCGACCAATACAAACAAACGTCGCCGCCGCGAAAAAAACAAAAACTTCATCGAATTATATTAACGTTATAAATATGGGAAAAGCACACGCGACGCCCACACAATATCAATATATTTAAACAATCGATCTTTTCCTCGAGTATTCATATACTTTTTGTTTTCTTTTTTTTTTTTTTTTTGATGCCATAAATGCGTCCCGAATAAATTTCAAACTCATCGTATAAAGCCACGAGACTAATCGGGACTGGAACGCAATTATATAGATGTAGACCGAATTTTATATACGTGTGTGGGTGTTTTACAATGAGTATGTTATATATCTGCGACTAATGTGAGTGCGTGTATACTAGCAGTATGTGAATGTTATCCGAGGTGATATATCTAAGGGCGCGCGACAGCCACGTCCAAATTACGAACAGCCCGCCCGTAACGTGCTTTTACTACTGCCAGTCAGCCAGATTGACATTTTACAAATAAAAAAGGTCCTCGCGCATCGATGTTGGAGGGAAAGGAAAAGGGACAGGGGTGACACCAAATACAAGCACTAGAACAGCGCGGAAGGGTGCAAATTTAGAAGAAAAAAAAGGAAGCTGAAAAAGTGAACCGTAAAAATGAAGGAGGCTCTGGATTCCAAAGGCAACAAGTACGAAATACGGAAAAGGAAATAGCCAAGGAAGTAAAGAGTGAATTATAATGAAAAAGGAGTAAAAAATTACATCGGCAGGAAAAGTACGGGTCTCGAATTTAGATGGGAATGGGGATAAACGAAAGGATGGATAATTCACGAAACTTTGTGAAATATTGAAGCTAACTGTAAAAGTAAAATAAAATGATTGTATTTATTAAGAAAAGTGACGAAAAATTAAATCAGGTACAGCTGAATGGAAAAATATGGATAGTTTTTGTACGAATTGCTAAATATATGAAAGATTATAAAACAAACAAAAAATATAAATGAGCAAATTTAAATTTTTTAAATTATTTTCCCGGTTCAAATAAACACAGTAAAAAGCGCACTAGACTATTCTAAAAAAAAGAAGAAATAATTATGAATTCAAGTTAAAATATGTTTTACGCGGTAAATAAAATCCGAAGAGGAAATGAAAAAAGCTGAAGATGAAAAAATATTGAAAAAAACATATAAAAAAAAAAAAAAATGGAAAAAACTTATGGCAGTGACGAGAGAGGAGGGGAGAACATTGAAGCGTTGGAAAGAGTGGAATGATGCTGATGAATGATGCGGGAAAGAAAAAAAGGAAATGGAAGGAAAAATAAGAAAAACACGTGCCGAATTTGTACAACAAAACGTGTAGAGCCACTAACACCGTTACATAAGCTTTTCCGATGTATATGAATAAAGTATGAGTTTGGTTCGGTGGTTACGCTACTACATTTTTGCGGGATCTTTCCCCTCCGACTCATTCGAAGGATCAAGTGTACCTCAATAGGCGAACGTCAATACGTCCAAAATCAATATCTTCTGCGATCGCGGATTAAGCTCTTCCTCCTCCTCCTCCTTCGAGTTTTCTCTGGCGTAATAAAGCGGCTATGAATCGATAAGAATACAGAATTATAAAAGCGAAAATCCCCTACAGAATAGAGAGAAAGAGTTTTCAGTCTTTTATTATCTCCGAGGTGAGCAGATGTCAGGCTATTGCCTTTCGTCACGGCATTAACTCTCGACGAGTTTATTGAGACAATCGATGTGCAAAAAGGTGCGCGATTAGCCTCCTGAACATCGGCTTCGAGGAAGCGACCCCTAGGCTGCACTCGCTAATTCCCAGCAGCAGTTTCAGATCAGCGGTGTTTAGCGGTAGAGGTTTTCGGTTTTTGTATTTTATATAGAGGTTGGAAGGAGGTGAGATTCTACACGAGTCCCTTGGACTTTTTCGCTTTGTTTGTTCAGACACTGTTTTTAATCACGCACACGATTGAGTGCGGACGTCCAATTTTTACCGGCTTCCTCATGCTTCTACTCTGGATTTAATTGTAAGCATGCGTTCCTTATTATTAGAGGAATTTTCTCTTCCACGGTAAAATACTTTATTTCAACTCCAATTCTTATTTCACGCAAAACTTTATGGGTGAGAGAATTTGAAAGCCGGAAAATATATCGAGTAGTAAACATTTTCCGTTTTTCGAGCTCAATAATCACTCGTAGAATTTCCATTTGAGCTGGGCATATTTTTTTAAAAATTCAATTAAAAATATTTCTTTGATATAACAAATAATATTAAATGCTAAATTTTTTGCCACCTGAAATAATTGTTATCTACTTATAACTGATTATCTATTCAAAGCCTGAAAATTCATAAGGTATACATGTATATTCGTTACTAATGACTATCACTAATACAAGCCATTTATACGTTGTTACGGCAAAACTACCATAAACACTGATAACGCGATCTCTACCCAAAGGTGTTTTCCCTTGTCTATGCAAATAGTCTGTAAAGTTGTAAATAAAATTATAATTTTTTTAAGTTAATGCATTTAAGTGACTTCAATCATTTTTCCTTTTAAATTTAGAATTATTCTTAATATAAATTGAAAAGCATTTTCAAAGTAGTGCTAATTCAAATTAGCATTATTTGCATCAAATATTAGTGCTTCACAAATAAATTTATAAAACTATTTGTAAGAAATTGTTTTTTAGTAAAAGACTCAAAACTATATTTTCAAAGAAATATCTTAAATATATTTACACATCTTTATGTACGTACATAAATCATGACATCTCAAAAGAAGCATATGCATTTATTATATCGAATGTATTCATTCTTGATTTAATACTTCTGTTGATTTTCAACTAAAACATTAACGAGATAGCTCAGACTAAACTTTACTCTTCAATCTTTCGTTTATAATAAATCAGAAATCAATACAGGAATATGAACTTGGACTGCATAAAATTGAAAGATAATCCTATGTTTAGATTTTCCTATAAAATATATATTTATAAGCTTATTTTTAATACATTATAGCTATTCATAGATTGGTAAGTATATTAAGTTATTAAATAAATCATAATTTTTAATTTTTAGCTATTATCATGAATTTTAAAAAGAAAATTTCCAATTTGAAAAAATGACAAGTCTGTTGATTAAATATATATTTTATAATAATAAAATATCAAATATTTTAGATTCAAGGTATTATTTGGAATTTTTGTTGAGTAAGGAATAGAGTTTACTTTAAGGAAATGCATCAGTTATATTACTTGGACTCAAGATAGACTTTTCAAAAATTTCCCATGAGAAAAACTGATCCAAATTGTTTTTCTTTTTTGAATTATTTTACTAGTTTAAAAAAATCGAGAAAAATGTTTTCATTTTAATACACTTTATTTTTTAAAAATATATTTTACAAAAGAATAAATTATCAAAACAGACTGTCTTTATTCGTCAGCCACTAAAAATATTTTAACAAAAAACCATCAACGGTTTTGCTATAAAATAATATTCTAGCAGGAAATTATTCATTGAAAATGTTGTAAAAATTTCCATTAAACTGATCGATTGGAACACAAGTTACATAACGATTACTCTTTAAAATTATGTTGACAACTAATGATCATTCCTCGCATCGCGCATTGACTAATCACGCGATAACTTTAAGAGAAAATCCAGCGTCAGTCCAGATATTTTGAAGCCGCAAGCGATCGTGGTTCAGTTCAACAAAGTGGAACAAACCTTACTAATCTCCCGAATGCGCAATACACTGATATCTGAGTGCAAAGTTCCGGGGGATGAAGACACAAACATCCCTTTCTCTTTGTACAAACACATCATCCAGTGGAGACGTTGATGTGGTTCGCGATGCGTTGAGCAATACACCACCCCTTTGTTGCACTACCCCCTACCACCATTCGGGCTAATGAGCGGCACACGCGGCTAATTTCAAATTAAGTGCCCCACGCACATTAATCTCGTGCAAATGCAACACCAACAATAGCATGGCCTCGAGGGTTGGCCTGGTATTTGATGGACTTTGATGGAGTGCCCAAGTCTCGCTCGCCGAAATGCGAACGGGTCTGCCCCGTTTGATACACGATGCCTCCACCACCCTCAAACCCCCACACCCCCTCCTTTTTTCTTTCATTTGCTGTTCGCACTTTACCTGTAATCGTAGACTGGACTTTGGTACATCCCCAAGGGGAAGAGGATCAGCGGACTCCGGCGGAAGTTTCGAAGGCTTTCAGGAATTCGAGGTGCGTTTTCTGGAATATTGATTGCATTGAGGGACCGGCCATTAATCCCCAAATTTGATAAGCCAAATTGTACGAAAATCAGCGATAAAAATAATTCTTTAAAATTTCGATAATAAAATGTTTTTTAATTATTTAAAATTAATGTTCTTTTAATGAAAAACATATTATGACAATTAATACTTATTTACTTTACGATTGTTGGAGTCTACATTTTAAAATGACCAAAAAAGTATTTATCGATACACAACGAAAGTTTATTTATCTTTCCAATTTTTTTTATTTTTTTTAATTTAATTTATTAAATTTAGAATTAAGTTTAAATTTTTTTTTTATTTTATATTTATTTGTATATTATTTTATTTTACAAATTTAGAATGAAAAATACCTTTAAAAAATATTTGTTTTTGATCAATTATGTTGTCAAAAATATTAAATTTTTTACTAGTCTCAATGCCTATAAAATGCAAATAACAATAAGATAATAAAACAAATACTCTTACTAAAAACACGTTGAATCTAGAATAGAAAAAAAAATTATTGACAAATTTATTAAAATAAAATGGATAAAATTGATGTAAAATTATGTCGATTGATAAAATACTTTTTATTTCTTAATATTTCCTACATTATCTCAAAAATTTTTCTCAGTTAATTTTAATTTTTAGTTTTCATATAATTTAAAAAAACTTTTAATTCATTTAGAATTTATTTAATTTCTTCTTTACTAGTTATATCGCTTATTCAAAAGATAAAATAAAATGTACTATCATTACGTTTTTCAAATTAAAAAATATGTCTTTCAAATTCAATTATTTTTTGAAATGTTACAATGAATATTTCAATTTTTGCATTCTTTTGTAAAATAAAAAATATTTTCGTCTAATGACAGTAAATTTTTTATTACTGTAATATCAACTGAAAAGAAAAAAATTTAAATCTTAAATTCTTTATATCTTATCCTTTTTAGTCGATTATCTAAAGGTTTTTATTTAATATCCAGCAATTAAAAAAGATCAATGGAAAAAAATAGATGAACAATTTATTTATTTACAATTAAACAATAATTTATAATTGTTACTAAAACGTAACATTACTTTTATGTTTTAAATTTTGTTACTAATAGCTTATTTTAAATTTATGCACACAATTAAACTTTTTATTTTGATTGTATTGTGGAAAATAATTAATTATCAAAAAATTTATTACGAAAATTATAATTAAGTAAATCAAATGACGTTCTCATTACCATTTATATATTTTCTGAAGACAAAAATATGCCAAATTAAAAGTAGATCAATTAATTCATTTGTTATTAAATTATTAAATTTAATTTTATTGACAATCCATACACACTAATTGGTTATTGAGAAAACTTTCGGGATTTCCACGAGAGAAATACATAATTCAACTTATTGATACATTAAAATAAATTTTCTACATTCGATTAGTACAAAATTAATAAATCTTGTACTGTGTTTGATGAATTGATAAATCATAAATTACGGTTCAATCTTTTAAATATTATGCCCGTGTGATTGAGTAATATTGATTGTGTGTGGGCGCGCGAAAGTTCGCCTGGAAGTTTATACCCAATGTATATGTGTACACACATATAAATTTAAAAACAATAAATAATAAATTACGTACAAATGTAACAACTTAATAATAATTTATTGTTGCAAAAATAATAAAGAAATAGTTTAATTTAAAGATGTCAATAGGAAAACGGAAGTAGTTGACACCGGAAAAAGTGTTATTGTGCTTCTAAATTCGCGCTCCTCTAAACTCATTTTAGAAATATTTTTTCATGTATAATACAATTTTCGAATATCAAAATAATAATCTTAGTTTGGTTAACAGCATTTGCTCGCTCCGTACGTTCTATACGCATAATCGAGCTCACTACGCATAAGCGCTATTCTATACAAAGTGGATGCGAGGGTATTTTCACTCACACATAGGTTAATGCATACAGCCGTCAATCCACACGAGCCACAAACAGAGAAGCTAGTGTATTATTGATTATAATGAAGAACGCATGTACGCTTTGTTTAGCTGATCCTATTTCAAAATCCTAATACTATTGTTTTCCCACCGTCACGATTAGCATTCGTGTTATGTTTTTTTTTTTTTTAAATTTTTTAGCTCGTAATTGCACTTTGATACTTGTGTATACTTGGGTGTACCTACGCATTTAATTTAATAATATGCTATTTTTTCTCATTATTATACTTTTACAAATGCACACAATGAAAAATATTGAACATTCATAAATTTTATATTATTCGTAATTTTGCTCATAAATTAACATTATTAAAGGTATATAATTTATAAATTATTTATAATATGGTAAATTATTAAATTTACATACATTATTAAATACATTTTTTTTTACTTCGATGCATTTTCGACATTGTGAAGCATAAAAACATTAAATTTCAAGGCAGATAATAAATTTTATTCAACGTTCATTATAAATTTAATATTAATTTTGGAAAGGTTATTAAATAAAACTAAATTAAGAATGAACCATTGTGTATTCATTCAGTGTAAAATAATTGAATATCAAAATTATGAGATATTCGATTATTCATAAGCAGCATATCATTAATTTACTCCCCATAATTAATGTAATAATCAATTATTGAAATAGATATTTGAAAACATTTAAATGTTAAAAAACAGTTGTAGACAAATTCCTCATTTACATGAATTATATTTAAAAAAAATTTCAATAAGGAATATGTTAATTTGTATTTCGTACATTTTCATTAAATTAAATTAATATTTAAGTGACTATAATAATTTATGGTGCAATAAAATAATGAAATTGGCATAAGCTTGACAAATTTGATTTCAAAATAATTAATTATCTAAAAATTCTAATTATTCATTTTTTAACGTAAAGCACATTTTGTTACTTATATCTTTAGCAACGATACATTTAAAAAGACTTATTCACAAGTTAAAATTTAGCATTATAATTAATACATTATTAATACATTTACTAATACAGTCCGAATTAAAACTTATAAATACTTCCTGATGTTGATCCAATCTCTTCAATTTTTTTAAATTAATTTGTTATTTTTACTTTTTTGTTTATAGTGGTTTAAATTTAGATGATGGTTTTTCATTCCAATATTCTTTAAAAATTACTTATTGGAACTAGCTTATACACAAAAAATATCCTGGAAGGAAATTCTACCTACTCATAATGAATTTTCGTTATCAGAATTAAAAGGATTGCTTTTCACTGTATAATAAAGTAAGCTCTCTCGAGAATAATGTGCTTTGCAAACCTAACCTCAAATTGTCATATTATTATTCAAGTTTCTTCTTATGCATATACGACGGTAATGTAATTTCAAATTTTCATTTAAAATTTTTTTTGTAACGCTTTAATTATATTTTATTTGTGTCCAAACCGATCGAAAAATCACTTTTATGAATACAAAATATTTTTAACGTTATAAGTTTTTTGTAGCATTATAAAATGGATTCTTTGTAATGTTCAATAAAATATTTATCATAAAATAAAATTTATGAAATTGAGTAACGATCCTTCTATAACTATCAAAAAATTTTATTAAATAGTATGACGATAAAAATTATTATATCAATTTTAAATGCTTTACTTTGCATAAAGTCTTATGATTCTTTTTTTACAATGCAAAAAATAATTTGTAATTGTACCCTATAACAATCAATCATGAGATATATTTATACGTCTAATCTAAATCATGTTTGAAGTACCATATCATGAATAGTATAACAAGGAGGTTTATAAGAATCAATTTTAATTAACAATCTCTCAAATAAAATTTAATCTAAAATTTAATTTAAAAACTATCAAAATATTTTCACGGCTATACCAAAAGATTACTTCATATCATAACCCTGGCTAACACATATCGCCAATAGCATCCAAATAAGAACATTGATAAATGTAGGGTTTTTTTTGCTAATCTACACATTGCATAATCAAAAGGTTGACCTTCATGTTCAACTTTATAGCCTGCAAGAGAAATAAAATTACAAATTGTACATTGAGAATAATGTTCTCGATACGGAATCTATAAATGCATTATAATGATTCAGACTCCGAATTCGAAGTATATCCCAAATTGAGTTGACATATACATACTCTGAATGTTCAATTGACAACTGATACATTATTTGATCGATTACAAATTATTATCGAACAACTTCTTGGTTAAAATGAAATATAACTCGTGATATCAGTGCGAAACAGAAAAGAATTTTGAAGCTACTCACTTTTCTAAGAAAATTTGGACTTGCAAATTAATTAAAATTTTGCTGGTTTTTAATATTTTGTGCGCTATTATTTTATAATAACTTAATTTCAAAGTACACAATTATTATAAACTGATCGAATTTAGCACAAAAAAATGTATTTCGCATAGTGTTGCTTCAATTTCTTATATTGCAATGAAGTTATAAGGTATTTATTAAAATATGTTGCATACACGATACATTTTGTCAAATAATTAAATCATTAATGTTTAAATTAAGAATTAAACAAAAAAGCCTTGTGGTTTAACTACGCAGTTTAATAAATAAAAATATAATACCCTTGAGCTTTTATAAAGATACATAAATGAATGTTGAGAACGGGATGAAAGTTTTTAAGGGAAAAGGTGCGCGGAGAGGTTTATGAGAACGTGTGAAAAGGTCGTATTAAACAAATACTTTGAATTGTTCGTATTCTTTCATTTATTTCGCCCGTTTTAGAATTCCGATTGAACTTGGAGGGAAAAAGAACGCGGTGAAAGACACGTTTTAAGACAATCTTTTCCAAAGGAAAAACAGAATCAGAATGACCCACCCTCAACTGGCCCTCGTTCCTATCATGTTCCTCCCACCCCCGTTCCCTCCTCCAAGTTCTCTCGTTTGTTGAGCACCGATCGGGGGTTGGTCAATCAGGCCTCACAGTTTTTGGTGTACTCGACTAGACACTCCCTCCTCCCCCTCGCGGTTAGGCCCTTGGACGCCTCTGGGGAGGTGGGTCAGTCGAGGCGGCGCACCCCCTGCGGTCAGACGTGCTCGGGTCCGATTCTTATCCTAGTCCCTGGCATAAAAAACCCCCTTAGGCGCGAGGCGGGAAAAAGCCAATACAATCTAGTCTTATAAATAATTATCGTCTTACAACTAATTTTAAAACTAATCTTATTCCATTAGAGGTCGTCACGCTTCGCCAATAGTACACGCTTGTCGCACTTAATAATTATCCGGCCGGATCGGTTTCGGCGCATTTGCGGGCTTGTTACCGCCGTCCTCAGGCGGTCAGGTTTATTGTTTTACGCTTCGTACGTGCGTCCACGTACTTCGTCTTGCGCACATCTGCGCCTTTCGAGACCAGGTTGTGACGGCTCCCCTGGTCCCGCTGGGCTGCTTCGACGCCGCATCTGCAGCCCAGATTTCGTGGCGGCTACCGCCCCTCGCCTGCGGACGCGCGGCACGACGCCCTCGAAAACTCGCCGATTCTCGGCAACAATGAACATAAATTAATTTCAATTCAATAAAATTATTTATACGTATATCCAATATTTGCTAAATATCTGTCACAGTTTTATTCATGAAAATCGAATCCAAAAGCTGATTTATAAATAAATCCTAATTAATTTGATTATTATCTTTTCTTGAGTATTTAACAAATTGATTTCATAAAAATGGAAAATTCTTCGGTTGTGTACGGTTTACTCACCCGAGCAACTTATTTGCCCATACGAGTAGCGAACGAGTTCAATGTTTCACATCTGATCCCTCCGACAACTCCAACATAAATATTGTAATGTTCCCTTGTAACCCTGTTTTATATATCGTAACGAATCTGATCAACAAATTTTCCCCAAATTCACTTCTTTATTTCGGTGCTCGTTCTAAGTTGTAGCTCAGCATAATGATTTTTTAAAGATCATATTACTGGAAATTAATAACGAGAGCGAATAATTAAAAATATGAACTCATTTGTTAAAAATTGATGGGCCGCCAGTAAAATAAAAGAATAATTGTCTGCATTAAAAATTTATTAAAAATCATGTTATTTATTGATATATCTAAGTGTTCATTAAGACTTTATCAAAGTTTCTTTTAGTTTGTTTAATATTGATCCCTCGGATCTATGATTCTACAACCAACACCATTATATTTTAATATTTTGTTCAATAAAAATATAAATGATTTTTCTAATCAAATGATGTCTAACTATTTTTTATAATGAATTGGTTATAATGAAAATATGTGTCAGTAAAAATATATCGCTCATTATGATCATATATTGTATTAAAAATAGTGTCAAAAAATATTGTAGAATATAAAATAGAAATTCTAGAAATAACAACAATATCGACAATTTATCATACATTTAATTCAATGCAAAAGGTAGGTTTCTGCTGAAGGTTCTTCGACAATAAATAGAATAAACTTTATTTTAAAAAACATTTTTCGCCAATGCCACCTGAGGGTAAGATAAGAGCATCAAACGGTTTAGAAATACGCGATGTAATCGAGAAAAATCAATTTCCTCTTTGTCAATAAGCGCGCAGCAGAATCATCTACTTTGTATTCCTTTTCAAGGCATCCTCGTGCATGCACGCACACTTCCAGGTGCGGAGATTGGGATGTAGCATTGCATCAGTATTTATCTGTTTACTTTTTCGCGAATGTCATTTCTCGCGCTTTTCCATGGAAAATCAATCAACGCGCTACTTTGACTCATGCAGTTACGTTTAAAAAATGATTGGGTAACCTACATTTTCCCTCAACCAACCTTGATTCTTTTTTTAGGGTGTGGAAGCGAAATCTAATCATTTAGAGCTCCAGCGCAAAAGTCAAATCACTCAGAAAAGTCAGGACTGTTTCGTAATGGATCTTTCTCCCCCCCTCTCTCTCTCTCTCTCTCTCTCTCTCTCTCTGCCTATCACTTTCCAGACTTTCTCTCACTCACTGGCGGATTCTAAGAGGAATTTATTCCCTTGACATCTCTAGTGCGCCTTCACTCCTAATTTCGCTAAGCCCTAAGGAACCTTTCCGCGCAGGGAAGGTGTACGTTAAATGCCTCCACACTCCCTCCAAATATCTCTGAAGTTTCAAAATTACCACGACTGGTATCACACCACGGCCCTCTCTCAACCCCGCTCTTCCTCCCCGCTTCCCCACCATGTCTACAACTATGGATACCTTTATTGTTCTTCCTCCTCCGCTGTTCGTCATTTTTCGTTATTATTATTCTTTATATTCTACTCTTTCTATCACTCTTATTACATACTTTCACCTCACTTACAATACAATTTGATAGATTATTTAAAATCTCTTGTAATAACTAATTCCATTGTACGATAATGAACTGATGAACATTGTTTGTATAATTTATTGCACAATTAGAATCAATGAAGTAAAGAAAAATATGAAAATTAATGAAAAGTACAGACTTGGTTCGAGTTTTCTTAAAACAATTTTATATATTATTAAATAATTCGAGAATTGAATATTATTTTTATAAATTATAATTTGGCGTATGTTGGAGCATCCCTTTTTAAATCTTTCAGATTTGGAAGATCTTACCGAGCAAAGATTCAATCGAAACAATTATTAAGTTCAAATTACAATTGTAAAGATTCCTGCAAATTTATGTTTAAATGAATCAAATTTTAAAATGAATAATACTTATGAAGATGAATATCTTTTATTTTTGAAGTTGTAGTTTTACGTGCTAGACTTTTGCAATGAATAAATAAAATATGTGAATTTAAAAATACATTTTATCTTCTTTATTTGAAAAGAAAGAAAAAGTAAAAAAAAATTTAAACTATCATTTCTTACAGAAGCTGCATACACTTTCTACTTAGCAATTTTATTCTTTTTCTCTATTTATAGGTATCTAGGTAAGAAAATTTCATTTTGAAATAAAAAATATGTATATTACAAATAGTTATTACCGTCGGTTTCCTTCATTTTTTAATTTTATTTATCTTATAATTATATTTTATATTTTATTTCAAAGTAATAGCATAAGCTTCATTTAAAAAGTCGAAAATATTTTTTACTACCTGAATTTTTTGATAATTTAGAATAAATAATTATCTCAATATCAAAAAAAAAATCCGAATTCTATAAATTTCCTTGTATTCATTAAGCCTTTGCCCCATTAAACCTTCGCATAATAATAATAATAATAACAATCATATTAATGTTTGAAAAATAATAAGAAAAATTTTATACATAAAATAATATTATTTCTTTTGTTACATATGTATTATCGTAAAATTATATATGTTTATATAAATAGATTGAAAATCAAACTCTATTAAAAAATTCAAGAATTAAAATTGATCATCCGAAGTAGTCCTTCAAAATTTACATATAATATATTTACATATAATATGCATAAATGAATCTATTAGTGAATCCATCCATCTTGTTCCCTCTACGTTTTTCTCTTTCTTTCTCAGTTTTTTCCTTACGCTCCAATTTTTCTATCATATTTACTTCTCTTTATTCTCAATCTTTTTTAAACATAGTATTGGTGTAGAATGACCTTGGAACACGCAATGTCTAGAAGACGGCTCTATTCTTTTTTACATAAATCATATAAAATTCTGTTCCAATATGTACATATCTTTATAACACACACACACTCTCTCTCTCTCTCTCTATATATATATATATATATAGTTCACGTTCAATGAAACATTGTACACGTTTTACATATACATGTGTCACGCACAAAGTAGAATGAGAAAAATAATATCTGAAGTTCCTCGCATATCTTGCCCTGCTTTCCCTCTCGCTTTTCAATTTATTCTTTTTGCTACACTGCTGTTCTTTCGTATATAATATGTGCTAAAAATGGATCGATTTAAAAGGCTCATAACAATAAAACTATTTTTTAGGGAATTTCTAATACCATACTTTTTAAATTCCACAAAAGCACTCCATCACAATTTCTAAATTTATCAAAAGCAACCTATACCCTTAGCTAAAAATTTTATCCAAAAAGATAACTTTTAGCTTTATTATTGATATAACTACGAAAGTTTTGTATTATTTCGCTTTCACTTTCTAAAGTTAAGAAATTCATCAAATATACGCTTATCGTAATTTTGAACAATTTGTTTTTCTTGTATCTCAATTTACTGTAATTAATTTATTTATTTTAATCGATATTCGAAAATGTTATTATGATACTAAAAAAGTTTTGAATTCATATAAAAATTTTAAACTAGTTTCATTAATAAATAGAAAAAAAAGTGACTACGTTGATAAAAAAAATGTAAATATGAAAGTTTTTGCACAATTTTTAGTGAGTAAAAAGTATGTCTATAAATATTAAAATAAATTAATTCTATTTTTATTGTTTTTATTCTAATTATTTATAAATTTTTCAATACAATACCGAAAATTCCTAATCTAAGATAATGAAGTTCATAATTTTATAAGAATTATGAAATAGAAAATATAAAGAAAATGAATCCTTTTATATTAAATCGTGTTATTAAAAGTATAGGAACTTTATGTATTTTATTGTTTTATTGAATTTGTTAGAAAATAATTGCCGAAAAAAATTTGCAATAAACAGTTTATTTTATTTTATTTTAATATTTATTTTAATTTTATTCAAGTTTATTTGATTATATTTCATCATATTTCAAGTCTCTATCTTATTCAAATTTATCACATTTCAATTTTATTTTAATACTTCAATTTTGGCAATACTACGTACAGTATGTTGGCGATGCCACTTTTGTTTATTATTTTTATCGCTTATATAACCAAAATTTTACTCGATCATAGGCTAAGTTACTGTGTCGGTGTATTTTTATGTATGTATATGCGCATGCATGCTTGCATGTATATTGATATGTGACATTGCCATGTCTAACAACTCATATACTAAGTTACCGTAAAAAGTTCTAGTTCTTTATTAATATCTTTTATAAAAATTAGAATAAAAACTCCAATTGTTAAACATATATTTATGGAATATTTTTTTTAAATTACATGAAAAATCACATTTTAAACATCTTTTTTTACAAACGTAATTACCGTTTTGAAACATTAATTTTTTGTAATAATTATATGATCTTTTTGGAATTGTGAATATGTTTTGATAATAGTTATGTGTGCTTAGTTATAAACTTTCAAGAAAAAATTCATCGTTTTCAATTTACTTCAATACATCCATAGATATAATAAAATGTGAATTATTTTCATTGTAAATCGTATAGACTTCAGCGTTGTTGGTATTTCTTGATAAAACTAGTCTACCACTAAATTATTACAAATTTTATACTTGATACATTAATTATGATAAATTTATGATTCAATTTAAAAAAAACTTCAAAATTCATCTAAATTTTACAAATAATATTTATTACTAAATTTCTTTACTCAACTGCAAATATTCCAAATATTAATTATGATTATAATTAAAAACGACTTTATGCAAAATATTATAAATATAAATAATAAAATAATTTAAATTCATATTTATTATAATATTATTTTTCATAATATTATAAATTCTGCATCTCTGTGGCTGTTTTAAAATAATTTATCAGTTTTATAAATTCTTAAACTATAAAGTCTCGACACTTTTATTCACTATAATACACTAAATCATATATTATATTTTGAAATATTTATTTGTTCTTGTAAAGATGATTTCATTGTTTATTTTTTTAGAAATCTATCAATCCATAAAACGTTATATTTTACTGAATTGATTTAAATATATAATTGAAAATTATATTCATACAATTTTACTGCACTTGAAATTTGTATATTAAAATAATTTAAATAAATTTAATGCAGCTGATAAGTGAAGCGAAAATAAATGTTTAAAACCAGTTACTTTGTATCTGTTTTCAATTGCGTTTGGATATACTTCCAATATTATTATTGTTATTTTTGTCATTGTTGTTAAATATAATTTTCATTCATTTGCATTGAGTATTTTTACTTTTATAAAAGAATATCGAGTACTATTTCAATTCAACGTAAGAGTCACTATTATTATTAATTTCCAATTTATCAGAAATAATTTCTTGAATAATGAAAAATATATAATTTTCGGTTCTCTCAATACAATTACTAAGAACATTATTTTCCTTATCATTTCTTCATAATGTAAAACTTATAACAATTAAGAGGCATCTACGTACACGAATAAACATCATTTTCATTGTATTAAAATTGAATTGAACATCGACTCTGTCGTCCCGTTATTCACAAATTAATAACGTTAATTTCCTCTTGAGCGTGTTTAACCCCAAGAAGCAGAGGATATTTGCAACCATGCGAAGATAACATTTCATCAGGTTAAAGATGCTGACATATTTTCGTCGGCACTGTTTCAAATTTCTATTTTAAACCATGATCCGATGCGTATAGTTTGTTTCGAACCGTCACTATCATCACCGATCTCGGGTGCACGCAAGCACCCCCTATACGACATCGATCCCAGACCTCCATCTCGTAAACATCCGTGCCCTTGACCCCCAATTCAGAGGACACATTTGTTGCCGAGAAAAATTTCGCCGAGTGGTCTGCTGGTAATTTATTGTATGACACTCCCCCTTTCCTCACCTCAATTCACAAGCTTTAAAGCTCAATAATAATTTCACATTTTAAGCAGTTTACCATGACGAAAAACTTAGATTTTCAATTTGAATCGATGTCTTAATGACGGACTGTCAGATTTTTCACTAAAATATTTGCTCACTTTGAAGGATTTTTCATTTTTGTTCGGAATCCACTCAGCAAATTGACACTACTACTTAATTAACAACTGTTGGTTTTGTTACACGCCCATTCAGAAAATTTTTACATCATATTTCACTTTCCTTCGCATTTCTCCAATGTACTTAAAGACTTTGTAATGCATTCGAAGTCTGACATGGAATTAAGTCGAAAAATCGAGGGGAGGTGCATTGGCTTACATGATATTTATCAATCAGTGTTATCTCAATGTGGCATACGATACCTAGCGACGCTAAGATTTATTAGAATTACAGGTAGTCTGGGTGGTCTTAGCCCTGACTTGTGACTGGTCGGTACACCGAATAAATAATATGTGGATGTTTTACATCAATAATTGATTTCGTTGTCAAATTTTCGTTACTCGAACTTTGATTTTGAATGTCTAATTCGAAAACATGAATTTGATCTCTCACGTTTCTGAATGACAAATTATGTACTGAAAATCAGCTCCACACTACTTTACTTATAAAAATTGCATGAAATGCAAATGAATAATTTCTTTCAACTTGTTCTCGAATAACCATTATACTTGTGCAGAAATGCAGTTACCTGAATGATGTATGCGATTGAAGAATATTGCTGTCAAACATTTTTTCATATTTAAAATGGTGTATAAGTTGGTATTGAGCTATTTTTATCAGATACAAGGTAATAAAAACCACAAAGAGCATTAGTTTAGTAGGTAGATGCAAACCAGCCGTGAAAAGAACAGTAAAACGCGTAAAAAAGCTACTTATTTGTTTTCCGACGGGAACGAGAGTGTAACTAATCTAAAACAATCACTGTCATTTTTATCGATCTTACTTTTGAAAACACATTTTCCGCCATTCACATAAGACTGAAAATAACTCTAAAAATTTGTTCATTTGTCTCCAAATGAAGTTTACTCCCACTTTTACCAAAGTAATCCAAGACTCACCGCAAGTTTATTCCTGATCCTAGACGTCCTCGTCTTCCTCTGGGGCAATAAAACAACAACGTCCTGATCCTTGAGCCGTGCGTCGATATTCTTCGAATAAGAACTTGAGGCAGAAGAAGTCGCTACCGAAGTACAGAGGGTGGCTGCACCCTCACTCCCTGCATACTTTGAGTATGCGACATTGGTGACACTGTTGCTACCCCCGTACGAGACATTGTGAGTGTTGTTTACCTAGAATCCAGTCCAACTCCATAAAAACGGTACATTTTAATAAAAAAAAAATATACAGAGGATATTTAAAAATTCATGAGCTGCTTTACAGAAAGATCGACTTTTATAAATAAATGATGTATTACTCGTCATTATAACAATTTACAAAATAGTGATAACCTCAATAAATTGGATTTACCCGAGCTTATATTTATTTTAATCTTACACTAATTGATTGTATATTTAATTTACGTTTTTCAGAAGTCTGAATATATTAGCTTTTATGTAAACTACATATTGCTTTGATAGAATGTCAAAATCCAATCAAATCTCTAAATTGAGTTACATTTATATTCAATAAACAATAAAAAAATTAAAATAAAAGGAATATGATATAAAAATTTAAAAATCAAATTTTCTTAATGATGCCAATGATTTTCCACACTTTAATTCGAAATACATAAAAAAAAATTCACAATATCGACAATATGTTTTTAACCATAAAAAACCCTGATATAGAATTTTCTAAAAATTTTATTTTTATAAAAATAATCATTTGTATATGTCGAATTTTTACTTTTAATTTTTTTACTGTAATACTTTTTATTCGCTAGTCTTCTTTGCTCTTTAAATTAAAATATTAAATCATGAATAAAAAATAAAAGCAAATTGATTGCCTTATTACATTTAACACTATTAAAAATTACTCACACTGAAATGTTTACAAACAGCTTTTACTATAATAAAAAATGCAAAACAAAACTTTGTTTATTTGTAAATATATATATAAATATATATATATATACATATATATATATATATTTATATTCGTTAAACAACAACCATATTTTATTAAGAGTATCACTTATTCTTATAATATATTAAATTGTATTAATAAAATAAAATAATAAACTACATATAAAAGATTTTAAGTATGCTTAATCTTGTAATTATTAAATCAGTAGTATTGAAAATATCAGTAAAACAACATAATAAAAATTAACTATAAAAATTTGGTATTCAAGAATATGAGAATTAATATTGTCACTTTAATTTAATGTTTATCCTACAATTATGAAACAGTTTAGATTCTTAAATTACCAAGAAAAGTAAGAAAGTAATCCAATTTCTTTAATTATACATTAATTAATTTAATCACGTTTCAATGCACGCTAATGATGTTATATGGACTATACTTATGCACTATATATTTTGTATAATAATATTGTTACAAATCAGACGATCTCAACCCTCTCTCGTCAAAGTTCACATCTATAAATATACTGTATAATATGTATATTTAATTATATACTTCATGTAAATTAAAATATAAGACACGCATCGTATCAAATATTTTAATTTTAATTTGACAGGCTATAAAAACTATATCACGAGTCCTTTCAGTATAAAAACAACTATTTTTTATGTTTTACATATATTTCACATCATATTATTAAGATTAATTATATTAGATCTGGTAGCATATAAATACAAAACATAAATAATATTAGATAATATTAATTAAAATAATATTAAATAAATGCATAAAAATATTTTAAAAATATTAATAGCTAAAGCTACTTATTGAAATTGTTGTTTTATTAATATTAAAATCAATTCCAATACAATTTTCCATAAAAATTTATTGCCTATGTAAACGTATTTATAAATTAATTGCTTTCACATTGTTCACAACGATTACATTGATAAAATGAATTGAGTAAAAATAAAAAATTTTTAAATTTTCTTCATAAAATATTATTGGTATATCGCTCACCTGAACGAGTATGTGACAGGCTTGAGAAGCAATTTGAAAAAGTCCGTCCTGTAGATTATGACGAGCGTGATCACGAACTGTCTCTCGTCCTCCTTTGACCCATTTAAAGGAAGACATTTTTTTCTGATAAGAAGTGATGAAAGTCCTTACTCTAAGAAATCAAACTTCATATTTTCCGGTTTTATGCTGTATGGCGAGTGACTTCTGCTTACCCCTATACCATTATTTTAAAAAAAGTGCTGCATCCGACTTTAAACATAATTTCATGGAATGTTTATGAATCGAAAGTTGCAAGTGATCTTGTGTATGCTGAAAAATGTGGTGCTGAATATAGAATAAATAACAATTTAATTTCCATGAATCCGCATTGCATACAAACTATGCGATAGTGGTGGTAACTTTAGAAGCATTAGGTAAGAGAAAAAATACCAAAGATAAAAAAAATTAATGTATGTAAGACACGCATTGTTGGTTCTTTTAGTGCAACCCCACAATCTTCGTATAATCTTATACTCAGTCATATAATTAAAAAAAATAAGAGAATTAATCTCAAAACTAGACAGTAATCTGCAAACGAGATAAGTAAATAAAAATAAAATTGGTTCATTCAAACTTTATCTTTAAAAGGAATTATAAGAAGCTGCCTATGAAGCTTGATCTAAATAAAATAAATCTAAGGGATGCTCTCTCAATAATATATTTCAAGTATAATAAATGTACTCAACAAATATTTTGTATTTTTTCTGATCTACATATATGTGTAGTCCTGCCTGATACGTAATTATAACTGAATAATAATAAACATACATTACATACACATTAAACCTTATATTTACATTTGAAATCGATAGTAAGTTTTATTAAAAAATTTAGACTATACGTAATTAATATTACCAAGTGGAATTTCATTTCACAATTCAATTACTTTCAATACAAATGTCATGAATTATCATCAAATTTTTAAAACATTTTTAAAAATCAATATAAATTTTAATTTAATTAAAATGTATTAATTCATATAAATCATATTTTAACAAAATTGCATAATATTAATTAAAATAAATAAATATATAAATCATTGTATTCGCACACTTTTGATTAGATTTAACTAAAAATTAAATTTTAAAATCAATATTTATGATATCTTTTGTTATATTATATTATATTGTTAGAGAAACAATTATGGATTTGCAGAAGTATTAAGCTCGTTTTATTTATACTATATTCTAAGATATTTATTAGTAGTAATAAATGAAATAGATAATATTTAATTAATAGTTGTATTAAGCATAATAATTTCTTCAAACAAAAAATGTGATCATTTCCAACAATAAGCTTATACAAATACAGTACGAGAAGAACTGATGAAAATAATAAATTGATAAGGAGACATAAATAAGCAGTTGGCTTTTATCGGTACAGATGAGATAAAACACGGAATTTTTGGCAAGTGGTCAAATTGAGAAGACACCAGAATTTTCGAAAACGTATTTTGGCTATACTAGACAATGGAATTCCATTTAGTGGGTTCAATGTCCAGAAGCATAAACTCCGGAGGTCACAACAAAAATTAAAAGTGAGTCTGAGCGAAGCCACATGTCCCTCCCGCTACGCGGCGTGACAAACTCGCAAATAGATTGTATCAAGAACGCCATGCAGAGTCAATGGTTGGTTAATGTATATAGTGAAATCGATTACACTCGCGAAACCCCTTTACTTTATCAGCCGCCCGATGAACCTTCACGTCGTGGAAAATTGTTAATGACCGAAGGTTACCAGGGGTTGTTTGAGGGTTGATCGGGGGTCGGGGGTCGGAGTCGGACACAAAGCACATCGTGCAGCCCGTCAAATGTGTACGTTTTTATACAGTCGACTCGTCCTCACATGGTGCACCTAATGTAATTGTATCTCGTGTCTTCTCTTTAAATAATTATTGCGTGCACAAGACAAGCAAGAATCGGTGCATTTCGTGATGGAGGAAAGAAGAAGAGAGAATTTTCCCCCGCAAATTTGATTTGCATTTTCGCGTTCACTTTTTTTCTTGTTCCTCAAATCTATTATGATGATAACAACGTCATTGCGCTTAATCGCATTACCAGTCGTATGCATAATAGTAACTTTAAACATCTTGGTGCACGTGTATCCCGAGTCTTGTATAGTATCAGTTTCAACATTTTACTGCATTTCAAATTCTTTATTTAATTCCTACAACATGCTAGCCAATTACTGTAATAAATACATGTTGTGGGAAAAATAGTTGAACAAATAATTTATTCGATACAATGCTGCATCGGTGACAAGTGATTAATTATTTTCAAATGCTGTAAACTAGGTCGATTTTTAAGTTGAACTCAAACCGCTATCAGATCTTCTGGCAAAAACAATAAAAAGAATGTATAAAGACTAATTGATGTGCATGGATGTAGAATGCTTCAAAAGAATTTTACTGCACTTCTAGTTCCATTTATTTATAATAATCGGTGTAATTTACGACGCAATATTATGAGGCACTCATGGCACATTTGTAATTAAACAGCAGCTGATTTAATACTGTTTAAAGATAAATAAATCAACGTGTGGACAAACCGTGTAATTTTAATGGATCACTATGCATTTTTAATTTTCTTAATCGATAACAATTCATTTTTAATAAGCCAATAAAATAAGATATAATCGAATAATTTTCTTTCCTACAGTAATGCTAGGATAATAATTTACAATAAAGTAAATAATTTTGCAACATAAAAATTACTTAAAAATGGTTTTTTATTCGCATATTTTATGCAAAATATTTTTCATTTTTTATGTATTGCGGCTAATGCTCATTTAATCACTTGCGACTATGAACATCAAACTCTCTAAATAATGAATTTCAAAATACTTTACATTTCATAACATGGATATTATTGGATCGCACAACTCAAAATGAATTGCATTTTAACTTAAAACCTAAATAAAATATTTTTTTTATATAATATATAATGTGATAATATATAAACAATTATTATTTTTTATTGTTTTATTGCTCCAGTTATTGTGCAGAGAATGATAGTAACTAAATTATATAAAACGTGGCATTGAGTTATAGAGTTAGTGCTACGCATTCGTTTTCGTATTATGTATATTGATGTCTAATTAATTTTTCAACAATACTTTCTTGACGACTCAAACACACTTACATTGTTTCGTCTTCGGAATCCAAATTACTTGGAATTATGTTCGCCAAGAAAAAACCGAAAATCTTGATGGTCCTTCACCTGCAGTCCACCGGCAGTCATTTCTCCTTAGACCTGCAGAACGTATCTCCCTCGCTGATATGAAGTAAAAAAGCGGCCAAAATTTTGAATCACTTGAACTAGCTGCCGAAGCTAAGTGAACCATTTTTCGCGAAACAATTGCGCATCTGTTAACCAAATGACTCGTGGATCACGCACATCGTGCCAAACAACCAGTTTGAATCGAGTAAAAAACCGAGCTTCTCTCTAACTAGCAGCAACGCAAACAAAAATTTTCTCCAGCTTCGAGCATGCGAATTGAGCCCAAGAGCGAATATCACTCGCGCACATGAATCTCAAATCGAGGAGGGCGTCCAAGTGCCGACGGGGGTGTGTTTTTCGTTTTCGGGACGAGAGACAGAGACGCTCGATTGCTGGCGGCGCAGGTATGTGGTTCTCTAGGTCGGGGAGCCCTCGCACCCTCGCAAGGGGTGACAACCCTCTCTAAGCGTGGCAGCTAAGATCCACAGAGGGCTTGTGGTCGGTTCCACTGGCAGACCTGCGCTCGAGCACCTCTGCCCGACCTCGATACGACTATACACGTGCGCACGCGACTATATGGGTAAATTGGTGCGAGGGCGTGGGTAGTCACTCTCGCCCCTGAGTACCAGGTGAGGATGTCGTGTCGTCGTCCGTATCAGAGTCGATTCACCAGATGAACTCATCTGTACCAGAAGCCGGCACTTCAATTTTTGACTCACACCCGTGGAATTCTTCCTCTGGGGAATTTGCAATTATCCATCGTTAATTAGTTACTTTTAATTATCCGTAATAAAGGTGTTGGTGGGGAGCGAGGGCTAATCAGAGCCAGATGTAACCCTCTCTGTGTAATCAGCTACAGTTCTTAAATACAACTGTTATTTTGCATAGGTAAAACGTTTAGCGTTTATTCGATTTTTAAATTGTTATGACACACAAAAATTATTAAAATAGGCTTCTTAATATAATATACAGTTTTTAAAGTTTCAATGAATTAAAAAATTAGTCAATATGCATGCTTCATCATGGGTTTTATTTTCATTTACTCGACCTCCGAAGGTGACAATATCTAAACCATTATTTCGCTCTCAAACTGTCAAGTTTTAAATTTTTTTAAACATCAATGATTTATTATAACATATGACATAAATAATATATATAAAAACAACTTTATACATACATTTTTATTTCCCTTGGATATATTTACTGATTTTACTTGCATTTGAGTACTCTTATCACTGTTATATCATTTTTTTTTTTTATAACTTTACGTTTATAAATGCATTACTTTCAGCATCTGTCTCATTAATATTACAAAATGTTCGTTTTACTTTTAATCGATAAATTGATGTACATAAATAAATAATAAAATAATTATTTCATAAAATATAAATTTTATTCAGTAAAACCATGTTTAAATAAAAAAAATCTTTTATGAAAAACTAATTGTTTAATTTTGTTATTTTTTTTTTACTACCTATTTGCATAATTTTTTTTATAAAATATTCCTTTTATTTGTCAGAAATGCTTCAAATTATAATTCTTATTTTTTTAAAATTGATATCATATTATCATATAACAGTAACAATAGTATATAAACTTTTGTACTGATAAATATTGTATTCGCTAATTTAAATATGTAATAATTAAATTCTATTTTGAAAACAATTTAAACAATTCGACTGCTGTATTATTAAGCCAAAATTTATATTGCATTTTAATCAATGAGTATTATTGATCACTTAAACTTTCGCAATCAATAACTTATGATATGTAATGGGGTAATGCTATTTTTAACCAGGTAATACTTCTCTGAGGTCAGCTCCATTCTAAGCCTACAATGCATATTATATATATAAATATATATATATTATATTTGTATATACGATGTATTCGATTAATTAAATATATTTTTTTAGATTTTGAAATATATTGATTCAAAAATTCTATTTTAGAAATTATATAAATAATAAAAAATTTATAAACTAACAATGCGTATTATTTATTAATAAATTACAACTTGATTTCATCATTGATAAATCAATAATCCATTCGATTTAATGTATTGAAAACTTTTAAAACAGATAAATCACTTCGATTAAAAACTCTGAAATTTTTTTAATCAAAATAAATAATATACGTTGATAATTATAAAGCTTTACTTACATTTTAACAGGGGCCAATGTGTATATACACCAGGATAAATGCTTGCTCTAGTCAATGGACTGAAAATCAATTATTGTCATTGTATTATCTAATCTAGAACCATCATCTTCCTTGGAGTCTTAAATTAAATTCATTAATTTAACTTAAGACTCTAAATTATTGAATTTAACTCAAGACTCTATCAGATAAATTTGCACAACAATTTATTTTATCGCAAATATTTTGAACAGAAAATATTTACAGAAATTTTGAATACTAGTATTAAACAGACGCAATCAATTTTATATTGATAAACATAAAATTTTTAAACAGTATATAATTTTTATTCATTAATAAATTATTGATAGGTGTAAATAACAAATTTTATTTCAATTTTAATTTTTAAATATCACATAATGAAAACAAAAATAGTATATTGACCTTTGATTCATAATTCATTCGCTACGAAAATACTTTTTAAAACCCTTAGTTTAAAAAGTATTAATCCTCTTAAAAGTATTAATTTTTAACTGATCACAATATTTTGTGTTTCTCTGATTGTTTTCATTATTAAGCAGCTTATAGCCTTATTAATAAATGTCCAATAAAATGCAAATATTAGAGTAAGGTTTATCTACGGACCTTTAATGTTACACATATGAGGTATTGGTAAGTCATCAAGAAGTATAGAAGTAGCAAAATTAAATATTTTATCGATAATAATTTTGTCATGTCACGTAAACTTATATTTAATTTTATCCATAAGAAAATTAGTAAAAATTTTGATTATCGTTTATAGCACATAGTTGCTAAATTAAAGTCTCATTAAATTATTAACAATAAATACTTTGTACAAGTACATGTTCAATTAAAAATGCAACATACTACAATATAGATATTGTTTGAATATGTATGTTTTTTTTTTGTTAAAAGCTCTGCATTGTAGCCAACTACAGCAAAAATTATTTAAAGCTCGACTGCTCCTTCTATAGGAGTATGTTATTCGAGAAACTTCTATGATAAATTCTTGACAATATTTCTTTTTCAATTCTTAAAATCAAATAGTGTACCCTTGGCGTTTCAAGACCGTTATAAATTGAAGATTCGTCGATTTGTTTCCCTGTTGGTATTTTCTTAACACCAGGAACTTTAGTCATTTTTGAAAATACAAACTTGCTTCTGTATGTGCTTTTGTATATAATCGATACAGGTTTTTTTTCGTGCAACCCTCTCTATATAAAATCGATCATTTATTATACTTTTTTAAATTTTACTGTTATGTACTTAATTATTCAATGCGCTTCGTCACGCAAAAGATTCACATACACAAAATTGATCGAATCTTGTAAGAAAATTTCACATCATATTTAAACTATTTTAATACAATTCTAAAAATTCTAAATTTAACATTTTACATTATTTTAAGGTTAAAGCGAACCAATCACTAATAAGCTTTATTAGAAGATTTTTTTAATCCACTTGATGTTAATCTTCCAACTTTTATGAACTTATGCCTTAAATTCTATTATACATATTTTTATATTATGAATAAGCTATTTTATGTGATAGATAAATTTAAAAGAAAGACGAGAGGGAAATTAGCGAGTTGTTGTCAATCAGATATAAGTTGATAAATATAATGAGACGACGTTAAAATTAAAAATATTAAATAAAAAACTTTTTTTCCATTTTTATTTTACTCGAGGCATTAATATATAAAGACTTTAACATATTAATGTATAAGCATTTAAAATACGAATTATATAAATTAAATAAATTACAAAATCATTAACATACAATAAATTCTAGTATTTTAAAAAATAATTTATTTATTATTATTGCTATAAATAAGTAAAGTATTTTTTTCGAACCTAAAAACATTATATATGTGTAAAGAAAGTAGACTTCCTTTATTTGAATATGTCACGTTTTACATACTGCGCGCGTCTCCTTTAATTAACTCTCACTGGATAGAGTAATAGACGGAATAATTGAAGAGAGATAATTTATAAATAAAATAACAGTTGATAGATAGATATATTTTGTTAAGAGTGTTAACTAATAAATTAAAAAAGTGATAATAATAAACTTAAATTGTCGTTTCTCTATTTTACAGTTAATTTTATAATTATTCATTTGTAAATAAAAATACTTATATTTACTAGAAGTTATGAAATCAAACAATCATTGAATAAATATTAATGAAAATTTATTTCACATATTTAAAAATATTTGTTATTTAAAAAGAAGTGGCATAAACATTTGAAAATAAAATTTAAAAAAAATTACTTATCAGAAATAATTTGTATTATGTGTCAAAGAACTTCTTAAACTCTGAACTTAACAGAAAAGATGTTCCGACAAATAAAGATACATCTCGATGACTCGAACTTTCAAAAAATCATACATAGATTTATCGATTTTGATAATGATAAAGCTTATATTACAAGAGCTATGAAAATAAAAAATAACATGAGATAAATCTATTCTTCCACCACTCCATTATCAATGGGAAAACCTTAAAGGAGAATTATATTTATTAAACGACTTCAAATTAAATCGTAAAATATTATTAAATAATTATTAAAGAATGTATTTTTTACATGGCTTTTATGATACCAGCATGAAGGCGCGTAGTACATACTTTTATATCACAATACATGATAATAAAAGTGAATACATCACGAATCTTATTTTTTTAAAATTACATATGGTTTCTATAAAAAACGATATTATTACCACACTTAAAATTATATGCTGTAGCTTTTTTGTGCATATTATATAAATTTATATTAAATTCCTTACATTACAATTTGATGAAGTGCATCTCTGGTTGGATTATACTATAGGTCTGAATTGGATATCGATATCACCTCGCTTATTGAAAACCGTTGTCGCCAATAGAGTGACAAAGATACAGTCAACTACAATAGTATAAAACTGGCGTCATATTTCCAGCAAGATTTATATCTCGCTGATTTTATATCTCGTGGTCAAGTACCATCTGAATTTGATAATCCTTCCAATAGTTGAAATGTATCTCCCATTGAGTAAATTAAAATCACTGAAATACAACCGCAAGTTACTCTAATAGGTATTGTAGAACAATCATATAAATTTGAAAGATTTTCCTCAATTAAAGCCTTAAATAAATTTATCTCAATTTATTTAACAATGGTGAGACAGTTTAAATTAAAACAAATAAATCAGGGAGAATAACGCTACATGAACTTAAGGAGGTACACTTAAAATTAATTAAATTAGTGCAATTAAGTATATTCAATGAAGAAATACATAGTTTTAAAAGAGGTGAAGCAAACTGAAAAATCTCAATCCATTCTTGGATGAGAATAAAATTTTACGTATCAGAGGTCGAATAAAAAATGCTCCTATAAATTATTCACAAAAGTTTCCGATTGTACTACCACGCTCATATCATATCACGAAATTAATTATTCATGATGTTCACTTTAAAATTTGGCATTCCGGGATTTTATCAACGTTAAATTATGCAAATTTAACTTATTGCCCATTAGATGGAAAAAATATTATACACCTTATCATTCATAGTTATTTACGATGCACAAAAGTCAATCCGACAATGTCAAAGTATAGAATGAACGAATTACCAGAAAATCGAGCAACTGCATCACGTACCTTTCAAAACATTGGCATTGATTATTACGGAACCTTTTTTTATACAGGAAAGAAAGAATAGAAAAAAATTAAAAGTAAAATCTTACGTCATGGTTTTTGTCTATTGTGCTATTAAGGCCATGCACCTTGAATCGAATGATATATTAATGACTTTAATAAGAATTGTAATTATATGTTTTATATATTATAGTGAAATAACTAACATTTTATTTATATATGAGAGTAAAAGAATTACCTCCAGTAAATACGAATTGATTTAACCTTAACCATAAGTAATCATGGTAATTTAATCCTTATAAAGAACTTTTAATATCCTTAAAGATCGTAGCAAGAACTATTAATGTGTGCATAACTAGGCTAGCTAAAAAAACAAGTGGAAAGAAATATGCCTGGAAAAGATAAAAGCTAGCAAAGAAAAAGAAGAAAGGAATTAAAAGAAATTAAAAATGAAGGAGACATGGACGTACATAAATAAATGAAGGGTTAAAAAAATATATAGAAGGGGACATAAGTAAAGAAGAACAACAAGATACTATGGGAGAATATTAAAAAGAAACAACGAAAAAAGGAAAAAAAAGCAAAAAGGGAAAACCATTGGTTAAAAGAGGACAAACACTACAGTGAAAACAAACTGAAAAAAAGACTTCTACGAAATATGGATAAACTTGAAAAATAAAAAAACAGCGAAAATTGACGGAATCATAAATGAGG
This sequence comes from Eupristina koningsbergeri, assembly GCA_018907245.1. NCBI lineage: Eukaryota > Metazoa > Arthropoda > Insecta > Hymenoptera > Agaonidae > Eupristina > Eupristina koningsbergeri. The sequence continues at coordinate 1,334,741 of JACCHV010002776.1, forward strand.
CATAGATTTATGGAGGAGAAGAAATTAGAGCCCGCCTGATGGAAATAATTAGCAGGATCTGAGAAGGAGAGGGAATACCAAATGACTGGAAAACAGTAATAATTATATCAATATATAAAAAAGGAGACACATCAAACTCAGCCAATTATAGAGGTCTATCAATGATATCAACGGTGTTAAAATAAATAGTATGAAAAAATTATAGTTTAAGCTGAAATGAACTGATAGATTTAAATATATACATAAAATTATTTAAACTATAAGAAATTAAATAAGTAAAGAAGGTAATAATGTCCGTCGCGGCAAATAATAAGACTAAAGTGGAAATAACTCTGTAGCAGCGTCCTCAACCATCGGCTTACCCCTTATCCCATAATAAATATCCAAATAATTTCTCTTTCTTCATGCTCTTTCTCTCTCTTTCTCTCTCTCTCTCTCTCTCTTTTTTTTATCTCGCCTTTTCTTGCCCATCTCCGGAGTGGACGTGGTACGCCGTGGTTGAGGTGACCGTATTAACCACGTGGGTGATTAAAAACAGCTGGGACGACGAGCAAAGCTGTCCGGACAGGTCTGGTGGGGCGACGAGCGATCCAAACCTGGACGGGTCGGGTATGCTAGCCGCGCAGACGTGCGTGTACTGGCTACTGACCGATAAGAAGAAAGCCGGGGGTCGACCTGCGATCCGGGCAAAAGACGACAGACGGAAACGTTCTGATAGAGCGAGCCGATGACACACCACTATCCGACGGACGAAATTACCCCAATTAAAGTAGAAATAAGGAGATAGATTGTATGGGCTTTTTCCCTCAATAGCAAGAGGGTTTTTTATGCCTAGGTAGGGATTTTGAAAGGTTGTAAACCCTGGTACGGAAAGTATGAGAGGAACAAGCGGAGGGGGCGAGAAAAGTGACCAGGGTAGCGGAAACTTTGTAGAAACACTCGCTATTTGCCTGTTGACGTGTTCGCATGTTTATTGAATAAAGAGATCTGTAAAAGTTATAAACTTTAAATGTTCACCTTCACCCATTCCCCGCAATCCTCGAGGAGAATCAATAAACGGGTTACAAGATATATACTGGGATACTCAAAGAAAAACTAGAGGAAGAAGTAGAAAGGCTAGAAATAATACCCGAAGGCCAAGCTGGATTCAGGAAGGGACGATCTCCTATGGACAATTTATACATACTAGAACATATAACAGATAGAGTGATAAAAGAGAGAAAAAAATACATGTAATGTTTATAGATGTCAAAGCGGCATTCGATTCTGTAGTGAGCGAAAAAATTATGGGAAATAATTAGAGGAAAAAACATAGAAGGACAGCTAATAGATAAAATAAAAGAAATATACAAGGAAACGTGCTTCAGGATTAAGGCTAGGGAAGGTGTAACAGATAGAATCAAAATAGATGGAGGACTTGGACAGGGCTGCTGCCTTATCTCACTTCTTTTCAATATCTATACAGCTGAACTAGATGAAGAAATGGCAAAGCAAAATATAGGAGGCATAAAAATAGACGGAGAAAGGATATGATCGTTAGCTTACGCTGACGACATTTCATTAATAGCGGAAAACTAATAAGCAAAGGAACAAATAATATTAACCTTGAAAAATTTTTACAAAGTAGGAAACTGGAATTAAATACAGAAAAAAACAAAAATAATGACCTTTAAAAACAGTAAAAAAGGGAAAAAAACTAGCTGGACCTGAAAAAAAAAGTATAGAAAAAGTGGAAAAATTTTGTTACTTTGGATTTACATTTAGTAAGAACAGGGGACATAAGGAGCACACCAAGGAAACAATCCAAAAAGAGAAAATTGCTATGAAAAAAACATGGATCTTAGTCGAGAGGAGAAGCTATGGAGACTTCGGAATAAAAAGGTACTATTCAATTACTTGGTGGGAGGGGTAATTGAATATGGAGTAGAAATATGGGGACACGAGGAAAAGGAAGAACTGGAAAAAATAAAAACGGACTATTATCGATGGTGTCTTGGCCTAGATTTTTGCACAACAAGGTACATAGTGTACGAGGAGGTAAATGAAAACAAATTGGAAATAAAGTGGAAAACAGGACAAAAAAATTTGAGAACAAAATAGAAGCATTGCCTCATATAAGATGGACAAAAAAATGTTTGGAAGAGAAAAAGAAAGAAAGGCTAATGACGGGAAATGACCCAGTGGAAAAATGACTCAATGAAGTAGGGATAAGCAAGGTACAGATGGTAAGAGAAGGGAAAAATAGATACGAAATGGTCAAAAAAAGAGGATAGATATCATGATGCAGGAAAGGACCAATAGAATAGAAGGTGCAAAATAGTGGCACGGAAACATCAGAGAAAAGGGAATACCTAAATATATGAAAGAAAATTATCAAGCAACAACTATGAAAACCATAGGAAAAGTAAGGTGTGGAAATATCACGGTAGGGAACAAATGTTGGATGAAAGAGTAGGAAAAAAATGCCAATTATGCAAAGAGGATAGTGGAGACTCAACATACATGATAATGAAATGTAAGGAAACGGAAGAGAAATACGAAAAAAAGAGTGGACCACAGAAAAGGTGATGATGAACGTTAAAAAAGAGATAAGAGATAAAGTACTACTAGGTAAAATAATAAAAATAGAGAAAAAATAAGAGAGAAAGAAAGGAAAAAAGAAATTAAAAGTGAGACAAAGTTAAGAGAAAATATAAATATGTAAATATCAATAAAAATGAAAAAAGCTAAAACGTAAGACAAAATGTAAAAATGTAATTATGTAAAAACTTCTTTTATGTAAAACCAAAATGATTAAAATGTACGGAAGTCCATTCCTAGGCTGAAAGGCCGGAACCGTAATCGAAATAAAAAATTAAAATGAATCATTATATTTGCTCAAAAAAAATTACAAATTAATTTTTATTATTTAATCTGTTATCATGAATTTCTTTAAAAATTAATACAACGTGGTACTTACAGTCGAATCTTAAAAATTTTTAAATTTTCTAACATTTTATTTTTACTAACATCTAGTAGGATATTAGAATTACTTTCTGAATAAATAGTACCTAAAATAATATTTTTTGATGAGATTAAATGTATATCCATGCGTAAAACTTTTTACAATAGTATACGCGAATTTACTAATAATTCAAAAATTCTTGATTTACTTTCGTATTCTATTTGTCTACAATTTTATTACATTTTTAATTTTTTAAATCAAATAAGCTATAAAGACACAATAATTTTTTAAACATCTATCTTTCTATAAGTATTGGTTTAATTTGTGTACAACCAGTGGAAGAGGCAATTAAATTTATATTCTTTGTAAATATTATCTAGACTTGTTAAATAAATTTTCCATTAAATATACATAAAATGATGATTTTAAAATATTATGTTATTTTATCTCATAACTGAGATCTCAATAAAATTAACCTTTAAACTGACATACTAATTTTATTATTATAATTTATTACCTACAAATTTATAATTCATGTAATAAATATTCTTACATGCTCTGATACAGAGAATAATATATTCATTACATTTTTATTAATATTATTATGTAAAATATAATAATCAATATTCTTACTTACTCTAATATAGATTATAATATATTACATATACTCATTAATAATTCTTTAGGATTGTATGTTTAATTAATTTTTTAAAACTTAAATAGGAAAATAATATTTTTTAAGCAGTTCATAAAGAGACATACGTTGAAATATATATTTGAAATGTATTAAATAAATTCAAACAATTAACAATAATAATGAAAATGTTTATTTCTAGTGTTCAAAAAATAACTGGCAACTACGCAAAACATTATAAAAAAATTTAAATTATTTATATTTATGATATTTATATTCAATTATTAACTTAACAATTATTAATTTAATTGCATAATTTTCTTTGTATATAAAATAAAAAAAGTATATTCTGAAAATTTCTTTATGTTTAAATTTACATTGAAATTGTAAGTAGAACTCTATGAAATGAGTAAGAAAGATTTATTATTTCGACTATATGAATGTAAATTATAAATTTCCAAAATTATGTTTTTTTAATCTTACTTATCAAATTTCAATAATTACCATTAAAATAAAAGTTCTTCGCATGTATGCATTATATAAAAAAGGTTATTTTAATGTTTAGAATTTGAAAGAATGTTTCCTTAATGTTATCTATAAAAGCTTTTTTTATCATAACAAAGCTTCTTCGGTGTCAAAGAAAAATGTAATTAATCACTATTCATCATTGCCCACGTAAGATTCGATAAATAAAAATCGAAAAAATTGACTACAAAATATTAAAACTAGTAGCTTATTCATATCAGACATGATTCATCAAAACTTAATAAGCTTTTAATGCATCTCTCTTGGATTCGTCATACTGATTATCTGTTTCAATATTTCTTTAGTCCGCAGGTTTTTAACATAACTACCATCACTTCCTCGAGTAACACAAGTTGGAAAATTTATGTTTGAATTCTGATGAAATACACAAATGTCGTAGCTTTGCTCGTTGCGACAAATTATGACGATTCGTGTGGGGTGGAAAAGTTCAGATGGAACAGATTATATATGTATAAAACGCAAACTATCTTTTCACATTTCCAAGGGTTGCATCGACTAAAATTGAACCAATACGATAGCAATGTAATGAATAAATAAAGAAATAGATATGGCTTTTTTTCTTTTTGTTATTTCTTTCATTTTATTCCTGCGAGTTATTGTGTAACTTGCAATTTTAATATAGGTACTCTCATTTTCTTTAAAATATTGAAGTTTTTTTATCGTTGAAAGACAAGATTACGGAATTTTGAAGAATGAAAATTACTTTCAATGTACGTATTCTGAGGATTTGTAATTAGTTTTCAGTATCTTAATTACTGATTCTACTAATTTTTTTAAAAATAAGAATTTCAAAAAAATCTCATATAATTCGTGCAACATCCACTCTTCGGCTAAAATGACTGGACTATACTGTATAAAACAATTGAACCAAAACTTTTTTTATAATAAATATATATACATTTATTTAAATTTTTGATGATAAAATTTTTCATAAATATAATGTACAATCCTAAGAAATATTTTATACTAATTTTATATATAAAAATCGAGAAACAATGAAGTACTGTACTTTTACTGTAATTTTGTATATTAATTAGATAAATTTCAATGTATTTTTCAAAATATAAAAATTTTCTCTTTTATCAGAAGTTTATACAATAAATAAGATATACATTAACTTTATTAAAAAAATTTTTAAAATGAATATTCTGTTTATATTATAATTTATTACTAAATTAATTGAAATATGGTCCCATATTGAATCAATAAAAAAAGATAATATTTAGAAATAATTATAAGTTTTTAAAAACTATTTAATTGTTCAAATTATTTATAAATTTAATAATAAAAAGTTTTTAACACAACTTAACAATATTTAATTATTGTAAACAAATTAATCAAATATATTGTTTAAATACGAAATTAAAAATTAACTTTAAGATCTTTCCAAATCTTTTAAATGTCTTAAGTTTAAAATTTTTTTAAATTTTTAAATGTTTTAAGTATCGTCTTTTAAATGCATGTTATGAAGTTAAATGAATGTAAATACATTAAAAAAGAGGAATAGCTATTATAACATTAATTCTAACCAATACTAAAAATCGTTTAATTTTTGTTTAAAAAGATTGCACTCATTTTTCCTCTAGCAAACCCACTTGCATTTATCACTAACAGTGGATTTACTTAAAAAAAAGGTATAAATAAATGTGACCGTCTAAGTGGAATAAAGAAGTTAAAAACTTCCAAGTCAAAAATATCATTATAGTCAGTTAAATAAAAAGTCAAAATAGAAAAATGAAAATGGAAGAGTGAGCTTAAAGAGTTACTGTTTAAGATCAAAAATGTTATTCTGAAGTTCGAATATTCATCATCGTTAAATCAAATGATTACTCTATAATCATCAATTTTTAACAACAATATTGTCAATGAATAGATGTTTGAAAAATATATATCCACAATATAACTATATATCTGTAATATACAAGTATTTATTTCATTTGTTTTTTTACTTATACTACTTATTCCGTGTGATAAATATACAAAATAATATAAATACTAATCATAAAGTAAATTATTTGGTACTTTTACACACTAAACATTTTCATTTTCCCCTCTTTTTTATACGATTTAAATTACTTATATAAATTATTTCGAAGATTATATGAAATATCTATAATTTTTATACACTAAATCAAAATCATGATTCACTATGGTCATGTAGATTATATACTATTTTAATATTTTAATTTATATTTAATTTGAAAGGAATATTATGTCTGTACAAAAATTTAATTATTTAATCCAATCATTTTCTTACATGATCGAAACAATAGAGCACTTTTCAAGTCATGAAAAAAGCAGCTAGTGATGCATATCAAAATTCGTAAAAAAATACCGTATTGCTTGGTCTAAACAATAATGTTTGTTTATTTTTTTTTTTATTTCTACATTAATAATATTATGTTAATACTTGAAAATAATAAATTATATATTTTTTTTCATTTCCATTAAAACTTTTACATCAAAATAGGCATTCTTGTTTTAGGTAAAATTTTACTTACGTTATTCTATTCGTTTTCTTCAATATTATAAAAATACTTTTATTCTTGTAGACTTTTAACCGCATGCTCTTTTCTTCTGATCTTTGTTTTTGATGTGGGGTCCCCCCACTACCTCGCGCGCCCATACATATACACATACACACACACAATCGTGCATATACCGAATTTTCCCGCACAAAATTGCAACGGCCAAATAGTTCCGAGAATTATTTGGTCCGCGTCCTCCCACTCCATGTACACAGGTAGCTTACGATGCCACCCGGAAGGAGTGGGAGAGTACACAAAAGGGTTTTTCGCACGGAAAAACCGGATATTCGACAGTTCTTTCCGGACGCACCCCAACGCACGTCCTCACGGCAGGCAGCTTGACGCCAACCGATTTGCCTTATTATTCGCCCACGCGCTCCTGATCCTCGATCCTCATCGACCTCTAAAGTGATTTTATTTTTAGTACATTTTCACTTCTTTGCTCTGAGATAAAATGAAATCTTTTATATAATTTTATGAAAGTGAAATATTTGAAGATTTTATAAATATTTACTTTAAACATTATATTAAACAGAAAGTAGTTGGAAAAAAATTTAAGATTAAATAATAATAATCAAAAGGTATCTTGTGAAAAATCAAATTATGGTTTAAATTCGAACAATATACTTGAATTTAGCGCTTTGAAATAATAATTTGACTTACTATATTTTTTCTAGATATTTTTTTACCGAAAATAATAAGACAAAAATGCTAATCTAATGTTTTAAAAGCTACATATATAAATAGTTAGATCAAATGAAAAATTTAGCAAATACTTTTAAAAAGATACATCAATCACAATATAAAATTAAAATTCTAATTGTTAATGTTAATTGCAACTAAAGGCTTTTATATGAAAACGAGTGAAATTCCAAAGTCAACAGTATGTTTATTTATTATTTTGATAAGTAATAATCGTTCAACTTGATTAACTCATTGTGAGGCTCCATTGAGATCGAGAATATCATCGAATTCAGCTAACACAACAGTCAATAAATTCGAAATTATTAACATACTTTTGAACACATATTGTCACGTATGTAATATTGCAAACGCATACGCGATGAATAAATTGTACTCGCGTCAGTAAACGTAGACAAAACATTAGGAAATTGTCAATGAAGGAATCGAACTGAGTCGCGAGTAACGTGAAACTCGCGAGTAATAAGAACTGCTGAATTCGCCAAATTGTGAAAATTCAAGATCGGAGGCGACAATGAATACGTAGGAGTCAATCGAAAGACAATATCGGAGACAGCTGACTGAACGATAATCAAGCAGGAACATTCGGAGGGAGAATTTTCGGATTTTGCAATTCTCCATATAGTGCAGGTAATGAGTCAAATCGAAAGAAACGTATAGGCATTTTTAATTCGTACTTCGATTCGGAGGTCGACTTCTAATCTGACTCTTACATTCCGGTTCGAGAACTATCATTTTTTTATATACAATCGGGACTTAGTTTTTTAGATGAACCATTGTAAAACACATCATTTCGCTCTCTAACTCTCTGGATCATTAAACGGATAATAATAAAAAAAGGACAATATTAAATAACTCGCGTTTCTTTATTGATAATTCCGAACTGAAACAAAGGCCAAAACACTTTGACCGTTTCGGCTAGGGCAGAACGAATCCTGGAGGAAATTTCGTGATTCAATTAACAAAGAAAATATAATCGTGACATCTTAGATACGTAACAATATTGACAAGAATATTGCTTTAAAAATTAATATTTATTATTATACCTATTTTATATAGAGAATTTTTTATTTGATCCATACACATGGTTCATCCACGAAATATCGAGTTTCTTTTCATCTTGCGAGTATTAGTCGTAGAAATTTGGGAGAGGTCTTTGACGTGCAATTATGCCCATATGCTTCTTGCAACATTTTATACGTTCTACACTGTTTTTTTTAATTGCAAACAAAACTTTATCGCGTAACGCTGTTCGAGTAGTCGCTGCATTTGTCAAAAATTTGAAAAACACCCTTCGCGCGAAGTAAAATCATGCCGCTTCAAATTATCGAGAAAACAAAAAAAAGAGATAAATGAGGAAAGAGTTTGTCAACATTTTAAGACCCCTTCCAAATTTCTACGACCAATTGTCGTAAAATGAAAAAAAACTCGATACTTCGTGGATGAACCATGTACTTCTATTAAATTACGAAAAAATAATTTTTTTATTCTTAAGTCTTTCGTTCAGTATTCTATTTCTAATCTTTCATTCCACTTTAAGTATAATGAATATGATAATGTAAGAAATTTGCTTTATAAAAATATTAAGAAGTACTAATAATATTCAAACATTGACAATTGAATTTATCTTAGTCATGTAAATTTAATAACTATATATACAAAAACAATCTTTACGATTGTTTTTCTAGAATATGTAACATTTATGCTAAAAATTATAAATTAGAACATACTTTGTTTCATATTTCTTATAATTCAATTATAATTCGAATAAAAATTTTCTTTTCGTATGAACTTATATATACAAAATAATAATTAAATATTTGTAAAAAAATATAGATGATAAGATCTTTTTTTTAAGATTTACCCAAATGTATCAAGTTTCTTACATTAAAAAAATAAAGACAAAAAATTTTTTTTTATATAAAAAATTTTTCAAAATTCACATAACATTAAATTGTTATTAAATATTTCAATAAAACTTGTTTGCAATAGTGTTACAGCATGAGCCGTTACTCTTTTTCTATATATATAAATATTATACTTTTCATTTATAAATAAAATAATGAATTTAGAATTTCTAAATGTTTACTGTACGTGCGTATGTCAAGGTATGCTTTTTGTCCAAGTGAATATAAAGATCATTTGAATTGCTAGATGAAAAGGAGAACCTAAATTATTTACACGTGTGGGAAATATTGCGATATTAAGATGAGAACAGAGAGAGAGAAGAAAAATTGATACATTCCAAATGCAAAGAATCATCCGTATGTACGTCGAATAATGTCACGAAAATTAAACTAACGTTACATATATATCATCAAAATATAAAAATAAACACCAATCAAACAAATATTATAATTAAGAAACAATGATTACCCGACACCTATTTAAATTATTTGTCAGAAATAATAAATAAAAGACTATTATACGGAATATTAATACATTGGTTGATGAATTAATAAATCGTTGATTAACGAGTCGACAAATTGCAAGTTGATAAATTAATAAATTATAAATTAATAAATTAATTATAAATTAACGAATTAACAGATTGTTAATCAACGAATTATTGGTCGACGAATTGAAAAATCATAAATTAATGAATTAATAAACTATAAATATAAAAAATTAACAAATTGTTAGCTAACTAATTAAATATTTGTTGATTAATAAATCAACAAATTATCGATTGAAAAAATTATCAAATTAATAAAATCTATAATAAAAACTAAAAAATTAATAAGCTAGCGAGTTGTTAATTAAAAATTAATAAATTATTACAAATTGTCGAATTATCAAGAACTATAAGCTAAATTATAACAAACCACGAAACAAAAATTTATCATTATTTCTTTCTATAAACAAATTCTATTTAAATTTAAGAGTCTGACCCTATGATTCAACTCGAAGATAAATAAAAAACCATACAATGGATTCGATGCGTCGAATTAAAATTATTTTTTCTTTATATAAACTATCATACACTTAAGTCTATAAAAGAGAGTGAACTTTGATTAGCGGCAGCATTTAGTTTTTCTACTCTGTTCATTTAAAATCAGTGGCTAGTGCTCAAGTTCACCTCGAGTTCCTAAATTTCTACAAACCGAGTCATTTACACACACACAGGTTCACTCTCTCTTTCTCTCCCGCTCTCCAGTTCAATTCTGTAAATAAGAAAAATTTGTATCAAGTATGTTTTATTAAATAATTAATAAAAAATATGCATATTTCCATTTATATTTTCTTCATATTAAATTTGCTCGCCCATCTTATTACTCGCATTCATCCATTTTCATTTTCCGAAACAGAATCGCGAAATATAACTGTATTCTCCTGCCCAAGAGCTATTGTGCGAAAGCAAAAGCTCAAAGTGGAGAAATCGCTCGAACAAATCGTATGTACTTAAACACACAAGGCATAAATAACATAGCTGATAATATTATTTGACTGTTAATATTATTATTTCAAAGATATATGACGCAAAGTCTCTGACACATGAGACACAAATAAATAAAAGTGGATGTTATTATTATCTTTGACATTTAAATCATACACTTTCTAAATATTTAAAAAATAAAGTTTCTTAGTTTCACACACTGGTTATGAGTAAAGGGACAGAAAAGGAAAGAAATGCTGCACATATGAGATCAAAAGTCTATCTTTTTTTATATTATCTACGAAAATTTTGTTCATTCAGCAAATATATCTGATCGACTTAAACATCAAATCTTGTATATTAACGTGTAAGACACATATGCTTGAGTGAAAAACAATAACGAATAATTATTATACTTAATATGATTAACTAGAATTTTTCTAAAAAATGATCCTATAATTTCGATAAAAATGAATTATAATCTTTTTTATTTATTAACCACAACCAATATTCTGCATTTTAACTAAACAATTCTAAGTTATAAGAATTAAATCGAATTTCATTATACCTCCAAGTAGCTGAGTCATTATTCATTAAATAAATTAAATAAATTAATAAATACTAAAAATGGAAAATAATAGTTTCTATGCATATTTGCTTATAATACAATATCAAATAATATTATAAACAATATAAATAATATAAATAATAATATAATAATATAATAAATATACTAATATAAATAAAAATTTAATAATATAAATAATATAAACAATATAAAATAATATGAATATCTTATAATACAATAAAAATAGATATGTCAATATATTATTTATATTATTTCATTTTTAACAAAAATTTTTCTATGTTACATAAATTTGTTACTTAAAAATTAAGGAGTTATGGAGAATCAAATATAAATTGTAGTAAATATGTTAATTATTCAAAATGATAAATATAATTTGTTTTAATACATGAAAAAATATATATAAACTTTATAAATATTGAAATATTAAATCTATATCTAGAGGAATAGTAACAAATAATTATTATCGATAAATTAAATAAAAAAAATTTTTAACAAAATTAGAAACGTTAATTTCTTATACATCTTTTATAAATTAAAATTGTACTTGATAAATTATTTCCTACTAAAAAACAAAATGGTAATATTGTTTGGATTCTTTTTAGTGAAGATTTCAATATTAAATATAAAAAATATAAAATATAAAAAAATATAAAACGTCATAATTATGTCGAATCTAATACAAAAAGGATAGATAAAGGATAGAAAAAGGATTGTTTAGGAAACAATCCCATGTTTTAGTTTTTACAACCAGTCACAATTTATGTATTTTGAAAAAATTGACACCATGTTTTCGCTAATCAAGTGTAAAGCAAACATGTATTGGACATCAAATATTCGACTCTATATTAGTTTTGTTTTTCATCACACCATAATTATGTTTTATCATCATGGTATGCGAATTACACCCCCGAGAATATATGTACCGTGTTGTGTGTTGGCTCCGATTTATATACGGGTCCTTCCATTTTCAATTTAAAAACGAAAAATTTCTAACCCATTTGAACACGGAGTTGAAATAGAAACTAATATAATATCATATATAATATAATAGCCTACAAGCCTGCAGAGCATCGATCCTTCAATCGAAATATCCAATTCTTTTGATTGTTCAAATTTTGAGATAGTATGTTTAAGTTGAGCTACGCACGTTCGAATTTAAAATATGAATAGGACTAAAAAATAAAAGTAAGTGTTACAATAATAATTTAGCTAAGTACTTATGAATATAACATATAAAAATATTGTTTATGTTACAAAATGAATGGAAAATCCCAATCCAATATCGCTTTTTAGTGGTCAAAGTTTTTTTTTTTTTTTTTTTTTATGTTGAAAGACTAATTAACTTAAAAAATGCGTCGCATAACAGTTAGAATATTGTATTGTATTATAAGCCTTTATATTAATATAATGTCACATAATAAGAGGAATAAAATGCTTATGTGAGATATAAAATATGAAAGAGTAATAATTAAAAATAAAGTAGAGATAATTTTTAATTTAGTAAATGCAAATAAAACAAACTTTAAAAAATACATATATTATGTTGTACATTTAATTCGTTTAGTCGTAATTATTATTATAAATGATTGAAAATAAAGGAAAAAATATGCATTAAAATTCAAGTAATTTTTTTTTTTAATTAAAAGTATTGGAATTTTATAATTTTTAATTTTCAAAACTCTCGTCAAAAAAATTTTTTTTGTTATAAACGAATACTTGAAAATTAAATAATCATAAATATTATTATGCATTGTATTAAATTATGATTGTGATTGTTCGAGCAGTTTTTGTATACCTGCACGAAACCAGAGTGTATGATGGGCGTGTACGGTTAGTTTATAAGTTCGCCAAATATTATAATACTTGCGAAAAGGAAATGTAGCCGTGTAAAACCTTGATGTTGTAAGAATTATGGGGAAAACCCTCCACATTGTAACGATTGCTTGCAACGGAAAATGTCACGTATATACTTGCGATGATATCCATGCGAGGATCAAGTGCGGTATGAGCAACTGTATTTCTGCGAATAGCAGATGGGTGCGAAACTTAAAGGAAAATTGGGAGGTTTGCTTCTCCTGATCAAAAGGCCGAGCGTCATTCACGCATTGCAAAGTGACAGCACTTTATATACTTAAATTCTTGCGTTCATTTTGTGTTTGTTACTTGTAAGATTGTACATATTGTAATTTAGTTAAATAAAATACAATAAATTAAGTATTTTTATTATTTTATTTAAAATACATCCCGACTACATGTCCGGGGACGGGTTCCGCTATTTACATAGGATCTTAACACATACATATGTTTTACATTCTTATCTATTTACATAATTTACATCAACTTATTTACTATTTACACAGTCTTTATTCATTTTTATCTGTTATTTATTTTACATATGTACACTTCACCATTATTTTTCTTGTGTGTTTTGTCCCTATGCACCGTCGTGTGTTTCTTGTTTCTTGTCTCTTTCTTTCTTTCTTTAATACCTTCTATTTCTTCTCTGCTTTTTTCATTCTTTCCTCTAATAGTTTTATTCCTTTCAGTATTGTTTTATTTGTACGTCCGTTTTTAAATTCTGTCATTATGTCTTTATTCATCCATGCTATATTGTCCATTCTTCTGCAGTCGCCAAAAATATCTTTCGTTTTTTCGCATTTCCTAATATAATGCTCCCAGTCTCCCTTCTCCTTTGAGCATAGCTGGCATATTCTTTCCTCTTCTTTATTCCAATATTTATTATGAGTCGTGATGTTGCCACACCTTATCCTTGCGATTGTTTTAATCGTCTTTGCCCCTTGTATATTTCTGAGGTATGTTGGGAGTCCCTTCTCTTGTATCTCCTTGTATACTTGGTTATATTTAGCTTCTGAGATTCTGCTCTGTCTGTCTTGTTGTTGTATGTCTCTGTCTCTGTGTCTTATCTCACTGTGTATGTCTGTTTTCCCCATTGTGTTCCAGTATTTTAACTGTTTCCTGCTCAGACCTAGTCTACGTAACTGTATGCCCCTTTCATCTGTTTTTTGGTCCACGTACTCTTCTTCGCTTTCTTCTAAGCATTTTCTAACTAGTCTATGTTTCTTCATGTCTCGTATTTTATCTTCATATTTTATCGTTCTGATGATCCAGTCTGTTTCCATTCTGTACTCATCCGTTTCTTCATAGACTAGGTATCTGGGAGTACGGAAGTCCAAATTTAGGGTCCACCGCAGATAATCCGTTTTTATCTTCTCCATTTGTTTTTGCGGCTGTGTCCCAAAAATTTCAACCCCATACTCCAGTACACTCTTTACCAGATAGTTGAATAGCATTTTTCTTAGGTTAAAATCTCCTGGACACTTTCTTTCTGCCAGACCCCATGTTCTTTTTGCTGCAATGATGCCTTTCTGAGTTCTTTCCTTAATATGATCTTGCCATTTCCCATCTATTCTGAAAGATAAACCTAAATAGCTAAACTTATCTACCATCTCAATTCTTTTGTCTTGCCATCTTTATGTCTCTGCTATTTTCCTTTTGCCTTACCCTACTCTCATGATTTTGGTTTTCTCCGTGTTTAGCTTCAGGTTTCTCTTTTTCAGAAAGATCCTTAGTGTTGACATCATGTCTTGCATGGCCTCTCTATTTTCCCCAATTAGTGCCAAATCGTCCGCATAAGCCAGTGTCCAGAGTCTCTCCTCCTTAATTTTCGTGGCTCCAATGTTTCTCCTCTTCATCTCTTCTTCTACGTCTGCGATATATATGTTAAACAATATGGGGCTGAGGCAGCATCCCTGTCTTAGTCCCTTCTTCGTCCAAAATTCCTCTGAGGTGCCCAACGTAGCTCTCACTCTGCATATAGTTTCTTCATATATCATCTTTATATTCTCCCTCAGGTCTTTGCTGTATTGTTTCTTCTCCATTATGTTCCATAACGTTTCTCTGTTTATTATATCGAAAGCTGCTTTTAGGTCCACGAATAATATATATAGTTCCTTCTTTTCTTTGATCGTTCTCTTTATTAAATGGTTTATGATGTATATATTGCCCGTGGTTGACCTCCCTTTCCTGAAGCCAGCTTGACCTTCAGGTAGGATATTTCTCTCTTCCGTTTCTTTCTCTAATCTGTTCTTCAGAATTTGTGTGAAGATCTTATATGCAGATGAGAGCATGGATAGCCCTCTGTAGCTTTCCGGGTTCTTTGGGTTACCTTTCTTATATATGGGAACAATTACTGCCGTTTTCCAATCTCTTGGTATTTTACCTTGCTCTGTAATTTTCTTGATTAGTTCTCTGTATCTCATTTTTATTTCATTGCCCCCATATATCCAAGCCTGATTTGGGATTTCATCTATTCCACTTGCCTTTTTCTTTCTTAGGCTTCCTTAAGCTTCCCATATTTATCTGTCTTCAAACTTTATCGTGTCCTTCCTATATTCCGTCGTTCTTGTTTCCTGTCTATGTGTGTCTGTCCCGTGTAGTAAGTTTTTAAAGTGTGTGGTCCATTCCTCGATGGATATGCTCTCTTCCTCTTTTTTTCTTTTCTTCCCCTTGTTTAGATATTCCCAAATCTGCCCTTCGTTTTTAATCTTTCTTAGTTCTATTTCCTGTTTCTTTTCCCATTCTTTTTTCTTCTTTTCACATATACTTTTCCAATTCCTCCTTTGAGTCACATATTCTTCTTTTGTTGTTGTTCCTTTCTTCCAATTTTTTAGTGCCTTCTTTGCCTTGTTCTTTTCTCTTCTGCATTCCATGTCGTACCATGGTTTTTTTCCAATTTTCCACACCTTTGTCTTAACCGTTGTATATTCCACGTTCCCTCTAATTGTCTCTTTTATTCCTGTCCATAGTCTTTCTATTTCGGTTTCGTCCGTTAGTTCTTTGTATTCCCTGTTCGTCCTGTCTTCGTATCTCTTTGCTTCTTCTTCCCCCCATATCATTCTCGTTCTTTCCTCTCTTTCTTCCTCTTCTTCATTCCTATTATTTTTCATATCTATCGTGATGACCAATGGCAAGTGATCTGATTCTACCCTTTTCTCTATGCTTAAGCATTCTATTCTATCTCTCGCTTCTCTATAAGCAATTGCCAGGTCAATCACAGTATTTACTCTCGGACCTATAAATGTGAAGTCGTCTTTTTCGTCTCCTTTTATTGTGCCGTTCAGTATGCTATATCCATTGGCTTCTATTCTCTCAACCAATTTTTTCCCCTCCTTGTCATGTTTCTTGTCTCTGCTTTTCCTTTTTGCCATCCTATACATCTCTTCCTCTATCATATAACTTCCTTTCTTCCCTGTTCTTATGTTGAAGTCGCCCATTATGATCGTCTCAATGTTTGCGCTATAGCTCTCCTCCTCTATGACTTTCCATTTTCCTTCCATGATCCTGTCGTTGCAGTATATTCCCCATATGTTTAAATTTCTTTTGCCTTCATCTATCTCCATTTTTGTTTTGATTATGCTTTCTCCTTTATTTTTGCCTAGCTCTTTGACATGGGTTATTCGTTTTTTGTTCATACCTATGATGAAGCCACCTTTCGCTCTGCCTTTCATTTTTTCTCTCTTCGCTCCTATAATCTCCCACTCCATTTGATTTGGCAGTTTTCCTCTCCATTTATCTGCATCTTTCTCCTCTACCCATGTCTCTGACATACATATATAATCCATCTTTGTTACATATTTCCAAAAATCCTCATCCTTAGCCCATATACCTGCAACATTCCAGTACATCAGTTTTAATTTTCCAGTTTCTTCTTTTCCCTCTGATACCTTGATTTTGTGTTCATACTTATTTTCTTTCGCTTTGCCTTTGGTCTGTCTTTGTTGTCTGTTGTTAGCATACATGCTGTCCGTCTTGTGTCTGTCCTTTTTTTTAGTTTCGTTTCTGTCTTTTTTGTGTTCTTTTTCATTCTTGCCTGTTCTTTCTTTGTCTTTTGTTGTACCTGTCTTCTCTCTTCTTTTCTCTACTTTCCTGTATCTTTGTCTGTTTTTTGTGTTCTTTTCCCGTTCCCTCTTTATATTAAATTTTCTTCATTTGCACCCTTCTCTATTTCTTCATTCCCTTCAGTTGTTTCTCTGTCTCCTTTTTCTTTGTCTTCCCTTTCTTTATTTTCTCTTTCATCTTTACTTCTTTTTGTTTCCTCCCTTTCTTTTCGTTTCATTTTCTCTTTTATTTCTGTCCATCTTCTTTCCATTCTTTCTGTCGTATCTATATATTTTATATATATATATATATATATTATTTTATCTATATATATATATTTTATCGATCGTCGTGTTGTATGCATCGCACACACAAGGCATAGATAAATCGATAAAAATACAAAGTAAAATAACATACAGAAGAGAGAAATTTCTAGATAGAATAGCAGAGGAAAGGTACAGAGATAAGTGAAAGGTTAAAAAAAAGTGAGAGAAGGAGGTGATAGGTGAAAGTGTGGTGAAAAAGTTCTTGATAAAAAGAAGAGATTGGGGAAGAAAGCGGGAGAGCAGGACACAGAACATCAAAAGTGACGAGAGTTACGGACGTCAGCAGACGTCAAAAAACTGCAAAAGCGGGGACCGCGCAAAGAGCTCGCCGATTGTGAAGAAACTCTAAGGCAAGAAAAAGCAGCGATTGAGGGGAGGTAAAAATCATAGAAATTTTGTCCGGATCTAAACTAAGTAAAATAAATATATGATAACATACATTTATACAATAAATTAAGTATTCATCTCTATTTTTCTGATCCTAGGCTGTCTTTGCATACAGCAACGACAGCGCACGGCAACTCAGGCACGTCAAATTGCAGAGTAAGAACCGTGAATATTTCAAGGGCGAGAAATAAGTAATTTTCGATCGCCAGCTCAAACAGTGATAATATTAATTGTAACAATATAGTATCTTGTTGACTATATATCACTGATAAAATTCAACGAGTAAACTTTTTTTATTTAAAATAATAGCTAAAAATAATTCAAATTGACTTAGTAGTATATCGTTGATGGGTGTATAATTATAAAAATATTTTTTGAACAAAAATATTTGAAACAAAATCTAGGTTCCCAAACCTTCGGAAAATCATTGAAATTCAGAAACTATTATTTTCATCAAACATTCAAACATGAAATGAATCATGGACTTGTTACTTGATGCATGTCTATACTTGCAAGAAAATTATAAATATTTTATCGGATAACACTGTTCGAATGGTGATTGAGAGAGGTACGGAGGGTGGGGAATTATTCTAAAGCTCGGCTGGAAATTTTAAGGGATTATCCCGCATGTTTTGCTGTTTTTTTGCTCATTCTGTCTTCGTATTTTGCTTATTCACACTTGTCCATCAGTATACCCTGTACAGGAACTGAAAATTAAGTTGCCATAAATGGAAAATTGGTTCATTGGCTTATGCCAGACGGTGCGCACTGCGTCAGGATTTTCCAGCGATCGATGCTCGGGAAAGCGAGAGAAAAAGTCGGGTTTCAAAGCAATTTCGATCGGGGATTGAAAACTGAACGGATGAAAATGCGCATGTGTCATTATTTAAACATTATTTAAGATAGAAAAAGAGAATAAGACACGCTCAATTAAGACTTAAAGGAAATTAATAATTCATGCGAGAGCGATTATTAATACAGTTCGTATTTTAGAAATACATTAGTACATTAATTAAAATTGCGACTTTGTACCTTATAAATTCTACATGTACTATTTATTATTCAGTGTATTTGTGAATCCAAAATTATAAAAAATTTTATTTAGTTTAATAAACTATGCCTACTTTATAATTGATTTTTGTGCAGAATGCGTAAATTTACAAGCAAGTTTGTGCAAAATGGTAGTAAATTAAGCATATATTTATGAAATTTAGTACCACAATACAGCTATTACACATACAAATTTATGAAAATTCATGAAAACAAAAATGTATGAAATTATATTTTTATAGCAATGTAACATCATCCGTTGAACAACGTCAATCAACGTTTATATCACTCATTTATAACATTAAATATTAAATAATTATAGAAAATACAAGTTATTTTAATACTTTTTTTTAAAAGAAGTAGTAATGCAGTATTTATTACTATAAAATTTTTTAATCTTTTATTACAAACAAAATGGTACTGTTGTATAATACTGGTGTCGGCAATCTATGACATTAGAATCTCAATCATTTTTACGTTAATTATTTTTTTCATTTAATAAATTAGTCTCTATATTTATGTTATTATTAATACATAACCATTTCTATTTTTTATAAATAATGTGTATCATCATATATTACTGATATTCTTTCAAGATAAAAATCACCAGTTAATACTTTAATTAATCGTGATGTAGTAAATTAATAATATTTATAAATATTCTTAAAGTTTTTTTTCTTTATGGAAAGAATTCATAAATGTAATTGAAAATTTTAATATTATTTAATTTTTCTATTAAATGAGGAATCCTAAATATTATTTTTTTATAGCAAATTAAATAAAAAATATATATTATTTTTTTAAATTTTAATTTAGTTAGTTTATTTAAAACCAAATTAATTTTTAAATAAAAAATGTAATATATTTATGCTAAAAGAACTTATTTTAAATAAATATTTTGGTATTTCAATTTTTTATTATTTATACAGAATAATACATTAAATAAAACTATAAAAATTATTAAAAGAAAAAATGTTAATAATATAAATTATAATTAATATATACACACATATTTTTTATAATATATTTTATTTCTATAAATTTTATATTTTTTCTAGTTTAAAAATGAATAAATGAAAAAATTATAAATGATAAAATAAAGAATATTGCTTTAATTCTTACATATAACGCAATTAAAGTTTGCAAGCTATATCTAGTACGCAAATTATGAAATTCCATGTATTTAACTCTAAACTATTTTCAATCAATATGTAATGTATATTTAAATTAAATTGAGATAATAGAGCAAAATGAATTATAATTAAGTAAATGGTTAAAATAAATTTTATCTGTATATTACTGAGTATTTTATGAAATATAGTGAATCTTTGCATTCGCATTTATGTAAAATTCTGGTTCCCGTTGTTATTTATGAACGAATAATTACATAAATTATAGTAAATTAAGGTAATTACATTAAAAGATAAATATTTCATCACTTCCTTCTAAAGAGCAAAATTATAAGGAATTATAAGACTTCATAAATAATTTATAATGATTATAACTTCATTATAATCATTATATCAAAATAAATTAATTATAAATTTGAACTATCAATGAATAAGCACTTTATTGTATACTTGAATATACATTAAACTTAATTAGTATCAATTACGATTGGTTAATAATCAATAATGAGGATACGTCTACATTTAATCAAATTCGATAAAAATATATTTTTCCACAAGAATAATAATAATATATAATAAAAATAATATCAGGTCTAAATTAATCTCACAGAAAGGTTGATTTTACGTAACGTGTGACTCATTACACGAAAAAAATTATTCTATCGAATGCAGCCACTCAAGTTTTCAATTCCTCAAACAACTGCAATCAGTAGAACCGTCTCGGAGCAAAAAATATCTCATTAGTTCAGTTTGGGTTTGTCTATTAACGACTCACCGAGAATCGAAAAATGCATAAGAACTCATGGCCCAAAGGTGGGGGCTCGGAAGCAGAAGAAATTTTTTGCCCAAACAAATCACCGACTGGATGTCGTCGGAGTGGGCGAGACTGTGTTGTGCGAGGTAGGGGTAAAGCTATTGCCAAGGGCAGGACGGAGTCGTCGAGCGGAGGAAAAGACACCCGGGCGTCAGTTCCAGAGCCGACGTTACGGGCATGCGAAACGTAACGGAGGGGGTCAAAGATAACGAGGGTGATGACGGGTGTGGTAAGGGTGGATTTCGCGATTCAGAGCCGCTATTATATGGCAATCAAGACATCTGATGCTCCTCCCCGTAAGCACATTCAACCGCTTGATACCGCGCGACTGGACACCTGGGGAATCCAAGATCGAGGCATCGTTTATCCTCGCGTTGCACCGGCTTTCCTCTGAGGAAAAATTGAAAAATTAATTAAAAAAACTCACCAGATTCTCTATTTTCCGGAGCTGCAATTCTCGTGACTCTTTCTTTTCTATGAGGGACTTAAAAAATTACGATTTACAATAACGTGCTAATGCTGATTGATCAGCCTTACTGCGTACAAAAGCAAATGAATTTTGTGAATTGAAAACTATGCGCCAGAGAGCTTTTTTTAAGAATTTTTTTTCGACTACACTGGTTCCATGACGAAAAATGTGGCGCTGAAAATTTCGAAATATTGACTTTTGAATTACTATTACTATATGTTTTAGATTTATAATTAATCTTTTACACTAGTAGATGTATTCGTTAATATGCATTCACGAAATGAGAAAATTCAAAAGAAAGTTACTGGAAATTATATAGAATGTAGTTGAACTTTTTGTACATTTTCTAATTTTTTTTCACTTTGATATTTTTGTTAAATTCGAAAAGTATTATCCATTTAACTTGTTCAATTGAAATTTAAATACGGCTTTTCAATTAGTTCTCTTAATTGTAAAAACCACGATTCAATATTGGTAAATTAAGACCATTAAAAGTAGAAAATGGAAAAAATTACAAAATATCAAGAATAAGTTGTACAAAAATTCAAATTTATTAATTAGTAATTTTATTGTACACTTACAAAATGCGTAAAATGCAATAATTAAAACCCATATATTCTCTCTATTTTAATGAAATGTTACGTATTTCAGATAAAATTCACGATTTAGGGTTTTCATCTCTTATCTATCTCTTATTTCATACATGTTTTGATTAATGTTATTTACTTTTTTTTTTTTTTTTTTTTTTTTTTATGTCAATTAATATTAAACTCTCATTAAAATAAATGTATTCGAAAAAATCATATAAAAATTTAATTTTTATTTGTTTTAATATTGTAACAATTTAGAAAATGAGATGATTAAAAAGAAAAATGACTACCAGTAAGTGTACTTACATTACCATCAAACAAATTAGTCTTATTCCGAAACAAAGTTATTAATAAATATAAACTTTCTCAACAAGTATCAAGATAAAATCTGTTAGTGAAAAATTATAACATATCACTACAGAAATTTGAATTAATAAACAAATTACAAAAAAATTACAAAAAAAGACGTCGACGAAAAAAAATAAAAAAATAAAAAAAATACTTATATGTTTAGTTTACTGTAGTATCAAAAAATATAATCTTAAAAATATAATATTTTTTATTGGTAAATATAAAAATACTTTAATGTACTCATTTTAATATTTAAATATTAATTATTAAATTAGTATTAATAATATAAAATCATTAACAAATGATAATAAAAATAAATAATAAAGTAAACTAAATTAATTCTAAAGTTTCACTCTTGAATCGCAAAGAAATGCAAATAATTTAAAAACATTATTAAAACTTAAAAAATTTGATAATTCTATTATTCATGTGTTTAATATAGTTCAAAAATTTGATAATACAGAACTTGTAGTTCTAGACTAATATGATTCTGTATTTTAAAAATGCCGTTAAAATTAAATAATTCAAAATATATTTCTTTTGAAAGAACAAGGACTTGTTATATTCAACGCAGTCGGATCTATCTGAAATGTTAGTTTAATTAACATAAATACACCTTAATAGCAATCACAATTGAACACCAGAAGGAAATAATTTATCAAAATCATTTCAAGTTCACGACCAATTAAAAAAGTTGATCACTTACACAATTTAATTTCTGTAACATGAGACTCAAAAGAACAAAGAAAAATTTCTTTAAATTATACAATTAAAAAAAAATTATTGTTGAAAACATTTATATGTAGATATTTATATAGTCATTAGTAAATAAAAATTTGTGCAAACAATTTCATGAAAAAAAATTAAATTAAAATAATAAAAATTCAAAATTTATATTTAATATAAAATTTAGTTAAAATATTTCAATTTAATTATAAATCTATAAAATTTTATTAATTGTTAACATAAAAGAAATATCAATTTCGTTATATCACTTTATATATCACTTATTATAATAATTTATAAAATAAATATTTGAGTCTCAATAGAAATAATAACTTAAGAGGTTTAGAAATACAAAATTTAATTAAAAAAAGACTACGGACAAAACAAAACAGAACTATTGAAATAATTTTTTACTACTTTTTAAAAATCGAATTCTGTAACTAATTACGTAAAATTAATGCAATGATAAGAACAATAAAATAAAAAGAGAATACTATTGGTTTATAATTTGTAATTTTAATAGGTATTTCAGTAAAAATCAATATTGTATTAAATAAACAACAAGCAAAACAACAAAATATAAAATTAAAAACTGGATAAATTAACTGTAACCTATTATTTATTTTTATTGTTATATACCTGTAAGTGTAAAGGTACGTATAGATATAAATCCTTATATCAATATAACTGTGTACATGTATATTCGTACATGCATTTATATTTAAATTTATGAATGCATATTACTGCTTGTACATACATATATGCGAATAAAATTTTATGATTGCGTGTGTATTCTCATATGTATTTATGCATGTATATTTTTACATATAATTTATTGATTTTTGAAAATCATATGATACTTCAATTTTTTATTAAATGAATTATTTTACCCCGTTTCTTTCTCTCTCATTTTCTCTTTCTTTATCACCACCAGAGTAAATTTTAGCTTAAATTTTAGTGGCTTTGTATGCCCGAAGACAAATGGGCATTATTTTATAACGTCGCGGTTATGATAAAAAAAAAACAAATTGTATTCATTTTAATATTCGATATAGATAAATACAAAATAATTAAAAATGTAACTAATTTTTGAAAAATCAAAATTTGATGATAGGTCGGAAATTACTTATTCGAATAGTTTCCGAAAAAAAGAAAGTTATAGAAATTATTTTGGTAATCCCGATTGAAATTGATAATTGAAATAAACAAAATGACTTGTCAAAAGTGACTTTATTTTTTTATTTTTCTATAAAAAGTAATATACTGATTATTATTAATATAAATAAAAGGGAGTTTCCCTTATAAAAATAAGGTAAAGTATCCTAAAGCTAATCAGTAAATAAAGGTTCTAGTGTTAATTTTTGGAAATATATTTTTCACATTCAATGAATTTATAATATTATCGTATTAATTAAACCATCATTAATTAGTCTACGTCCACTAATCTAATATTTGAAATATACTATATACTAATCCAAAATCAGCTTTTGTTCTACATATATATGATTAATTAATTGCAATTTTATTTTCATATAATTTAAACTGTAATATTGTAATAATTTTATAATTTAATATTTAAATCAACAATTTTCACAATCACAAAGTTAATTCTTAAAGTCCAACACTACCATAAGCATCAGGGGAAATCCTGTCAAACCAATCTCAAAGGTCATAAATAAGTCATATTCAATAATTAAAAAATTTAATATAAAATTCCAATAATTATATATAATAATAATAATAATAATAATAATAATAATAATAATAATAATAATAATAATAATAATATAAAAATCTTACCTTAAATATTAATTAATCAATTTTAAAAAATAATTCCTTCTCCTTTATCTATTATTTAATTTTTTCGTTGCTTTAAATATATTTAAATATTACTTACATTTATTTAGTTATAAAGATTTATATATTATTAAGATAATAAATTGATTAAAATTCCTATTTTGTGAAATCTTCAATTGCAGAATAAATGAATACTTGTAATAATTTCAGTAATTGTTTATTTTGCAAATGCAATTTTTTTCCATAAAAAATAACCTGTGTTTCTTAAGTACCAATAAACTTTAATTAAAATTAATTAAGTAAAAAACGAAATTAATTTTTATTTATCTTAAATTTAGAATAATTTATTTAGTAATTATTATATAATATTTTATATAATAATATTTGTAAAATAACATTATTTTCTTCACAATTTTTCCATTTCACAACATGGATAAAAAAAATTAATTTATCAATAAATAAACTACTTCAGAAATAATATTACAAAAATGTAAAATAAAGAACTAAAATCATTTTTATTTAGTAAATTAAAGTTGAAATTATTTTATATTTACACTAACGTAAGGTATCTTAGCGAACCAAGTCTTATTTAAAATTTATAAAACTAGTACATATAAATGTATTTATATAATGAAAGTAAATGTACTTATTTAATTTAATTGAAATGTTCGGATAAAGTCGTCGGTTGGCTCTACTGCATTGACGGATTAAGCCCTTTTTATGATTTCTTTCTTTTTAAAATATCTTTTTTCCATGTTATTTTTACTATTTCATTGAAACATGTTTTCGTATGTGCTTACAATTATTAGCTTTTAGCGTTAATCTGTACAAATTTTTACTCGTACAGATTTCTTTTATTTATATGTATTTTTTAACTTTTGTCCTTATGCAATTTTTCTATAAACCTGTAAATTCAGTTCGTGTCTAACTAACACTGTGTGTCAACACAGCATTTTAACATATTTGAATACTTGAAGTCCAACTCCAACTTTGTTCCTTCAATTCTTCTTCATATGCACTTCCTTTTTCTGTGTTAGTGCTAAAGAAGATAATCAATTGTTTTTCACAAGAGACGGTTGCAGTTGCAGTTAATGGCCGCACCTTGGCTGACCCCACGTATTGAAAACCTGGGCGCATTGATTGTATACTTAATACAACTATTTTTGGCAACATACTACTGTCTAAAGTTAAAAAAATCCGGGGTTCAGTGATTCCCTCGTAGCGTTTAATTCAATATTAGAGTAGATTTTAGTCGGTAACGTTACAATCATCAACACGGTTTTAGCAACTCTGTCGCCAAGTTATCAATCTCGTATTAATTATACCGTATTCCTACCAACATTATCACAATCTGTGGCATATTTCTGAGAAATTGAAGAAATTCTCTCTTCCATTCTTCATTCCCCTACGAAAAGAGAGTGTTTAGACTGTTTTAGGAGAGCACGTGTAAGAGATGCTTCCGGGCGATTCGTTGTTAGATTACCGTTCACAAAGAACCCAACTTTATGTAATACCCGAAAGATCGCCTCAAATTGCTTTCGGTGGTTGGAGCAAAGACTGCAATGCAACTCTGAAAGTATCGACTGCTACATACTAATTTCATTCAAGAATATGAGAAATTGGGTCACCTAGAACAGGCCAAAGAATTAACTTCGGATCAAGGCATATATTTTCCGCATCACCACGTTTGAAAAACTGATGGTAAAAAATTACGCGTTGTTTTCAACGTTTGCTAGCAGGATGACCAAGAAAACCATACTAGTACCGAAATCTAGTCCCCCAAAAAGATTACAATTATTTGTTGACTCGGCTGAACTTTTGCGAATCACGGGACGTATCCAATACTCTATGCTAAATCAAAACGAAAAACATTTTCTGATTCTATCGCGTCAAAGCACTTTATTTGTTCTACTCGTTCGTAAAACCCATATTCTAACTTTACTCGGTGGAACCAACATGGTTCATAAATTTCTCGCTAAACAATACTGGATTATTCTTGGTCAGAATTTAATCAGAAAAATTACTCACTCGTACGTAAGGCGTCTCTGCTTCCAAGGACATGCGCAAAAACCCATTTTGGCACCCGTCTTAGAGACCAGGGTTCAACCCTTGCGCCCATTCATTCACACCAGTATATATTATGCTGGCCTCTTCCTCATTAAGTCTTTCTCTGGTCAGGGACAAAAATGTTTTAAAGGATATGTAGTCATATTTATTTACCAAGCTACTAAACCTGCGCATCTGGAGGTGGTTTCCGATTATACCACCAAGGCTTTCCTCGCTGCCTTCTGTCGATTCGTGTCCTGTCATGGATTGTGCAAAGTCATCTATAGTGAGCAGGATACGAATTATCATGGAGCCAACAACGAATTACAACATTTATTCAGAAAATCATCAATCATTGATTAAAAAATTGCACCCACCCTCACTCTAGACCAGATTGAGTGAGGTTTTAATCCTTCTAGAGCCCCTCAATTCGGTGGTATTTTGGAACATCAAGACTTTTAAACTGCATATGCGGTAAAACCGTTAGAGAAATCAAGCTCACCTATGAAGAGTTTAATAGCCTCCTAACTCAAATCGAAGCTTGTATTAACTCGCGACGATTATGTAACACTTCCACAGATTTCAAGGATTTACCACTCCATACATCCATACATTTCCTTATTGGAGATTCTGTTGTAAGCTTACGCAAGCCTTATAATCCTTAGCTCTATAAATTATCAGCGGTTAATCGATGAAAATTAATACAAATCCTACGTGACCAGTTCTGCATACGATGATCGAAAGAAGTATTATTTCAGTTACAACTGAAGCACAAGTGGAATAAACCGACCACTTCCCTCGCGGAAGGAGATGTAATTCAAGGTTATTCAAGGATGAATTAACACGTCCATCGTGTTGACCACTAGGTCGTATCATCAAAATACATCTTGAGAATAATGTCACTTGTTGAGTAGCTACGATCAAAACAGCCAGCACTATTTTAGTGCGACCCGTGAACAGACTTATAAAATTACTAAATTAGAAACCGTAGCCTGACATTTTCATACCATTTAATATCAGGGCGGGCGGTAATTAGATTATTATTTTTTACTCTCTTCTAATTATTATAGTCCACATTTCCTATTTATTGAATCGAACCTAGTTCATTTCAAGGCGGGCGGTATGGTTACTCATTTCAAACTCTCACCATCGAACATCGAGCTTGTATCTCGCTATTCGACCACTAAATGACGTGCACCCATATTCAATCAATCCATCTCTCTCGAGATAATAAGTAGATAAAGATCATTGCTCTAAATTAGCTTTTATTAGCCAAGTTAACATATTCTGCAACAGTTATCGCTTATTTTGACTATCATCCATATAGTCAATTTTACAGCTTTTATTCAAAATCAGCGATTTGTCGTACCATGCCTACAAATCTATTAGAAGTAGTAGTTTTTCGTCATTTATCAATCCCTACATATCAATTGAGATTGTGTGTGCATTATCTAACTATCGTTTTTCTATAATTTAGATATGATGCTGATTATCTAATTTACCTGCTCCTTTACCGACGCTTTAAGATCGAGCGCTTACCCTTGCTATTGAACCTATCTGAAGAATAGTTAATCACTATTACACAAACACATGGAATTATTATGAACGTTCATTTCCCTATGTACATGAGCAAAATGACTGTGCTGAAATAGAAATTCGTGCAAATGTTAAACAGGTTAATAAGTGGTAAAAAACTGTGGACAGAAGTTGTAAATTGTGCATACTACATCTTAAACAGAATAATAATGTAACAAGACAAGACGCAAACATCATTTGAGAAATACTTTAAATACAAAGCTGAAATAAAACATCTTCTTATGTTCGATGGTACAGCGTATTTGAATGTGATTAAAGAAAAAATGAATAAATTTGATGCCAGAAGCAGCAAATTAATCATAATGGGTTATGATAGTGTTTTTGCAAATGATCACCTATATGATGTGACAACTTTTAAAATTTTTTTAAACGGTGGTGTAGAATTTAAAGAACGAGATGGTAATAAAAATAATTTTCTTTCTGATAATCTATTTAATATTCCATTAGATTTTGATGTCCAAGAAATAAAAGGTGATATAAATTAATTTATCTGAACAAACAATAGAAAAAAATACAAACAAAATGAGATTGAAGTAAATAGTAATACAAAATAAACTCCACAAGACGGATAAAAACTTCATAAAAGAGCGTTGTTGCAGTCACCAAAGCCATTTGGTTCTGCGGTAGCGTACGTCGGTAATGTAATACCTATAATATATGAACAAGCATTGATACTAATCGCAAATAGCTAATCGCAATCGAGGATAAAAAAAAGCACTTCAATCGAATAATACATGAAGCCTCACGAAGCTTCCTCTAGGTAAGCGCGCAATTGGGTACAAAAATCTTTCGTATTAAAAATAATAACAATATGAAAAGATTCATAGCCCGTTTAGTAGTAAAAGATTTTTCGCAACGCGAAAATATTAATTATTCTGATACATTTGTACCTGTTTTACACTACAAATTAATATGTATGCTTCTAGCAATAGCAGCGTAAGAAAATTTAGAAATTGTAAAATTTGATGTAAAAACTGCTTGCATGGCGACTTAAAAGAGGAGATTATTCTTGAACTTCCTACAGATTTTAAAAATGACATAACCAATGATGAACTTTGTAAACTACAGTCGAGCGAATAAAACTATCTCCATGTTGCTGGAATAAAAAATTTTTTAATTTTTTAAATAACTTTAATTTTTAAAATATAGTAAGAGAAATGTGTGTTTTTGTTGGTTATTTAAGAAAATATAAATTTTCCTCAGCATTGTATGTTGACGGTAGTTTAGAATTCTGGAAAAATTCGTCTGCTATTAATGATATACTAAATTGTTTAAAAGAAAAAGTAAATATTATGACCCATGATTCAAATGAATTTGTGGACATGGTGATTCAACGTGATAGAACAAATTATTTATTTAAAGTCTCCCAGGCTAATTATATCGGTTATAATTATAGAAAAATATGGAATGAATGATACTAAATCTTTTAATATTCTTACTGAGCCCGGATTGTATTTAAAGATATCTTTAAAAGGAGGTAATAAAGCGTGCGAAAATAATACAATTCCGTATCGCGAAGTAGTGGGATCACTTCTTTTTATTACTAAAGACTATCGCCCTGATATTGAATATGCGGTGAATTATACAAGCCAATTTCTTGACTCTTCAGACAACAATATTGTCTTTTCGTTAAAAAAAAAATCATTAGATACTTAATTTTTACGCGAAACCATGAAATTATTTTTTAAAACATTAAAAGTTATTTAAAAATAATGTTTACTGGTGCTGATTACATTGGCTGTCTTACATACGTAAATCAAGAACAGATTTACTTTATTTGTATATACGTAGGAAGAAAACTTTTGTCCTTTTACTATTTTTTTATAAACTTGTAAAATCAGTCTAACTAACCTCAAGACAGCGTCTCAATATACTTGTATTCTTTTATTCAGTTATGTATTGTCATTAATAAATAGCTATTAAAATAAATCCACTTTTATTTACTTAACAACACAATCATAATACAGTTATTTACTACTGTAATAAAATAGTTCTGACGCGGTTTGTTTTAAAGTATTTCAGTATGTATTGATTTGCATATTCTTGCAGGAAACGAACTCCGTTGTAGTAAAAGGTCGAAACAAAACTCAATTATTACAAAAATAAAATCTTTTTCAAATATACATTTTTTATTTAATATTTAGGCTATATAAAGGTTATAGTAATTGCATAACTTATTTTTACCTGAAATTATACTTGTGGTTTAATTATCAATGTGATAATTGTATTGCTCCTACAATTTGAACACAATACTTTTACGTTGAGGAAAACACTATATATTCGTTCAAATTACTTCTAGATAATTCATATTAGTGAATTTCCTTGTAAAAATATAAGACGCTATAATATACTATATTATATAAATATATTACAATATATGTGTGATTGGGAGAGCATGAATGAGTAAATGAGACAGAAAGAGAAGAAGAGAGAGAGAGACTGAATGTATGCGAATAGAAGGAAGAGAGAGATAGAATGCGGATGTGTTAATGCATACCTGAGGTCCAGGAAATGGCTTGCAGGCCTGAATACCAATACGAGGTACAGGTGGATAAAACTAAAGTAGTATGAAAGTTTTTTTTATTATACTATATTAGGGAACTATCCAACGTAGACGGAAGTGAAGGAAAAGTTTTGGCGAAGCGACGCCGAGTAAAACTTCTACGGTCGCATAAGTGAATGCGTGCCTAGTTAGAATCGAATCTGTGTAAAGAAAAGGCATTCATTTTTTCAATAAAATCTCCTTTCATCTAATTTTCTATCCTTCAATCCATGTCATCACTCTATATATATTATAGAAAACATGATACCTAATACGATACTTGATATTTAAAAATAAATAAATACTCCATTTGAGTGATAAATTCGAAATAAATCTAGTTATCGTTTATAAAATTTATGTTTATTATACCTTTCGAATAGTTACTACAATCATTGCGAACTATGATCTTGAGGAGATTAAATGATTTTTTTTCAAATTTTTGTGATTTCATGATTATTGTAATGAACAATAATTACAGTATTTCGAAATCAATTGTTTAACATTTTACATATATGACTAAAAAATATGAAGAAATAATAAAAATTAATATCAAATTTGACCACATTAGCTTATTAATTCCATTAGTTTTTTGGTACTTTTTTATTAATTAGTTGTTTATTCATGTTCTAAAGATGATATCCCAACATATGAGGTAAGCATATCAGCAAATAATCTCGATTGCCAGGTAAAATTTTTTATGTTTCTTAAGATACGCTGCAGTAATTTACTTCATTATTAAGGAAAAAATAATTTGAGCTTAATATATAGACAAACTATATCATTTGCTTGCGATGTCCAACTCAAATAAGTATAATAATATATAATAGAATAAGAATAAGTAGTGAAGAACACTAATGAATATTAATTAATGCTATTCACTAACAAGTATCCGGTTCATGTTTCATTTCAATTTAGTATCTTTTCAGTCTTACTTTTGTCATTCTGTAACCGAACGAACATAAATACAGGCATATAGCCTTCGAACGCATATGCATTGAACGAGTCACTTACTCGAAAAAAGAAAAACTAAAAATGTAATTGTATTAGAGACGAATAATTAAACACACGGCAAAATATTCAAAGAAATTTAATAACTTTAATAAAGCTATATTTTAAAGTAAGAATTTAAAGAAATAATTGTTTGTAAAACATGTTTATTAAAATAATATAAAGAAAATGGCGTGGGGATGAATTGACTCGAGAAAAGTGAAAATACTAGTACTGGTTTAATTCGATTTTGAACAAACTTTTTTTTAAAAATTTCAGAACACAATTATAAATATTAAAATATTTTAAATAAAAAGGAAATAAAAATTAAGAGTTCCATTGAGGAAGGCTGGCTTGACATTCAACAGGCAAACTTTCAAGTTATAATTATTTATGATTGACATCCATGATCGTACTAGTCTAGAGACAGGAGCATATGTCTCTGAGATTGTATATACTCTTATCTTTAAAGCTACATGTTATTAAACAGGCTTTATATTTTGTACATCCATAGATGTCAATCTTCTTCTTAAAGATCAAGAATCTATTATATTATGTTTAACACCTGTATCTCTGCGGGGTTTTGGAACTATGCTCCAGAATTCGTTCTAAGCCATGGAATCTAATTCTTCTTTTATATCTCTAATCCTACACTGATTTTCATTAGACTCCATAACTTCAATGAACGTTATTGGATCATTATTCATTGTTTCATCAAATAATATGCAGTTTCATCTTGCTCAATGCTCACTTTTAAAATAATATGACCAACATATGATTCTATAGGTCTGATGGCAGTCATGTGTCTTGTAACCGCACCAAACGTGTCTAGTTTTTGCTTCTTCGGTGCATCTATTTCAGAGTCAGTAAGTTGCTTGTTTGGTTTTCCATATTTTCCGGGTTTCTCTGAGGGTGTTTCTTCTGAGATTTCAACTTTTGCTGCTTCTGAAGTGTCATTCTATGAGGTTAGTACATCAACATTTTTAGAAGTGTTGATATCCTTATATATAACCTTCTCATTGAATTTTACGTGTCATGATTCCACGTAGTTTCTTATACTTGGATGCCATAACAATTAATAATTTGCTTTAAATTCGACCAAAAACATTTCCACGCCGTTTGGTACGAAATTTTTGTTTTTTGTATGTGAATCAGCTTAGGACTCGCAGTAGTAGTGTTTGAATTAACTTTCATTTGAATAATAATAATAAAAAAAAAACAAACAAAGTTATAATTCTGTGTTTAGTCTTTATTTTCACATAATTATAATGCGTGTCACGGGATGTCAATTCGTCCGATCTGTTCGATAGTACAATTAGTTCTAAAATTCCAAAATATAAAATTGAATGTGCGCAAAGCATTACTTCCCACTATTTCCCGGCCTACCTGTGGTTAGCCTCTAAATCAGAATTTTCGCTCCAATCAGAAATTTCCAATATTATAGCCCCACTAATTAAAAGTGCAATTAGCATTCGGAGAATCATAACTTGGGAAAACCCCTGATTGTAATAATTATTTGTAAGTGCAATAAATTCTGTCTCGGTTAGAGACAATCCTGGTCATTTTCAGGTATATAGAAAAATTAGCCTAACTGCCATGTGTGGCACACTTTCAATAAGTATTTTTCTAGACATCCTGCCCGCCTTGAAAGAGTTTTCTTTCAAAATTCGCATGATTACATAATTAAAATACCTTATAGCATAATTTATACAATTATTTTAGGATTCACTTTTGATAATTAATTCTTACAATTATCACTTTACAGCTTCGAGTTACAATTGTGGGATAGGTTTAAATAAATGATAGTGGATAATATGTAGTAGATAAATAAAGATGGAAATATATTAAATGGTACAAAACAATTCGCAAACAGATCTTTACAATTCTAGTTCATGTGAACGTTACGGTAAGAGAGCGAATACAAGACTACTCTCATTTTATTTTAGAAATATACATGTTTCATTTTCTTAGTATCTAATATTCGGTAGGGGTAGGACGACATTATAAACTTCAAGTACCCTCTATCACTCATCGTGCTTGCTTACGCATATCGCAGATACACACCGCACTCGCACACATATAACGGGTACATACAGCACTTGCACATCTACAAAAGGTAGGTACGCTCCGCCCCCGCATACCTGTCGCCGATAGGTAACGCATCACGTGACCATCATCCATCGCAATTAGGTCCGCATCACGTGATTATCCGATACTACACAATAATCAGTTTTGTTTAAATAAATTATCTACAATATTATTAAACTTGTTAAAATATAATATGAGATGTTGACTAAAGTAATGGACAAATCAGAAATTGCAAATTAATGATAATATCAGATAATGACTATGAATCTCTAGCATTTGAATTTACTCATCCTTCTCTATTGGTAATATACAAATCTTTGTAATTGGCCATTTTATAATTCCTCGACTGTTTGAATCGATACTACTGGAATTACCTTATCAGCACCTGTATGCACCGCACAAATTCTTTCTAACGGCCACTGCATTGGTGCAGTATTCTCATCCTTTACTAGAACCATGACTCCAGGCTTAATCATATTTTCTTTAGAATTCAGCCACTTGCGTCTCTGTTGTAATTGATGTAGATACTCAATTTTCCACCTTTTCCAAAACTGTTGCAATATATATTGTGTATGTTGATACCTATTGAAATGTGTGATTTATAAATGAGTAACATCGTACTCTGGTAGTGCCATTAAGGTATCTCCAATTAAAAAATTCCCCGGCGTTAGGGGCGTCAAGTCCTTTGGATCACTTGATAATGGTACGAGAGGACGAGAATTGAGACAGGCCTCGATCTGGGTTAAAATGGTGTATAGTTCTTCATACGTGAGTCGAGAGTCATCGACTACTCTTCTTAAATATCGCTTTGTAGAATTCACAGCATTTTCCCAAAGGCCACCAGAGTGTGGGGCATAAGGCGGAATGAGATGCCATTTGATTTTCTCGAAAGCTAAGAAACTGCAAACATCTGAATCCCTTATTGTTTTAAATAACTCATTTAAAGCATTTTTTGCACCTACGAAGTTGGATCCATTGTCAAAATGGATTTCACTGCATCTACCGCGCCGTGAAATAAATCTCTTTAAACAGTTTAAAAATGCAGTGGTGGACAAATCTTGAGCTAATTCGATGTGGACCGCCTTGGTGACAAAACATACGAATATACAGATGTAGGATTTAATGGTTATTCTTGATTTTACCTTATCCTTGAGCAGAAAGGGTCCGGGATAGTCGACACCGCAAATATAAAAAGGTCTTTGAGGTACTAGTCTTGACATCGGCAAATCACCCATACGATGGATGAATGAAGTGGGCTGCGCTCTGAAGCACTTTATACAGTTCCGAATTATGTTTTTTATTATGCTTCGAGCTGATAATGGCCTATAGCGCCTTCTTAATGAACATATTACAACTTGGCAGCAAGCATGCAAAAGTCTCTCGTGCTCATTTTTTATCAATAATTTAGTGAAAGCATGCTTCGCTGGTAGTATAAGCGGGTGTCTTTGTTCATAGGGAATTTTCGCATTCCTCAGTCTGCCACCAACTCTCAAGCATCCACCTTCATCTATAAAAGCCATGTGTGGCACACTTTTTAATAATATTTTTCTAGACAAGTAGTATAGGCAATGCGTTCAAATATTCTCAAATATTTCAATTTTCTGTGTACCTAGTTAGTGAATCTGGAGATCGGTGTATCACGCTCTATACTTTTATGTAGAGGATGATTATATATATGTAAAGCTACTTCTGTAGCTAAGATTCATATAATATTCGATAAGCCGAAATCAATCATTGAATACTTATTGAATGTTTTTTAGCGTTTGATTGAAATGTTTGGCTATTCCATTATGCTCGGGGGTACACAATGATGATGGTTCTAATATAATTATTTAATTATAATATAATTATAATAGAATTAGCATTATTAATAATTCGCTACAAGCGAATGGCCATCTAGTTTTATTCCCAGTCCTGCATTAATTGCCTGAATGATATCAAATTATTGTTGATATCACCGGCAATTATCATGTTGGTAACTGATATGCTCTCTTCGGTTTTGGAATTATTGTAAACAATAAAATTACCCTTAATATTTATTTTTATGTCTTCAAATTTATTTCTATTTACACTATGAATATACTCTTCGGTACTTTTTTCAAAATTCTCCAAAAGGATGGCTTTTTACACAAAGTGGTATGTGGCACCTTTATCCGCGATAAATTTTATGACTTTACCATTATTTGAATCAAAACTCTTATCTATCGACGACTCTGCTTGTTGCTCTCTTTCCCTCTTTTTTTTATGGTGCACTTTATTACGATAATCCTCGGCTTCTTAATGTCTTTGAGATTCGAAGTTTTCGAGTGGTCATGCAGATTAACCTGCGGTTTACTCTGAGATTTGGGCTGTTGCACCTATAATCTATAACAATCATTCACCTTATGATTCCAGTTTGTGTAGTAATGGTAACAATACTATTTGTCACATAAGATTAAAGGGCACTTTAACGACCAATGACTAACATTATTACAGCGATATTATTTGCCTGTATTCGCTGTGCTTGTACCGGCGACTTGTGTCTGTACTTGTTCAGAAGATCATGAAGCGGAGTACTTGGACTCATTCCTCTCCGCCTCTGTTTGAAGAACTGTCTCTTTCATCTTTTCATATGTGAACTCTTATTGCTGGAAACGCTTCTTGAGATTCACATAATGCCGGACCTCTGGTATCTCATCCTTGACGACGTCAACATCATTGAAAAAAGTCATCCTCTTTTCATTTTCGGAGAACTAATGAGCGTCCGGAAAGGTTTCATATTCTCTGATAAGAGCTTTGAATTTCTCTATAAATTCGGTCATTTTATCATTCTACTTCATTTATATCTCTTGCTTGCGATTAATATTACTTTCAAGCCTTGTAGATTCACGAAGCCTTTCCAGATGGCCTTAGGACAGGTTTCGCGACATACCATTTTGTGGCATTTTTCACTTATCCGCTTTATAATCAAGTTTCTTGCGAACCGAAGGTCTTAGTTCCTTCACAATTCTGAGATATGGGCGGAAGATGGGACATCAGAATACAAGATATATGAACTCTTGTTGCAATTCATCTTGGCCCACAAGAGGACCCTCCATAAATTGAAATCCGACTTTGGACCCAATTTGTAGTCGCTTTATAGTACGACTTTTTGCCGTCCTCGATTCTTATTCCTCCTCTGAGGAGGTGGGCCCACAAATCCACCATGATGACGGTGAACTCCTCTGAGTCAGATAGTCCTCTATTTGACAACTCTAAATTTCCCATGGCACTCTCAACCTTTAAAACTCTGAGTGAGTCTAAAACTGCGGCGCTTGCGACGTAAAGCCTCATCTTGGCTTTTAAGTCTTTGAACCTCCAGCATGTTCTGATGCATGGTGACTCAGTCAGTCACAATCTCTTTGACTGAATTGAGTATCAGATTCAACTCTTGAAATAACTTAACATTGTTTTCCACAGGAAAATTACTCTCAGATATGTCGCTGGTATTAAGGAGAGTTTGATTCTCTTCGGTATTCTTCTAGATAGAGAAGGAATAAGCAAATACAAAAAATTACTTCTTAAGTTGCTATTTCAATTAATCTATCCATGCTAAAAACTCCCACTACGACCTGTAACAATAAAAACATCTACTTCTACATGAATCTATATCTATTGTGCTCTTACATTTATTTTAAACCGGAATGCAAGGTATTTTGCTTAGTAAAGTTTTTCTTGAAGGGAGCTAAGCTTGAATCACTGAAAAAGTTTCAGTTAAAACACACCTTAAATCCTAAATCGTGTGATTCAAAATCATTTCTCCCTCTGTTCTTTTGAAACAATAGTGCTAGTACACACAGCACAAACAATATACAACTTTATGAAGAATTACTTCATTCAAGCATCTCATTAATCCAGCTTCAAACAAGAGAGGTAAATTAACTACACGAGAAACACACCGTGTGTACGTAATCACGTCATTCATACATCTTATGTTTTTCAAACGTACATATTTATAACGATCCTTCAATAAACATTTATTTTTAAACCCTAATTTAAACATAGATTATGTGTGTTTTATTTTCCTAGATATAAATTTGTTATTATAAATTTAAAATAAATTTAATCAAAATTCATCTCAAAAAATAAACTTTAGATATTGAATATAAAGTTTCATCTCTAAGCTGTAAATTATGTATACACTGCACTCTAATACAATTTTATACATTTAAACATCTGTACTATGTGTATTTTTGTATCGCTGCGCCTTCTACATCTGATTTTAAAATATCTGCAGATATATGGTTTTTAAAAGGTTGTACAAAAAAATTTAATTTTTATTTCCCTTTGTGACACAAAAATTCTTTTTTATTAGAAAACCCTCTTAAATTGCTTATTGAAAAACGTCTTAATGCATTAACCCTCTTTCTAATAGATTCACTATTTAGTATCATGCATATATAATCAAAGTTTTATTTTGATTAATTAAAAATTGTCTCTAAAACAATCTTACGAACTCTAAAGATATATATGATCTGTCCCCAAAGTATTGAGTTTTTTTTCATTTGACAAATATTGGTCGTAGCGATTTGGGAGGGATTTTAAAATGTAGAAAAAATCTTTTTCCATTTATTCCTTCTTTTTGTTTTTTCAATAATTAGATATGGCATGATTTTATTTCGCGCGAAAGGTGTTTTTCGATTTTTTCACACGACAATTAGTGGAACAACATTAGGTTGTTACTAACATAAAATTTTGTTTGCAACTTAAAAAAACAGTGTGAAAACATTTAAAATATTAAAAGAGGCTTATAAACATAAGTATATATCAAAATCGCAATGTGGAAAATGGTACAGAACTTTACAGAGAAAATCGGGAAAAGATCATCAAAGAGGCTCGATCTTAGCACCCAAAAACCTCTCAATTTGCTAAGAACACCTGCCACGTGCTAAAAATTTTATATAATGACCGACGATTAACAGTTAGAGCAATTGTGGAAAAATTGAACTTAATGCGATCTATGGTACACTATATAGTAGAAAAAAATTTAGAAATGCGAAAAGTTTAGGTAAATATCAAAGCTGAGAAGTGTCACACTGCTTTTGTAACCTGGAAAACTCGTTTTCGTAATTGATACAGGAGGAAATTATTTTGAAAAAATTTTTAATTTTTATTTCAAATTATTTATAAGTCCACTAATGAAACATATTTCAATAAAAAAAAGTAAGTGTTTTCTTTTTATTAGAATTTTATTTTATTAGAATCTTTAAACGAAACATTCTCGCGTAACGTTTTTTCACTAATCGCTTCACTACACCATGTTAAAAAATCAAAAAATACCCTTTGCGTGAAGTAAAATCTTGCCTCTTCAAATTATTGAAAAAACAAAAAAAAGAGACAAATGGAAAAAGGTTTTCTCTGCATTTTAAAACCCATCCCAAGTCGCTACAACCAATAGTCGCAAAAAAAAGAAATTCGATACATCGAGGACAGACCATGTACACTCGTAAAATGTACGGATATGTGTCACGAAGCTCATAGTTCATCTTTGAGTTATATATATACAAATATTCTAATAATACATATATTTTAATAATATAAAATATATTACATGCATCTAATTAATGTGTAATATGTGGAAAACCATATTTTAGGATACTACCAGCATACATATAATTGTACAATATAGTTGCACATTATATTGTACAATTACAAATTTAATAAATGTACAAAAAATTATATGTGATACACTGTCTTGTTTAATAACATCTATCCTGTTTATGTTTCATGTACTTATTATACATGAAAGCATTTACATATATTAAATATATTATAATCTAAACATGCTCGCAAGCATGCAACAGGACAATAAAAACAAAATAATCCATGTGTCACATATTATTCTTTAATAAAACACAATATCCTTATCGCATTGATTATTTTCCCGGTACAAAATATATGTATCTAATATGTAAACATGCAGTATTTTATTTTACTTTGTAATTTCTTTTTAAATTATTTAAAAATTTTAAAACTTACTGCTGGGTTTGATTTGGTTGAAAAACACAAAAAAAGCTCACTGCACTTTATTTTTTAATAAATAACTGTTCACTCTAAGAACACTTCACAACACTAATGCAGGTTCCTTTCTGGAATTCAGCGCAGCGTGAGTGTGTCCTAGGCCAATGACGTTTCGGATGAAAAAAACGTAAAGGCTTTCTTTTCAGTGGTGACAGGCGATTGTTCTTACTTACATGAATCCTTGTAGTTTTCCTCCACTTCTGGATCTCTGAGACTTTGGTGTTTCCGAGCTTTGGCCGGTTTTTCAATATGTTCGACTTGCGGTCCAAGTCACTTGATATTACGTTTGAATATCAACTTCATGAACGATGCGCAGATTGATCTATCCACGCATTGTCCACGACGCTAAGGAGAGCATGATTGGCCGATTTCGGATAGCAAGCAGTCGCTTAAACTGCAAGCTTTCAACACTTCAAACTTCAAACAAACAAGCATTTATCTATATTTACATCAGATACTTCAATTCTACGTGTCGTCTATTCAAACAACTTAAGTGATGGATTAATTTGGTTGATTGAATAAAAATAGTCTTGCGCGTGCTGTTGCTATTATTCCTTTGAGTTTTGACGAATGAAAAAGGTTCAAAAGTTATAACAATTAGATAGTTGTTTAACTGTACGAATTAACATTAGAAATTTTATAATTTTTTTATTACAAGCCTTGAAACTCGTGAATTTTAATTAATAAAAGTATTATTAAACTACCAGATTTTGAAATAATAAGATCAATCATAGTTTTTAAAAACTATATTTAATTGATCTCAAGAATAATAGAAGTTTTACTATGTCGAGAACGCGACACGAGACAAGTCCTATTTTTTCGTGACTGGAGGCTCCTCATATATATATTCGATTTACCAATTTATTTATTCAATGTAATAAACTGCTTTATATTTCTGACTACAGGAAATATTAGGTGTTTCCAAACCTGCCTCCACTTGCAAGCATTACATTTATAATATTTTAAATTTTCTTGAGATTATTGACGCCTAATGATAGGAGGTAATACGTAGTACATTACAAATACTTTAATACTTACATGACGGTGCCAACAATAGTGTTGAAGTATTGACTGATTATCTAAATCAAATATTCCACTATCCTTGGAAAATTCTTTACCACCAAAACACACACAAATAGGCGCTAAAGACGCATTTAATTCGCACAGGTGATTCGTAGATCACCGCCACTCGCAAATCGCACAAGTTAATCCAAAACAAGAAATCAGACGCTAAACAATAGCAAATACAAAAATAGGAAAAATCCCCGAGAAGCACATGGAAAAGTTCCAAAGAAGATTAAGCGTTGGTTGCCAAGAAGGTCGCAGTTCCTCCCGCACAATACACACCGCAATAAAATCGGAGACCACCCTCCCGATTGTTTTCTTCGCGCGCAGTCACTCTCTCTTGCCCTCAAAACTCCAAGGGAAAGAGAAAGCGTTGAACAACATCATTTCATTGTTCTTCAATTTTCTATTTTCTATTGTTAAAAACAAGAGTAAAAAAATTTATAAAATGAGAGGCAAAATGATTAAAGGATTAGGGATATTGGAAAATAAGGAAGTATTAGATAATTGCGGATCACCGTTGACAATAAAGCAAGCTAAATAAGGACGGCCAACCGGGCCTTACTCAAAATTTAAGAAAACCTCCTTTGACTCCTAGTATTCCGATACTTATACGCGATCAAGGAGTCGAACCTTGCGTAAAGTAGTATTATTTAAAATAATATATATAAAAATATAAAACGAAAATATCTTTGTAAAATTACTAAAATATTTGCATGCGAATATGTTTTCTCTCTCTCACACTCATATATCCATTTATCTATTTCTCTCCCTTGCATTGTCCATATATACAATAGCTCAAGCATTATCTCTCTCTCTCTCTCTCTCTCTCTCTCTCTCTCTCTCTCATTCATGCACGCTAAAGTATTCTCTTTCTCTTGTTCTCTTTCGCACTCTCGCTCTTCTTCATGCTTTACTTACCGCTACTATATTTGCGCAATTATTTTAACAAATATATATGTGCGAATTCATATAATCGAAGAAAATGAATAAATAAAAGAAAGGGCTGACTTTGGAATCAAATTGAGGTTTCTCGAAGAAAACCAGCGCGTTGGGACGACGTGCGAGACGCGTTGGTGAGATTTGCTAGGCAAATCTCGGCTCGATGCGAAATGTATCGAGCCATGGAAATTGCAAACGTACAATTCAAACGGAAACTAGATGCTGATGGGATATCGTACGATCCAGCATCCCGGATACAAAGTCAGATGCGGGAGCATTAATAATTTTGATAAAAGCAGATGGACATCGAGAAAATTTAGTTTAGTATATATAGGCTTTTTTCTCCTTTAGCAGGAAGGAGGTTTTTTCTGCCAAGATCCGAAGTTTTCTGCGAAAGCCAAAGTAGAATGCAAAACAGTGCGTTCCTGAAAAACAAACGAAATAAAGTAAGTTAGACTATTTATAAGAAAAAATAATGGAAGTTAGAGGGAGGCGACGAGGTGATAAAAAAACGATCGACGCTCAGATTGAATTTGTACGTGGACGATTTCAATTGTAATCGCGCTGTTCAAAATAAAATAAAACACTATTGTCTGCTAAATAATTCATTTATTTAATACCTTAATATCTTTCAATTTATTATATTTTTTCAAGGTATAAGTAAGTATCGCTTCAAATTCAGCTAAAACATCATTATTTCGTAAATATTACATTCGATTATTTTACGTTCGCTACTTAGATGCTAATAATTTTTCAGGTAGTTTAACGATTGCTCTACATTACGCAAAGGTTAATATAATGAAGTTTACATATTGTAACATTTTTATAATATACTAACCTGATTATTATTCAATATGTTAATTTATTAGATTTTTCACATTTATTATCGATTGCTAAAAATAAACATTCATTTTGTATCTAATCTGGATATTTTATGTATGTACTTAATTGTATGTACATTAATTCAAAATTTTGATTTCCTAAATATACTAAACCAATATAATATTTTAATGATTAATATTATTTTTTGAACTGAACATTATAAAAAAGATTATTTAATTATATACATCTGATAATCATGAAAATAAACATTTGGTATTACTTTTTGCTACTTTTTAAGTTAATCGTATATATTTAAAAAATTGAAAATATTTTTCTATTAACTAAGATGTATAATACGATCTGTACATGAATAATACATGATAATTGAAATATAAAATAAAAGGATTAAATTTGGGTAGGTGATTGGTTCCAAGTTAATTTAATGTATACACTTTACTAATAAAGTGTTCTTCATTTAATTGCCATATCATAAAAGAAACATCGCCTTCAATGTAAACAATAAAAAATGTTTGACTCACTAGATATCTTTAATTAACAACTCTCGTAACAAGTCCAAGATCGATACTGGATTAAAGTGTAACCGGTATAGCTTAGAATACCCGAACACACAAACCAACATCACAGCCTCTCGTTAAAATGTAACACCAAAGAAACAGCTTAGAAATTTTAAACTCGTTGGTCGAAAGTTCCAGAATTGTTTTATGCGAATTACGCAGCTCCCGGAGGATTATACTGATACGATCAGTAATCAATTTTTTTTGGATAAAATTCAAAAGATTTGCTAATAATCGCCACGAGCAATTATGCGTCTGCGACCGAAAAGGTGTGCAAGTGTGTGCAAATATACAATTTTACGATAGCTTAACAATATTGATATTCATTTATAAGGGCTCTTTCAAAGAATCAGAGACAAAAGTAAAATATTCATTTGTCAATTTTCTACACCTAGGCAATACAAGCAGATTTGAAAGAAACCCACTATTTACTTAAAAGTATTTAAAGAAAATAGTGAATTTAAAACTTGGCAAATTAAAATAAATGCTTTACATTTTCCAAGTTTCAAAAGTTGCTATACACGAAATTTTAATTGCATTTTTATACTGGTTTTCAGTTGTATTTTTAGCTGTGATGGTACAATTTTTAAAAACTATATATATTTTCAAACCAATACATTTAAAAAAAAACATTCAAATTAATTCAATAAAATAGACAAGGATTACCAACATATTTTTTATTATATCAAAAATAATTCAAAATCTTTAAAAATTATTTCTTATTTTCTTTAATATATGATTATGAAATAGATACATAAATCATAAAAAAAATATGCAACCTATAATATTTATAAACCGTACGTGTAGTTTAATCTTAAATTTACACAGTTCCGTTTGATATTAACGCTCGTTATTAAATTAAAACTTATTCAATATAATTATTCGTTTTGATTTTGAAATTGAAGGTAAAATTTCTAGCATCTTGTTTACTTTTGTATGATTATTAATTATTATTCTCTATTTTCTCAGATCCAGGTATATACCTACGTATGTAATATTCATGATATATAGTAAACACTATTCAATTAACGTAAATAACAAACGGAATTCGTCAACGTTTTAA
Organism: Eupristina koningsbergeri; assembly: GCA_018907245.1. Lineage (NCBI taxonomy): Eukaryota > Metazoa > Arthropoda > Insecta > Hymenoptera > Agaonidae > Eupristina > Eupristina koningsbergeri. Next base: position 1,379,363 of record JACCHV010002776.1, read on the forward strand.
CAATTCTACCCTGTCATTATTGAAATTATATTATATTGCATATTAATATAATAATCTTACACAATATACATTTAAATAAAGAAATATCCATGTCTAAAAATAATTTTGCACCTAATTATAACATAAATTATTTGAAAAAACACCCTCCGTGTTAATTATTGTATCGAAAATATCCTTTTTTGGGGTGTGGCTAAAAAATAAAATGACAAACTATTAGTTTTGATGCGGACATTTCGACGATGTAGTTTATCGTCGGTATCAAGGCCTTTATTAATTGAATAATTAGAATATTTTTTTTATAAAAAAATATGTATAATTTAGTTTTAATATATCAATTTTGAGTATTTAAATATATAAATACCTTAATATCTATGGAAATATTGTACTAATGCACGTTGACCATGTGGAGTCAAATATTTTATACCAACTTTCATCTCTACGCTATGTCAAGAATTTATAAGTTTCATAAAGATGACGTTCTTATGCGTTATCGTGTACAACATATGATTATATTGTTCTTTTAAATTTTGTGTGTCCTCTTGTCTATTTAAATCATTATTGTTTTTTTTTATGTAGCATTTCGGAAATTAGTCGCCTTTTATAATTACTTTCTCTGTTAAGAATTGAAACATTTCCCAAATTTATTTTATGGTTGTACTTTTGTGCGTCTGATAAATTGATTGAGGAACTATTTTTAGAAAATAAAAATCTACTGATTTTTTCACGGATTTTGATATGCATCACTAGCTGCTTTTTTTCATGACCTAAAAAGTGCTCTATTGCTTGTACTATTATGTGTATGAAATACTTTTGTTTTATCATAAACCAATAGAATTTTTTTTATTTTAACTTTAATATTAATACATGTAATATGAAACTAATAAATGACTTTTATGCAAAGAATTATTTTTAACATATTAAGATACTACTATTGTTTAGATAATATTGTTGCTCGTATTTTATTGTAAAAATTATATTCAATGTAATTACTAAAAATTCTTTCTAATAGCACATTATTAATATATAATGTGATGATTTTATACAATTGATATTTTTATGCCATTACAAATATGTTGTATATAAACAATATTATAAAAATAATTATTTTTAATAAATTGAGTTTTTCAATATTACGAATTATCATAGATATTATATTTAAATTGTTCAGATTTTAAATATCATTTTCAGTGGTTTTTAATTGAAATTCTGTTAAAATAAAATCAGAATAAATGGAAAAGAAAATAAATTAAACTTCATTTAAATTTAATAAACTATAAAATTGTAAAATTTATTATTTTTGTACCCAACGTCAACAAACTAACATTTATAATTTAAAAATTTTAATGTTAAAAAACTTTATATTTTAGATTTCATTATTTTTAGATTCAATTAGATTTATTTACTCAAAACTTTTATTATTAAATTGTTCTTTTAAATCATTATTTTTAAAAATAATGTTTTATATTTTTGTATTATTTTTACTACATGATATTCAATAAATATCCAAGATCATAAAAAATTTTTTGGATACATAATATACATTTGAGTCTGTTTGTATATATATATATATATATATATATATACAAATTTACACATTAACAACTTGAAATTTTAGTTTAAATTGACGAGTATAAAAAATGAAGTAACAAAAATAATAAAGGATTCAAAAATATTTTTGCTAAATTATATGCTTGGCAATGCTTATTTTTACTTTTTAATTAAGAAAAACTAACGATTTCACAAAATATTTGATAGATTTAATTAAATAACTTGAAGATATTCTTTTTTCCACCACTGTTTTTAAACTTTCATTAATTAACATCTTTTTAATTTAATTTAACCTGCAACGATCTTGCACATCGCCGCGTAATCCAGTTGGAGGTTATAAGTTTATTAACCTCCCGAGGTCGATTACCTGACATCAAAGAGGGAGTTTTGTTCGTGGTGGGACACTCTGAACAAAATCATCACTCGCGATTTGCCGATTCCCACTAAAACCGTTTGAAATAATTAATTCTTTCAAATCGCGCAAATCGCACGCGGTCGGTCCGACTTCCCCTGAGAAACTGATGTCAAGTATCCCCTCGCCGCAGGAAGAGGAAAATAGAAAACGCGGTAAAACGCGTGTATATAAACGGGGAAATAAATGCAGAGAGGATCCGTTTTTGCTTGGAACTTTGAACGAAGCTATCGTGATTAAACGAAAGCTAAGTTCAAAATCTGAGAATTATTAAATGAATTTTATTGTCTTTAACATTATTTTCTGTGATTACACAGAGATAATTATAAAGACAATTAAAAGAAATCGACACTAGTTGTTCTTATGTCATAACAGTAAGAACATTAGTCTTGATAAAATCATATATGACGTCACTTGCGTCATAACAACAAGGACGCCGTATATATATTGATTTGTATTGAACGTAAATAACGACGTGCATTGTGTCATAACAACAAGCACGATCGTCTATTTACTATTCACGCATAATAAGGAATAAACTCTGTTTCAGAATATCGCAGAGGAAACATTGGCAACAGACCGAACAAATCAACTCGCCGAAATTTAAAACATTATAATTACCTGAATATAATAAAACTGAAATTTAGAAAATATTAAAAAAATAAATTTTTATCATTTTTCTTTTGGATACCCATCCTCCGACTAAGTCATTCCTGGCCCCGATCTGCAGAGAGATCGTGGCGTTACAAACCTTTTCGAAAAATTAGTTAATTAATTATTACATTTTGTTCAATTTAAATGCAAAATAACCCTATTTTTAATAATAATTTAAGTACTTGATTAATTTAAATACGAAAATTTATTAATAAATACGTGATTTATAAAAAACATATTTTCTACCTAGTCAAAGAGTCAAAATTCTATATATGAATAAATGGAAACTTGGATATGGGATGAAATGTTTATTAATCAGTCGGGTTATATAAGAATGAAATTAATGTAATTGGTAGTTGTATGCAAATAAAAATTGTTGAAAAAAAGCACAAGTGAGAGTGAAAGTCAAACGGAGAAAGAGTAAAAGTAGTAATGAAAAAGGATATATTTTATGAGATACGCCGCTAAGATTAAACGAATCCCCATCAATCAATTTTCGACCCAACATCTTGTACTCACCGAAGAAAGCTGGGTTGTATCTTTCTAGGGGCAACTATCAGCAATCGAGCTCGAAAACTTTTACTGTCTTCCGCATCTTTTATTTCTTCTATCTGTTTTTCTATTTGTGTATTATCATTTTTCTCGCACGAGAAAAAAGATGATAATTTTCCTTTTCGATTTCATACAGAAATTATTCATGGTAATAGTGGGTTTTTATTGAGAGATAAAACCGGAAGACGTTCGATAATATCACGCAAAAAATGATTTAATACTCTGTAACTTAATCGATCTTAATATGATAATAAGAAACATTTAAATTATTATTTTATATTCTTTAACAATACCTGATTGTATTGGTGTATTAGTCACGTATGAAAAAATTATAATTTAAATTCGATAGTTATACAAATTTTACAATGGAATTTTATATTTTATTTCGAATTTCATTCGTATTGATCCAATTTTAATTATAGACTTTTTGAATTCTGTTCGTCGCTTTCTCCTTCCTTCGACATCTCGAAGGTGTAAGAGAGTGACCGCGCGATCATGGAACAATCGGAAGGACGGTCTCCGATTTTATTACGGGAGGATTTGCGAGGAACCGTTTTCCTTCCGGCGACGCGACGCGCACTCGGCATTGAGGTTTGGCTTGATGCGTTTCGATTTTCCCAATTCGAAGCCGTTGTCTTTCTCGAATCTCGCAGCGCAGCATTATTCATTAATATTTATACGCGACGGTGATATGTGAATCACCTTGGTGTGAACGAGAGTGTGTGTGTATGTGTGTTGGAAGTGTCCTGTCGGCGGTCATCTCGCGAGCGCAAGGCTCGTCTCTCCAGCGGATCCACGCCCTGGGAGAATCATCGGTCCCAGCGGTCCGATCTCTAGGTGATCAGCCAGCGACACCGAACGACGTGGGGAACTCCGCCGAGTGAGGCATCGAAGGGCGACTCCTCCACCCGTGTGCCGGATCGGAGGACGCCAGCCGAGTGAGGCGACAAGAGCGTCTCTTCCGCGGCGACGTAACGTTTGTACACTTATTATTATTATATTTGCATGGCTTTTCCCCTCGCTCGAGAGGGGTTTTTATGCCGTAAAATCCGCTGAGCCCGAATAAACAATTTCTGTGAGACTCAAATTGTTCTGCTTATTTATTTGTAGCATCTCGCTCATCATTCCCTCACTCCTTTCCCTTTTTACAATAATCATTCATAATCTATAAACAAATTCAAATTAAATAAAAATTTTTTGACCTGATTCAGAGATTAAATAAAGTTTTTTTAATAAAAAAGTTATTTGTAATTTCTAAGAATTATTTAATACAAAAAAGTAATTTAAAAAATAGATAAGTTATTAAAAATTGACTGTTTCCATTTAAAATTTTTGAAATTATACCAATAACTGCATTAATTTTTCTTCTAGTTAAAACATTTCTCTTTCGTCTGATAAATAGTAATAAAGCTAAACTATTTATTATATAGAATTTAAAAGTATATTGGTTGATATATAATGATACTATTACTGTAATTAGGTGCAGGATATATGCATATATTTACCAGATTTTATGTATTTTGTAAATAATTAGTTTCGTGATAGACTTTGTTGAGATATTTCATAAACTGATAAAAAATATTGTTAATAGTGTTTTTTCTTAGAAAACATAAATCTTAATAAGAATATTATATTTTTAAATTATAGAAATTTCTACTTTTGACAATTTTCATTAAATTTTTTGTTATAATATTTTTTAAAACTATATATATTTATAACGTTATAATATTTTATATTTAGAAAAGCTTTTTAAACAATATTCTTGAAAAAACAAAAATTTAAACTTGAAAATAAAATATTTCTATTAAAACTTCATTAATATTATTAGTAAATAATTTGATATAATATAGGTTTTTTCAATTAAATAGACATTATTTATTTTAATTTAAAAATAATCTGACAATTTCATACAAAATTTACTTTATCCTTTCACGAGTACCTAAGTATTAAATCAAATATCTTTGAAGTTAATTTCAAAAAATTTTTAATAATTCTGATAGAATCTCGTATAATACTGTAATCTCAATTCACTCATTTCAGCAAATATAATATTGAGTTAAAAAATTTAATAAGTTTTTATTATTATTTATTAAAACTTGTTATATTAAAAAATGAATAAAATTTAAAATTTATATAATTGGTCGATATCTTACGAAAAAATTTATTTATCAAAGTCGTGTAAAATGTATCCGTAACAACAACATCTAAATTTTTTTAAAGTCATTTCTAAATCAATATATGTCAAGATATTAAACTCAGATTATATTAAAAATGTTACATAATAAAATACAGTAGCATCGTGAATTGTTAAAAATTAAAAAATAAAAAAATTTTTCTACTATTGATCACTAAAATTATGTTGTTCGTGTTTAAAAATTATTTTGTTCGTAAAAAATATCGAATGAATTTTCTTGGTATTTTTGATAGAAATGCATTAAACATAGATATATGCAAAGTTAAAAAAGAAGCTAAATAAAAGGTTAGCTTCAATGTATAATTAATTGTTAAAAAATATTTAGTAATGTGAAGCAAATGTATGTTTAAGTGCATATTATAAAATAATTTTTCCTCTTTTCAAATGTAATTACACATTACATCTGGCAAAACTCGTAATTGACAATTTAAGAGTAAGAGCAGTGTCAATTAAATAACACGGTGTGACACAGTGAAAAGCAGTCTAGGTTAATGGATAAAAATAATAAATATTTCCGTGAAACAACCATCGGAGCTGGAAATTCTCAAGTACGTTAATAACCGGTGGCAAGCAATTGTAATTTAACAAAGAAGAGTAGGAGTAAATGTCGAGGCACATCATTCACCCTCCGGTGCACACGTAACTCCCTCAATCCGTTGGTCCCGGGGTGAATCACCAAATCTCAGTAAAATATAAAGGGAACGTAACCTGCGAGCTGAGTTGATGAGGAAAAAGATGCATAAAGAGTTGAAGAAGTTCAGCATTGCATATTCAACATCTCTCCTTGTGATGCGGCTCGTTAACTCGGCCGCGCACTAGCTGACACTACGCCATAACCGCACAGGTTCCCTTTGTCAGCCAAACTCATTGTCACCGGCTCCTTTTCACCTCTTTTATCTTACTTTTCCTCGTTTTTCCGCTCGTTTGCCCCTTTATCTCCCCCCCCCCTCCAACCGGACACTCCGCGTATTTTTTCGAGGAGTGACCTTCGAGCGTGTATTAAAATTTTTTTGAACACTTGAAATGCAAACAATGTTACCCCGCAACTCAAAAAACGCACGCGACTCTGATTTTTCTTCTCTTGGTGTACACTCCTAAAACCCGTTCTCGAGGATTCACATGCCAATTGTCCAGTATCAAAGGGTAATTTTCTGTTAGTACCTCACTCCACAGATAAATGGATTTTCAGTTTCTTTAGGAGTTAAAACTCGAAAAATTTTTAAAGTAATTGTTATTGGAAATTAACTGGGATGATAAGGAGTGAAAGGAGGGTCAACTGCCACAGGCCAATTGAAAACTAGTGGTGTATGGTTTATAGTAATCAAATGAATACGGTGCCTTCATTAGTACGGCATAAAAATTCCCCACTAATCAGGGGGTAAAAGCCTTCGGTGTGCCAGAAATACCAATACAATTTTACTTACAATTAAGTTTGGTGCTTGTACACGCACAATGAGTAGCCGCGTCCGGCGTGGCCGCGCGCTCGAACCTAGACGTCTCCAAATCGTGGAGGCGTCAAGGCACGCAAACGGCAAGAGGATGATCCAGAGATCCCGTGTTCGTCAGAACAAATACACCTGGACTGCCGGTTGTCAGGCAGTAGGAACACGATCAATTTTAAATCTAATGCAAGATTATACAGAACGCTGTACAAATTACACAAATATGTAAATGCTCGCACTACGGAGATTCACACGAGAACTGACTTTCTCTCACGCCTTTCGGGCCCACGGGGGTCAGTTTTTCCTTTTCGAGTTCATCCCACTATTACTTAGGGGGCAATAGATGGCCCGTTTTTTCTGATATTCGATTTTTCTTGATAAAATTTTATAATTAAGGCAGTAAAAAATCTGGCGGTATACAACATTTGATAATTCTGAATCATCTCGTTAAAAATAAAACAAAAGATCTTGTAAAATCATGTTCTGAATAATTATTTGATAAAATTTTAATTAAGTACACCAAAAAGTAATTGTGAGTGTACCTTCATATCAATAATTTTTATAGAACGAATAAAAATTATTGCAAGAATGAAAATAACAGCTCATTAGCCGAAAAAAAAGATACTAACGGAAAGTCTATAATTGCGGCATTCCAGCTCCTTATGCAGTATAAAAAATTGATTTTTAGAATTATGTGATGATATACAAGATAATAAACGTACACTAATTTGTAATTGTTCATTTATCAAATAATTATATCAAATTATTAAAAGACTTGATTTTTAAACATTAATTTCATAACAATAAACATTCCAGTAATCAACTTATAATTATTTAAAGGCCTTCGATTAAACAGCGTAGTTTATGTGAATGCTTGATAATTAGTAAGCTTTTGTGAATTAAAAAGAAAAATTTATTATAATAATAAAATAGAATTGCTATAATAACGGAACCTATTGTGTAATTTTATTTAAATCGATTCTTTTACCTAATTCTAATTGGTGAACAATTAATTTTTTTTTATTTTGAATGAATTAGTAACTATTTTTAATCCTTCAATATATAAGATAAATATTGATTACAATTGAATTAATAGTGGTAAGTATTCCAATGCATAGTATTGTTCAAGCCGAATGTGATTTTAAGTAACTGTAAATAGCTTCTGTAGAATGTCAGTAATTGAAGATATATAATACATAATATATTGGTAATATTTAAAACTAGTTTAACAATAATAATAACCAAAGCATTAGAACTAAATTATATTTTCATTGTCTATTTTTTTAAGTTGTAATCATATCTCTATAAAATATACATAAATATTAAAAATTTAATAAATTATAAAATATTTAACCTGAAAGTGCTAGAGTACATATTTCAGCTTCTGTTATTGCATATATAAATTTAAATTTGCCAAAATATTTAATAATTCGAAAGAAGACTTAAAAAATAAATTTTCAAATTTTATAATTGAAATAATAAAAATGAATTGGTAAATAAACAGTAAATCATGGTTTGAATAAAATAATATAATGACAACATTGATCATTCCTCTTAGCATCAGCAAATAAACACCTTTGAGTTATACTTTAAAATACTAATTTATTATTAATTAATAAACTAATAAGGTATTTAAAAAGTATAATGTGAAACTCAACAAAATTAATTTAGAAAAATATCTTTTAATGAAAGTAATAAGCATATTAATTTGAAACAAGGAGTGAGGGTTAGATTAAAATTTCTCTCGACTATGAATGATGAAACTTATAGCTCGAAAAGTACGAAAACCCCATTGAAAAATGGATAAAACTTTATTCTGTGAAACGAAACTTTTGGTACAGCGGTCGCCACTCCCGAAGTCGGAGTGTGACGCCCCGATTTTTTCGGAATTCCGAAACTCTCACGGTTTTTCACCCTCCACCTTCACATTACCCCAATTGTTCTTGGTGCTATTCATTTGTTAGTTTCTCGTGACCTCACACATACCCGAAAACTCATTCCAACGAGGAAATTGTTGCACGGCGCACTTTAACCCCCGTTCTCGTCCTCGCACCCCTCGCCCTCGACTCCCGTCCCAGCGGGTAAGTTCCACATAGACAAAGAATCCGCACTCGCACGGGTAACTAGGTAATCAGTCGTTAATGCCAATTCAGAAATACATTGAGCCTCGGAATTGACGATTATAGCGAAAAACGGAATTCAGTTAGTGTCGCCGATGTTCATTTTATACTTTTTAATTCGTGCATTCGTTGACTTTTAATTCAAGACTCGCAATAAAGACATTTATACAATCTGTAACCCACTGAAAAAGTCAGCGCGAAATCTTAATGGCGTTCTGTAAAATTTATTCTATGATTGCTTTCATTAAAATATCCTTGTGTGATAAGCTTGCTTCTATTACACAAATGTACTGTAAAATTAAATTGCTCACCGTAATAATTCTGATCATTCGTAACGAAATCAGTGTCAAATTAGAAACTTGATAAGATAATTATAACGTATTACTAACAAACATTGGTCAATACTTTCCTTCAGTGTCTCTTACGTTTCTTATGTTATCAAAGATATCATGTAAAACTAATTTCTATTAGTTACCAGTTGTATATAACTATAAAACATTTTTTTATTACTAGCACCAATAAAAATTCTTTATAGTAACGGTACTACCTATCCATTTATTTGTTTAATCATAAAATAATATAATATTAAGAAATAAATATATCTACATTGGTAATAAACATATTTTTACATTTAAGGTTAAAGATTATACGACGATAAAAAAGGTAATTTGTTAAGAAAACTATATTCTATAAAAGAGCTAGCTGATTATTTAAGCTGATAATTGTCCTTTAAAAATGTATTAAAGTATATCAAAATTATCAAATTCGCAAAATTCATGATTTTTTTAGTATGTTGTATTGTACGCGCGTTGCAAATGAAATTACCAATTAGAGCCTAATTTGGGAAATACTCAGATCAAGAGCATTTTATGGATTACCGATCACGAATACGACGTCCATTGGAAAATTTAAAGTATTTGTTGATCGAAATACAAAAATCAAAAAATGGTTGAAAAATAAATTGAAATATTTTTGTAAAAGTAAGATATGCATAGAATTAGCCTAATGAACATAAGATTAAAGAACTTTATTTTCATAACTTTTAATATAATAACAATCTTTGGAGTTTATGAACGATTACTTATCAACAATTAATTGCAAGATTTATAAAATATAAGTTAATATAAAGTTTTATAATTAATATAATATTTAGTTGTAAATAATAGTATTAATCTACATAATTTATTCAAAATTAAATCACCATGACAAGTTTTAATTGATTCGAAAAAACGAATTTATAAAAACTGAAATATATCTAAGCTCTCTTATAACTGATTAATATTTTGCTTCTCATTATAATTCTAAAACCTCTGTTTACGTACAATATTTATTATTTAAATTAAAAAAATAAAGTCCACCAAATTAATCAGTATGAATCAGTTGAATGTTGATTTTTTTTAAACCAACAGTTATGTCTTCCCTATATTAATTCATACAATAAATATTGAGTAAAATTTGTCTAGTGTTTTTTACATAATCGAATCAATAAAAGAGTTCGGGCGAATTTTTGTTAATTTGTCCGTTGGAAAATACCACCCTCCATATACTATAAATCAGTATATTAGTTGAAACAGTACGCACTCGTTGATTTAGCAAGAAGTGCCTCCTTGAAACGTTGGGTAGATCAAATTATTGATATTATCTAATTTTAGTATATTTATTATATTATTGTCTGTACCAAATTAAAAAATACAATCAATGTTTGAATTTGTTCCCAGCAGTTATTCGCTCGATGGATTTCGCATGAATGCTTTTCACAAGTACATCAAACCGAGCGAACACCTTCGTTTTCTTTTGTTTTTCCGTCGCACGTCGAAACCTGTATGGCTTACTTAGTTCACAAATACCTATAATAATTTTATATGACCAACCGATCTCCCAATTACTAGGGTTTCCCATCATAAATAATTCTAGGTATCTAAATATATGGCTGCCTACTTGTTCCCAACAGACTTGGTAGAGTTTTGCAAGTACGCGATCAAACAAAAAGTATCCATTTTTCTATAATCATTAATGCGTATCAGTATAAAAATAATTAAAATCGGTTTATTGTGAAAAAGAATTAAAGAGAATTTCAGGTAGATGTACCTTTCAATAATCATTCAAAATATTTAAAAAATAAAAAATATAGCAGTAAAATTCAAACATAGTAGATATAAGAAAGTAAATTTCTACTTGGACATGTTACAAGTTCGTGAAAAATCCTTGATATTTGTCTTAAGTACAAGGTCTGTCTACTGTTAACATTTGTTTCACTCTATCCTTTTCTTTCAATTTTCTTTTATTGTCTTCTAGCTATTGCTGCACTTTTGCAGTTCTCATTAAATATTACACTTAAATTTTTTATAAAAATAAAAATCAGAAAAATAACGAATGAATGTAATTATCCATACAGATGCGAAAATCCGCAAAAACTTTAGTATTACCGTCAAACTTCTGTTGTACAACCACATGGTTTATTTCAAATACTAGCAAACGTCTGAAATTCGTTCCTTCTTCGGTTACTTATTTGACTGATAAAAAGTGTTACAAGTGCGGATTCGACTCACGTGAAACATAATTGATTCAACTACGTATGAAAAAATAAGACTGTAATGGGTAGGAATGACAAGTACATGTAATATCGTTTGATTTTTTTTAATAATTCTAATTTAATTTTCTTTTGCATTTTGTATACAAATATTTATATTTTTATATTTTTGTTTGAGTAATATTGTATTTTTAATTTTTTTTTTCCTTAATGCACTAATTCTCACTTTATAATCTTTTTAACCAAATACTTTTTCTTTTTCAGTTCTCAATTTAAATCCTCTTAAAAATTAAAATCCTCCATTAAAATAATTCATTAACTTTTCTTAATTCGAAAAAACATAAAGAAGTTTATTCTTATTATATAATATTGCAAGCGTTTAAATTATAATTCAATTATAATTTATACAAAGTGTGATTCTTTCAAATTAAAGTTTACTAACTTTTAAGAGCTGTTAAACTATTATTATTCAAATAATTTGCATAAAAAAAGTATAAAAACATAAAATTCATTATCGATTTTATTAGACAATACTATATTCGAAACAGCCTAGATACATTACAATCCAGATACTGTGAGACAAGTGTTTGGAGGTATGTGTATGGGTAAATACTAAATTTGAGAGGAATCAAATTAGAAGTTTATTAAATAGTTTTAATATTACAAACTACGCACAACGTGCGACATGGCAAAACTAATGTGCGGACGATGAAGACACGTAATAGAGTGACGCCCCGTACCTGACGATAATTCAGGTGCCGACGGAATTTGGATTCTCGGTATACGATCACCTGCTGCCTGCATGTTTTCAGGTCTGACGATACCGGCCAGTGATCGTATATCTGGTGCATGTACGAACTCTCTCGAGATTTCCCTTGCCGTGCGACAAGCCAAAATCTCGTGCCACGCCCGCTACAAGTGTATTGATTTAAATCTCTTATTAAAAAAAGACCGTGTGTGAGATAAATAAAAAAAATTTATCATTTATGTTCTCGTACGTGAATATTTTACACTCCGAGACCATATGAAAATTCTGGATGTTTGTATGGGAATAAGAAATAATGTTCTTTAGTGATCCGATTATGCTTGATATTCGTCTTTAAATCCACACTTTCTTTAAGTACGAATACTTATTTACCTAGGCATATAAGACATTGGACCAGCTTTATTTATCAAACAGCTTCGCAGTTTTATTTATTAAACTGCTTCACTGTTTTATAAATAAAACTGGTTCTTTAAAACTATCAAATTAACTACTCAAAATATGAATAGTATTGAATCATTGTATCTATTATCCCAATTACGCAACAATTTCCATAGAACTTGTTTCAAAGAAAGTTAAACTTTTAGATAAATAGTTGTTACGTAATACTTGGAGAAGTCATTATTGGAATAATTTGTTGGTCACAATAATTACATTATGGAACTGATATTAGGGAAATAATTTTTAAAAAATATTCACCCTTTGTTATGCATTCGATTACTGATGGTATCAAAAAATGACAATTTAATCGAATTACATCGTCACGTTCAGTGATTGTAAATCTCTTAATGATATATAGTTTATTCATAACTATTTAAAACGATGCTTTAAAAATTGGAGGTTGCTTTCCCAAGCATTTCTAAATTAAACTTTGGGTAAAATATAGTATCAATGAATGCTGTATCCTTTGTGTTAATCCATTCAATTATCCATCTCGACACAGACCAATATATCGAACAGATGTTTCAAACGTTTAGAAACTCTTTTCACTTACCAATTCCGCTTCTATTTAGTTTTTGTAAGGAAAATAGAATAATGCCAAACTGTATCATATAATTTGAAAGAGGAGACTCTGAAGCTTTAATTAGCTCGTTAGTGTGGTGGGAGAAAACAATGCAAGGGTCGGGGGACAGGTATGATACAAGCGCTAAGGGTATCAAGGTTAATTTCGTGGGGGATTTGAATAGAAGTTGTTAAGGTAGTTTGCGAGTATATTGTTTGAGAAACTATTTTTCCCAAATAGATTGGTGTGGACTCTTTGCTCTGTATGTCAATCCTGTATCTTACTTGGCAAAGCGATCACGGAGCGTAGACAATGTATTAAACTTTTTTCTTCTCAGCCATTATCGAATTGTTTACTCTGATCGTGTTTAAAAGGTAAATCCATAATCAAATAAAAATACCGCAATTAGTAAAAAATGGATTGAAGTGGTACTCTCTTTTGAATATTCCATTTATAAGCTTTAACTTTAAATTTAATCAACGATTTCTTTATTTTAAAAATTCGTACTTGCATGCGTGTTTTTTTGTATAAAAATAAATTTTATGTATTTAAAAAAAATCAAATGACGAATGCAAAATAATTTATTCATGTATTCCTCGAGATATTTTTAAAATCAATAAAACTATTTTCTTAATTTAAAATTTTATTATTATCTGGAAATAAATAAACTTATTAAGGTACTTATAATATATGAGATAATCAAAATACAAAAAAAAAAAAGATGCTGTATACTGATAAATGCAGGTGGATTATTTATTTCTGTCATTGTAGATTTTCAGACAATTAATTTAGTTAAACTAATATTCGTTATAAAAAGTCATTATAAAATAAAGGCAAAACTACAATACAGTTATAAATTTTACTATCACTATCACTTAGAGTTCTATAATTTATTAACGAATCAATTAACGTAATTAAATAATTTAAATTTGATTGATGGAATTATTAAAGATCCTTAATTACAAAAAAAAAAATTTTTTTTATTAATTTTGAAATTTATTATTTCAAAATCAATTTTATTGGCGCTATTCTTATCAAGCATAGATTTATTGTTATTTTTCTAAATGTAAATAATTGTTAATATCCATACTGTTGAGCTATTTTAAGTAGATGTTAGTCTATACATTAAATTAAACGTATTCAAATGAATTTTTAAAATAAATTTCATTTAAGTTTGCGTTCACCCGTACAACACACAGACTTCCTCATTGTAAAAAATGTAAATTGCTGCAATTTACAAGATTTAGACTTTGTCCACGTCTTAATATCTAATAATGTAATGCAAGTAAGCTCCAACTTTACCAAAGACTCGTACCTGAAATAAATATAAACGTTTGTATGCTCGTGTGGCATAGAATGGATTCAAGGATTTTTATTGTTTAATTACAAAACAACGTAAAATCTCGAGGAAAAAGTTGTATTTTTGTTTTTTAATTACAGTGTAGAAGGAACTGACACAAAACATGAATCAAGAAATCGTTGTCAACTTGAAAAGACTAGCCAAAAGGAAGAGTTTTCAGGAACTAATGATAACTAACCGTGCTCCCTTAAATATTAAGGTAAATCGTGGACGATATAAGATTTAGGAAAATTGAGACTGATGGAAAATGGTGGAAATCCCGAGCTCGGGAAAGTCAATGAGAGGCTCGAAGCTGAAAAAAATGGTAAACTCGGCTTACGTATCGGCGGATATTGCTAGGATTCAGTCGTTAGTTGGAGCGGCGTCCAACAGATCCCACTAGCCGCATCATCAGGCGGGCACCGGCTGCTTCACCCTTACTACCTTGCCCACCTTTTCGCTCCCCCCCCCCCGATGGTTGCGCATTAAACATTTTACTGACAATACTCATACTCTAATCTCGCTTTATGGCATCGGTCAATCGGGACTGTATTAAATTGAATATTATATCGGCATACGTGGGCCGGGGCTGTGCTGCACTCTTCTCAATTTCTAGGGATGAATTTGCACTCATTTTGTTTAAATTTATGAACGTGTTTTCCGCCTGTTCCTTATTATTCAAGTGGCCGACTTTTCTTCAACTCTACGTACTTTCGATGGTAATTGACAAAGTTTAACTCAAGTAATGATGCGACTTGAGTTGCATATTTTACTTACACATTTACACTTCGTTAATAGTCTAACTCTCTTGGCGCAAAAGTAACGATTTTCCTTATCCTCCAAATAAGAATACGTTATTGTTATAACTTTATTATATTATTATTATTATAACCTCCATGTTTAACTTCTAATAAACTCCAACTATACTTCAAATTCATTCACTGTCAATTGAGTTATTTTTGGTCATCAAATTAACGTCTTCGAATCCCCTATTATTGCATAGTTGTTACATTTATTTTAACCCTAATAATAATTTATTTAAATAAACTCATATACAAGTGTGTCATTGAAGAATTGAAAAAAATTTATCGTTAAAATTCTTCTGAATTATTGTTATTTAAAAAGCAGATAAATTTCCTGGGATTGGTTTATTGTGTTAAAGACCACGTTTCTGACAAAGTATAATAAACAGTTTTTGTAATTCGATTATGATATTTTGAATGTTTAAATATAACTATAATTCAACCACAGTCATTTTTTATTATACTTAAGTAACTGTACAGATTTTACAAAACGATTTGAAGCCTATGTCTCTAAATTTATGTGATTTATGTATCAGTCTTTGGAGATAGTCGCAAAAACTTAAAAAGAAGGGATATAAAATAAATTTAACAGGAGGAATATGAAGATTTAATGGTTTGTAACGTACACATATCAATTTTTTGCATTTTTTAATTTTTTTTAGCCATACATTATTTCATTTATAAATTATTATGCTCGTAGACTTTTAGGAAAAAAAAATTGACACAAGCAATGGTTTAGGAATTTCAAGCAAAAATATATGTATAAACATTTAATAATTCTAATTACATATTCATTATCGAATTTTTAAAGTTCATCACAACGTCGATCAAGTTAAATAAGAAATAAGTTAAATAATTCATTCTAAGAATTTTATTATAATTACTAAACAGTCATTGAATATATATATATGATGAAATATTGTACTATATATTACTTTATTAAATCCATCATTTCGATTTATAAATACACGACTAAATTTACATTCAGTTGTTAAAAAAATCTAAAATACAAATTCATGTAAATTCATTTAAAATTATCTGAGTGTCTCACAATATGCGCACATATATTAAATTATACGTTTCATTCATTTACAAAATACGATTGAATGATTGGAATTCAATGCACTGTTATAATTATGTATCAATGTTAATAATGATGGCATTTTATTCTTTCATAACAACTTTAATATTCTTTGAGCTAATATTTATTAAAATTTAATAATTTCTTTTTAATATTAAATTTAAAAGGCAAATAAAACATTAATCTATTATTACTCTTTTTTTAACAATATTAAAGGTACGTAGAATAAACAGTACAAAAAATGTAGCGTTTAAAAATATGTTATGAATAATAAGAATATTATAATTTGATAAATTTCGTGATAATGTATATATACATCATTCGATGCTCACTTGATAAAGGCAAATGTTTTAATATTGTATCGTGAGCTGATAAGGTGATAATGTGGTATAAGTAAACTAATTAAACTAGTGTCATCTAGTTTCATAAAAAATGAACCTAAATATAGTTGTTTTATTCCATTCGTAATTATTTTGTCTATTAAACTGAAGAAATGAATTTTATTACAATATAAAATTATAAATTTTGTATTTGCACAATCTAATTTCAAGTAAAACAATGCCCCCTTCCAATTTGAAACATTTAGTAATAGGATTGTTTTCAAAGCATATCAAAGAAAATTAACAAAATTTTCACATTATTTTGAAACTTTCAAAATTTGAAGAGCTTCAAGCCGATATATGTTTCCTAAAATCATCTGAGATACAATAATTTATAAAGAATATAAAACGTGAGAATGAATCAACAAAAATAATGAGAATTGATAACAATGATTTTTTGAGATACTAATTTGAAAATATCTTAAAAAGCGGGAAATTATTTTTAATAGCTGTTTATGTACAAATAATAAACATCCATAGTGATTATTGTTATTATAAAGGTAAAAAACAGCACTTGTTAGTCATGAATATTGTTAAACGTAAGTCACTGCATTATTGCACTAAATAATAAAGGAATGTTCGTTTAATGAAACTTGTTTCAAAGGTAGAATATATTTTATTTATTGTTTCATAGCATTAGTAAGAAATAGATTTGAATTTACACAATCATTGCTAAATATGAAAAATTAAGCAAAATATTCTTTGAAACTAAAATAAAAAATTAATTCACAAAATCTACTTTAGAGTCAATTTTACCTTTAATTTAATTGCGTTTGTTATAAAAATTTGTGATACATTAAAGTTAAAAGAAATTGAAGATTATATTAGTTTTACTTTAGTATTTCATTAATAGTTTGATGCTTTTGTTTTTTATGTTTTTAAATCATCTTTACTTTCTAATAGCGAAATTTTAACATTGACTACAATTTGTCGAACGTTTATTAAATTAGCTTTTTCAATATTGTCACGATTAAAATTTTACAATAAAATGTGAAATTTTTCAATAAATTTTAATAACAATTAATAAATATAACTAGTAGTAATAATTTCATTAAGTAGTAATAATTGGATATTTACAAATTTTTTATAAAGCAATAAGCACTTTGTAAGAAAATTAATACGTCAAAAAAACAGTATATTTTTCGAAAAAGGTGAATTTTTTGTTTAAAATGCTTTTAATTAATACTATAAAAACTTGATATATTAATAATTCTCTTCCAATTGTATTGGAAATAATTGTATAATTTAATTCATGAAAAATTCAATTGATTACAACAATAATGACATTTAATAAAATTAAGCGCTGTTCATAAAAATAAAATAAAATTGTTACAAACATGTATGGGTCCAAACAAAGATGTCATATGCAGAATTTCTTGCACTTTTTGTTAATTCCAGTAAGGGTGCAGCACGTATTAATCGTCGATCTCCGACACTTCGATGTGACGCTCATCCTTTGAAGGATTATTTGTTCTAATGTAAATGTAAAGACCAAATGATTAACATTGGCCCAAATCTTATTACAATTTTCCAGCAAATATATTGTTAACCAAACGTTAGAAGATTTAGGCATTGTTACTCACGGTTCCAATTACATTAAAAAAACATTGTGACATAGAAATGTCAAAGGTTGCGTTTGACCACGAACACAATTTTTTCCCGAAACAACTTTTCTAGAAGTTTCAAAGAAGGCTGCATCCCCTGGAAGGATATAATTACGGCTGGTAATCCGCTCACGCACATATCGAAAAAAAATGTAAATTGTTAATTTTAATTTCGCACGATGAAAATTTCAGCTCCCAGAGTGTAAGGGGTCGAATAATTAACGACAAGCAACGATCAACAACTTTTTCATTGGTCGAACATTTTGAGTATTGAATACTGTGATTGAGACCATGGGTTGGAGGGTTTAGTCTACAATTTTCACAGCCCAATCTTGGAGCTCGGATGATGGTGTAGTGTACAATTACTATCACACCTACAAGGATTTTCGAGGAATTTATAATGAATAAGGGACGCTAACGTGATAAATCATGCGTAAAAAGTGATAAGGTTAAAGAAGTTGGCGGAGTCTAAGGCGGACCGTAATTAATTTAAGAAAAAACAATTCTGAATTTCAAGGCCGCGGCCATCGAATAAGCAGTTAATAAAGCTCAGACAAATAGAATTAATGAAATTCCCTCAAAAAGTGGAAATACTTTTCCGAATTAAATACCATTTTCATGCCTCTCAAAATTAAAACAAAAGGAAACTCTGGAGGCGGTAGCGATGCGGTGGGGGGTGACGACAACCGAAGCCACAACAACGCGCGGAAAAAGGCGTACCAAGAAAATGGAAAATGAAAAAAACCCGCCGTCATCTATCAGCGAGTTTCCGGTTACGAGCGGCAAGTGGCCTCCTCTTCGTCGTAAAAAACAAACCACGACCCTCTCTATCCCGGCTGCGCATACACCCCTACTTGCACAAATAATCGAAAGGCTAAAGGGTCGGTGCACAATGTGGTGCGAGGCTCCAAAGGGATAGCACACACGCGACAAGCCCCGGGACACGTACCCACCCCCGCTTGCCAAACTCTGTGGTTTGGTACGCACGGGGGCGACCAAAGGGTAAGAGCAGGAGGAAGAGGACGAGGAGGAGGTGAGTAACGAAGACGCAAATGTATTTCGGCAAACGGGTGTGTGTGTGTGGCAGAGTGAGAGGGGTGGTGAATCCCGGGGGAACGAGGGGAGAGGCCGGCCGGCGAACGTTTCCGGAGTTGCCCGAAGCACTCGCACGGCAGCAATCGAGCGGTACTATTCTTTCGCCATCTCCCTTAATCCCAGACTCTCTCAGTCTCTCCGTCTCGAGCTGTGTTTGCCCCTCTACACCTGTGTTTCATCCAGCCCTTCCTTATACTTGTTTTGACGCATAAACTGACCGTCAATTCTCGCATCGTTCGTGGGGAAAATTTGTCATTTTTACTCCCAAGAACAACACTCACGCACTCGAGCTAATGTTTAAGCTGGACATCTGCTGATAAAATAATGGACCTTTTTATCTCTTAGCTAAGTGTGAACGGACGCCAATGTTTTACAATGATAATCAATATTAAATTAATTAACACCAATGCATAACCCTAATGTGCAAGACATCTTTGATGCCTAAAGTACTTCTTACTAGTTCCTATTTACAATGTGAATATCACTCCTAATTATGCCATTGACGTGATTAGGAATTATTCCACCCATGCAGTCATTGCAATTGATAACTCTGAATTATTCCGGAGATAATTCGTAATAATAATTAACCTCAAACTCATTTCTTTCTCTGACAAAGCATATTGAAATGCAAACTTGTGTTTCTTATTCAACAGATTTATAGATCCCTCCCTTCCCCCCTTTACATTAAGAAATATTAAATAACTATCATTTCTTAATACTTTTAAAAATTGTTGGTTTGGTTTATACTTTGTATTGGAAAGCGCAGAAAAAGTTGATACTAAATTTTAAACTTTAATTTGAAAATGCAATTGCCTATCTTTTATTTCTCAAACTATTTATTTGGAAAACCAATAGTACACCTCACCTCGAGCTATGTAAAGTTGCAGAGTTTACACTTTTGAGGAAAAATCTCAAGGAAAATACAATGAGTGATATACTAGAGTTGACGCTTTTTGTAAAATTATAGAGACACATGTCTCGTCGTCGAAGCTGATTTTTACAAATAAGCTTTCCCATCCAGTGATAAGTTGCATCGGTAATATTTTGATCGACCTTCAATATCGCGCTTATTTTTTCGTTCATTACCTCAAAGCTAATTACACGTTTATAAAAATGCCCTCGGTTAAAGCGTTGAGCATTAACGTGTAAATTATTCAGCGATATTTTCGTAAGAAACAGTCCCAGCGAAATTTAAAGAGCCACCAGAATGCACATACCGATAATTACGTGAGTGTGGAAAGGTTGTACAATCTCAATCGAATCGATTTCCGCAGATGCATCTGCTGACTTTTCAACGTGTCAGTCATTGTGGGAGCTCGTCCAATAACCCACGATTCGAAAAGACAAAAACGCGCTCTTGTTCTTGGTCTTCCCGTCTCCGTCAACGTCATCGCCGCAGTAGTCGGCGCCTCACCTACCGATAAAAAAGACTCGTCGAAAGAGGCAATTGAGCATCTCCCCTCCGGTCGTCGTCGCGGAGGTCACATAAGCCGCGCACTGACGGTAACTGTGACGCGAAATCTGACGCGTATCTTCGTCTCTCTCTCTGACCGCTGCACCTCGGGCGCCGCACCACTCTCTCTAGAGTTCAGCGAACCCCCTCCACGTCACGTGACGCTTTCTCTCTCTCTTGCGCCGGCGCGTATCCAGTCCGCAAATGCGCTGCCGGAGCGAGAGAGACAGCGCGATTCTCGCGGCGACTGGGCCGCCGAAGCTGTTCCCGAGCACCCGCAGTGTGTGCGTCGTGCTTGTAGTGTTCGAAACTGTCGCGCGCATCCGCGCTTCCACCAGTGGTGACCCGCCGAACCGACGAGAAAAAGTTAGTTACGTGCCCCGAGCTCCAAGCGAGGCTACGCTGAGGTCGTGTCAGATCCGGTCAAGTGCCGCGAACTTTGACGGCCCTCCGGGTGTGCGCGTTCGAGGGCTGATATGTGTCGCGAAAATGAGTGCGCGGCTCATATGACGATTGTTGTGTGAGCTAGCGCCCAGAATTGCCGTTGGCCAGTGCACCAAGAGTCGGTGGCTCAACGGCGATAGTGCCCGTGACACCTGCGCACCGCCAACGCCATCACTACTTACTCTGCTACCCGAGGAAAACCGTAGCGGCGTCGACCAGGAGGAGGAACAGTGAAAAACACGGCGAGCCCCTCGTCGATCCCCACAGGTACAACTACATCGGCGTTTTTCTTGCTTTCTCCAGCGTTTTCCTGGATTTTCGTTTCTTTGTAGAAACTCGGCTTTGCACAAGCAGCCGACGCTGAATACTTCGAGTCGAGAGGTGATTGTGTTGTGTGCACTGAAAAGTTGAAAAGAAATTTCGACGACGAGGAGGAAGAGAAGAGATTGTTATTGAATTATGGACGAGCAGATGGAAAGTGTAAGGTCACGTTGTTTGTGCGAGGATTTCGGGAAAATAGATTTCGTGCACGTTAATATAGGATAACACACAATGCAAAATTCCTAGGTGAACTTGTGCGAATTCTTCGGATAACCGGCAAAGTATTTCAATAATTTGAAGAGGTACATTTGAGTGTTTACGAGAGCGTAAACTCCTATTTAATTTTATTTTCCGTACTGTCGAAACTCTCCGCTGCAGAATTAACATCTTCTAATGGATGATGTATCCGATGATAATCACTGCTTTTTAACACTTGCCCTCGCTTTAACGATAGACATCGTAGACATTTCCTTGTGCAAACCACCTAAAGGGGTGGAAAGATCAGGGTCACCCGGAAGGTACGAGTGAGGGAAAGGCGGAAGAAGCATACTCCCCGGGCAATTACACGACTCACCATTAAGATTCACGCAGGATCATAATAATTTTTTATCGGGCTGTCAAAGCATCTTTCAAAACTTGTTCTCTCCTAGGGTCATATGCTCTTAGAGTTTGGGGGCTCCCCTAGTTAGTGCCGTGAGCTCGAATACTTTCCTCGGGTGTGAGCTTTATTCCGGAGCTCACCACGATAGAAAAAAGCTCTTATTAATGATGTATCTCCCTATAAAACATGCGCATGTAGCAGTTGCGCCACGGATCATAAATTTAATCTTCCGGGTCCAGCATTAACCACGAAAACAAGAACTTCAATATCCATTGCTTTGCTTTATTTGCGACTCGCGCCGCTATACACTTTTTGCCCTAAAAGTGTATTTTTATTTCCTAGCACCCCCCCCCCGGTTCAACCGTAATCATGGCTGTTCGTCTTCTCTCTTTGACTCTCTTTTCTACTTTCCTTTTTGCTTCCAGAGATAGATGAAAATACCCTTTAATTTGACGAGGCGAAGTTGGCGCCGTGACGCTTCTGTCGACATATTCTTTTTTCTGGGAGAGTCCGCTTTTTCATCCCCTTGAGCACATCTTCCACCTACTCCTACCCTAACTCTTCTTATTCCGCTGTGATCTCTCAAAAAGTGCATTTCTTGTTGTCCTCTTTCTTTTCTTTCTCCTCCTCCGGTTATCCAAAGAAAATGTTTCCGAATTCTCCCCAGATACAGCCAACACCAAATTTCTTTAACGACTTTGTGTAAAAATAATATTGAGGTTGATGAAAATTGTTTGTATCTCATCTAGTAAACCGGTTCGCTCGAAAACCAAATAAAAGTCAAATATTTTTTTAAAAGTGGCAACCATGTAATATTCTTTTTAATTTTGATTGTTAGTATGCACATTTTGATGTTACACTACAAAAACAACAAAAAATATTATGAATATAAGGCAGGTGAAGCACGTTTATGACTCAACGAGTAATATTATTTATTAACACATTAATTGAAATACATGTAAACATTTTCCTTCTATAATTCGTGTGAACAAATTATTGGTTAATTATACTCTTGTGTTTAAAAATTGAAAAATTATTCTTGAATAATTAAAAAGTTATTAAAACACAGTAACTATAAATATTATTGATCTAATAAAAAAAATTAAGTAAAAATTGATCGTTACTAATCTTTTCAAAATTAAATTCCAAAAGTATAAAAATTTATATTAAAAAATTTTTTTTTACCTCTAAATCAATATTACAATTTATATACGATTTATTTATAGCCTATGTGTTTTTTTATTTTAATAAAAGTACAGATCATCTCAACTCTTACAACATTATAAACGATGTTTCAAAGAAAAAATAGATGTTAATTGATGTATTTATATCTAAAACTGTTTTTAAATTCAAATAAAAAATTGATATTTTAATATTATAAAAAAATAAAAAACTGTAGATAAAATGTAAATATTGTGTAGATAAAAAATTTAAAAAAAAAATACAAATACATTGATCGGAAGAAATAACTGAAGATGTATTAATTATGAAGCGATAAATAAAAAATGTTTCTTTTTGTAAATTTTAGTTTAGATAAATTTAACTTTAGAAACGACAATTTACGTTTTAAATGAATTTATAAAATATTCAGATTGGATTATTTATATTGGAAAATGGAAAATTTTTTTTTTATATTTAAACAAATTTTTTGGACGTCACCGAATACATCATAAACTTGTGTATGATTTAGTATTCATTTCGATTCATTTGCCAACTTTACGATGTAACGTAGGTGTAGAACGAAAATGATAATCTTATGCGGGTTTTAATTAAAAGCCGTATATAATTTTTATGAGTAAAATGTGGTTTTATTAAGTATTTATATATACATGTAAATTTTAATTTTGGTGATATATTCACTTCTTGGAGGACCAAGTAAAAAAAGTACTTTCAAACAAATGAAAGATCTTTATCCCATAATATGTTTCTTTCGTACTCATTACGAATACTCATTAAAATAATTATAATCCTCGAGAATTCAACTCTTTAAGTATCGATTGACAAATATCCCTTATATTTCCTTATGAATTGTTAAACTTTAGCCGCTGTCGTAATCACCTCGCCGTAATATTTCGAACAGTATTTCACTATTTAGTACATCATTCATTTATGCATTTACTTTTTATACATAAATATGTAAGGCGAATATTAATTTTTCAAGCCTTCAACTACGCCTTATTCTTAAGAGTTTTGAATGCATTATGTTATATAATTTATAAGAGAGCACGACTGATTTACTATTTAAAATCTCGTCCAACACGATAAATTGTAGCGCGACGAAAACAGTTAATTTTTTACATTGTCCAATAAAGGTATTGCGGTACTGAAAAATTATTACCTGATAATAATCCTGTCAAGTAAATCTATGTAAATAAGCATCAACATTAAACAGTTACAATCATTACAATCTCAACTCGCGAGCCTACGTCGTGGTGGATTATTACACAAGACACATTACGCAAAGATACGCACTTTTAAGACTTTTTTATATTTATATTTATAATTATGTATACATCCACCCCTACCCTGAGTAGAACGTGCTTAAAATTTTCAAGTGTCGAACTCTTCACCCAGATGGAGATGCTTTTTCGCAAGGCCGGGAGCACGAATTCGCGTATGAACCTAGGAACAACACTTCGGACATCAACATCTAAGGATATAAAACAAATTATGTTTCTTTTCCGCGTACGCAGTAGTGGCATCTCTCCGTCTGATTGTGATCTCCTCGCGAGGTCTCCTAGTGCTCTCGAGAGAAATAAGCATCTCTGGCAGCATCCCCAGCCACCGCTACCACGATCACGAGGACTCTACATCCCCGTACCCAGCATTCCGTGCAGCAGCGCCTCCAGGACCTCCCTCCGAGAGGACGGAGGTCGTGGCACCCGCAGACTGAGCAGTACCTACAATTTACCCTGGATGAATAGTTCCGAGGGCAAGGGAGGGCCGATAATACGAGAGCTGGCATTGGACTCTTTACTGACTGTTGGAGATCCGAGACGATTAGCATCTCCCCCGAGCCCCTGTAACGAAGATTGACCTTGATTCTTTGGTATTTTTTACGAACGTGGGTCTAGTTAGTAATAGCAATGGACGAACACAGGAATAGTGCACAATGATGTAATTAAAAAATCGGATCACCGGGATGACTCTGGTATTGAGTGCGATTCAAACTCAACTTGGTGAATGTCCTGAAAATGATTAAGCTGAAGCTTTTGACAGCGCACGACTAACTTTTAAAGCGATGATTCAAATTTTTTTAAGTTATAAATAAAGGCAGAAGTTAATCTGCAATTTCCTTGTCGGTATGACTTTTAACTAATTCCGTACATTAATCAAGGCTCAGAGGATGAAAAAGAGAAAAGGATGTTGTTAAAGGTATAATTTTCCTTTTGGTCTTGCTACGTATCTACAGATAACGTTCAAACGTTAAAATTGAATTTCGAATGCTGCTAATTCTATTCCAATTAAACTCGGCCTCATTTTCGTACAATTGAAGTTTATAAAGCTTTGCAATTCTTCATTTGTCTGATTAGTATCTCAAGCTTCTTAGTGAAAAAATTAAAAAAAGTTGCATTTTGAAATCACGAATAATGGGCTACTTTTACGGGTTCTATCTCTGGGCATTGAAAGCTGCTTTTTATGATATAATTGGTGGATTTTTATTCGGGAGAATGATGAAACATTTATTGGAAGGGATTGCATGGATTGGTCTTTGTCATCGCCGTCTTGAATTTCGTTGTATTTCACAAGTTTTCTTAATTGTTAATCAACAATTTTCTTTGTATATTGAATGTATTTAGATGTTTTCATGTATTTTCGTCCTCGTTTCCTCTTTTTATCCTTTCGTTTTATTAATCAGGATGTCGTTAATACCAATGACTTTCACTTCGAGATTGCAGTTTACAAGAGTAATCATTGAAGTTCCAAAAACACGAAGCCAAGACTAAATCCGTATAAATAAGTGCATTGCAAAAATAATTGCCAGTCTGATTATTAAGAGCCATATAAAGGGTCCCAACAACGCCTCATTCGTTGAAGGAAAATTTTCCAAAAAAGTACAAAACAGTCTGGAAGGCGAAGCATTTAACAGTCATAATATCTCAACATTTGTATCAATTTTTTACCAAGTTTTTTATTAACAATAAAATAGTTTTGTAATACCACAAAGTTTATGGTGAGAACTGGAAATGTACTAAAAACCGCGTGTAAGCCAATATAATTAAACTATGTTACAGCTCGGCGATATCATCGACTCGTTATTAAAAATGAGTGTGACTTATTCAATGGAATTGAATTAAATCGAATGGAATATAATTTGAGAATGTTCAACCTGTCCTCGAGGACAATTCCTCGTCAATCGAGCCCATCCTTAGGTTGCACTCCCGGTTAACTTTATCAACTCACGTAAAATGTCGTGGAAAAAATGTGCGCTTATCAAAAAGGAGGAATAAGAAATGGGAAACGAAATTTCAAACAGCGGAGATTCGATGGTAACTTCGGCTGGACCCTCTATTCGCAAAACAAAAGGCACACACTGCGGCTGCATCAAGCGAGACGGAGAAACGCAATTTGATATCGCGGCCTCGAATCACGCTCACCATCCCCCTCCCCCCTCTCTTCCTCTTTCTCTTACTCTTCCACCGTCTCTCTCCTTTCCACTAATCTTTCGTGATTTCCGTCTTTTTTGCCACTAAAGTCGTGTCCATCTCCCTATGCGGTGCTGCGGTTGCCGTTGCTGCCTCGTTTTCACCAAGTATGTTCCTGGCGGTTTTTCTCTTTCTCGCTCTCTGTCTCTTTTTTTATTTTTGCTACTTCTTTTCCTTTCAGATGCTCTTCTTTCTCCTTTTTGCTTATCGCAAGCGATAATCTGCTACCGCGAGCGACGAGTTTTGGAATATAGTCTCTGCGGAAAGACCACGAAGGTGTTGTTAATGTCTCCTCGACCGTCGTTTTTTTGCTTCCTCCACCATGTAGAGGCTCGTACCCGCTACTCCTGCTGCTGTTGTTACTGATGCCAGTACTGGTCCGTTTTGTTGTCTTTCTTGTGGTTTTCTTTGAAAGGGCGCCCGGCAGTGGTTGAGGCTGATTTTATGATATGATGCTGGGTGCTGCATGGAAGCAGGGCAATTTATCAAGACGACGATTAACGCGAGATTCACTCAAGACGCTTTTTACCTTTTGGCCCTTTGCCGCGGGACTTGTAGATGAATTTATCTCGTGCTCTCGGGCTGCTCCACTCAGGATGGAGTGCACTTGGAGTACGCGGCTACGATTAACAAGTTTTCGGAAACTCCAAGTAAGAACCCAGCCTTTTTTAGTGAAGATGTGAAGGCGCTGGCTTTATGCCTTGCAACTTCTGAGAGCCAGGAGAACTCGTGTACCATTGTAGTTCGACAAGTGACCGTGTATTCCCCGGGTTTCCCAAGAAACGAATCCACCGATTGTAATCTCATCTCATTTCTGTGCTTTTCAATAATTATTATTTCCACACAATGCATAATACCCCACACAACCCACATACTTTGCTATGCTTGGAGTAATATGATTTCAGGAAGTTGAAAATCTAGATGATATTCGTTTGGAGAATACAAAGGAAAGCGTTTAAATCCTCCGGCGATTATCTCAGAAATGCATGGATTGAAGGAAGGGAGGGGAAGCCAGAAGAGAGAAACGCGAATTTAATACCCCCAATTCGTTAGTCTTGGCATCACATCCAAAATAATATTCGCTTGACAAAAAAATAGGTGAGTAAGGCATAGAATATTCTGGTTCTCAAATACAAATCTTATTTGACAAGACGACGCACTAAACTCGCCATCAACATTACCATCAGCATCCGCCAGAAGTCGGAGGAGAGCGAGGGAGAGAGAGAGAGAGAGAGAGGAAAAGAGAGAGAAAGAGAAGAGAGATAAAGCGTTAAATAAGAGAAAGACCGAACAGGACTAGCCGGTAATCCGTGCTCCACAGGCCATTCACGACGTCCATATTCTCAAATGGGAAGACAAAGAGCAGAGCCGAAGTAGCAAATAATTGAGCTCTCGGGGGGAGCATGTGTACACTATGTCTGTACGTCCAGAAAAGTTCGGGTGTTTTTCTATCTACTGTCTCCTTGCAATCAATAACGGTGATGTCCATCGATAAGCCCCGTCGAGCTTTCTCTAACCCTCCCTCTCCATTATCTTCTTGTTCTCCATTTTTTCATTTCGATTTTTCGTAATTTCCCGAGTCGAAGGCGGAAGCAAGTAAGACAGAGGGGAAAGGCAGAGGGGGACCAGGTGTCCCAGGTGCTCCCGTTCATTTACGGTGGAGCACCGAGTTGCTCGTCGACGGATCGGGGGGGAGAGAAAGGGGTGATAAAGGGAGGGACGAGGAACACCAAGGACAAAGAAGCAAAGATTTGCAATTGAAGCCCGAAAGAGTGCAGTTAGTTTATGAAGGCTTTCGAGAATAAATAAGCTGTAAATGGGGGATATGGTTCTGACAATTAGTAAAGTTCAAGCTCGCGTGGTACTCATATTTAAATTTCGCTAAATGAGTTTTCCTTTGAACGGGAACGCTTTCATTTTTTCACAGCAATGATCGATGTTATCATTTGGTATTCAGCAGTAAAATAACGTTATTTCTTACGCGCCCACATTCTTTTAATTCAGTACAATCATTTGGCATTGAGAACGGAATTCCAAGTTGTTATAGCTTTTCTTTCATCCCTCTCTTTTTTGATTAATTTAAGATTTGTTACTTCCGATATAGGGATCTTTAATTGATTAAAATAAAAAATTTCTCTGAAAAACACTCGCTTATTGCGCAAATAAAACGAATTATCTAAATTGGGTTAATAACTTCAAAAGCATTAACAGAGGAATTAAAGCGAGCGTATGTACTGCGTGGTGTCTAATATATTTCCACTTTGTATTAATGAACGGGTGTAATTAGTCCAACGAGACCTCAAAACTTTTGTTTATAAGATAAAAATACCAAGTAAATGTTCCATTTGTAATTTTTCTGTAAAATCTATTGGTATTAAAATATATATTAGTTTTCAGAATTACTCAAAATAAAATAAGTCAACTCTTTAACATAAGTTACACGAGTATTCATCCATTTGCTCGAAATATTTTACGGATGCACGTATAAAAAAATTGTTTCAAATTCAAATATTTATTATAATAAAAGCGCATTTCATCGAAACGCATACAACCATTTATGTAACATGTAGTAAAGTATGTCTAGGCGTGTATTAATAAACACTATATTGCGCATTACTTATCAATTATATATATTTCAACATATATTATTAACAGAAACCATAAATGTGTGACGGTTAGTGGAATATAAAATAATAACCATAGAAATAAAATTATTTGCGTAGAAAAAATTGATTTCTGAAAAAATGTTTACATTATTTTCTCTGATGAATCTGCTCGCTTCCGACCGTCGATACAGAAAATCATAAAAATTTCAATATTTAATTACATAATTTTTATTTACGTTTTATTCAAAATTCTATTAGTAACTATAATGGACCTATTATTTTCATATGTAATAACTGCTTTAGTTTCTACCAGGAAATTATTTGAGTAACAAAATTTTATTGTGCCATTGCAATTTAGACGACTTTGCTATAGTGACACTTGAAATTTGCAAAAAAATGCACCATTGCATCGTAGAAATTTCACAATTTTTATCTATTGTTCTGAATTTTAAATTGTCGAAATCAATGTTAAAACTCATCACCACGCAAAGTTTACAAAACCCTCTTCACCATATGCGATGTGCAAGAATAGAAATAAACAGAACCTCCTAACAACTTGACGACGTCCCTCGTCTGCATTCTTCTTTCTTTCTTTTTTCATTTAACGATATCTCTCTCTTATTTTTTTTCTGTCTATCCTTATTCTATGTTTTTCATGTTTAAACGCGCTCGCGTGTGATTCTAGGTGATCTTTTTCCTCTGTTTACTCAGCTTGTCGACATTGGGTCCGCCTCGATTTCGCCTGGACATGAAATACCAGAGGAGAAATCGAATCATTATGTCTCTCTTTTTTTCTCCTTTTCCATCTCACTCTAAGGTTCCCTGTTTCTCTTTCTCTCTCTCTCTCTCTCTCTCTCTCTCTCTCTCTCTCTGCAAAAACGCGGAGGGATTATTTATCTCTTCTTACTTCTTTGATTTTCACTTTCACTCGAATTCATTCTATTTTTGTTTGCATTTAAATTTAGCTCCAAAAAGTTAATTTTGTTTAGTTAAGGTAAGTACATACTAGCCAAGGTGCTGAACAAAACGTACAAAACAAAATTGACAATGAAAATTTCGACAATATTTTATCTGATGTAGTTCTTCGGAAACTTCTTTTTGTTTTCATTCTTATGTTCGGTTTGTTTTATTTGCAAATTGTACTGTTGGATTTAATCACATTCATTTGAATAAATTTAAAAATTATGTCACAGTATATCGATGCATCTATTTATGTTATATAAATTCAAGAGTTTCTTCTAATGAGTGATTTTGTTTATCTGTCTTTTCAAATACACATAAACTATATTCCAACTTAAATCTATATCTAATTCAGAAGAATATTGTAGTCACTATTGGAAAGTTACATTTAACTATTTGAATTATTTAGTTTATTTATATAAAAAATCAACATAAACCGGACATTACACATTATATGATTAAATTTGAATGATACAATAAATACTTTATAAGCATAAAATATTAATTTATAATCTATTTAGTTTAATGTAAGTTTTTAAATATGTAACAATTTTTCCGAAAATATATTTGAATAATTAAGATTATCTGCATCTTTTAAAAATATAAAAAAGGGTCGAAACTCGTAATGTATTGCATTCTAAAGACAAACAGTGTCGAAAATAAATTTATCATAAAGCATTTTTATTTATTACTGCAAGATTTTTAATTTTTCATTTGCCTCTTTCTTTTACATTCAAACTTTTATTCTCAATAAAAAAGTTGAAATTATACAAAAAAAAAATTACTTAAAATTATTTTTTTTCAAATTTAGCTAATATAAGAATCTGAATAAGAGAGTAGTGTAATAGCGTACTAGACATTAATAGATTGTTTTCAAAATTACAAATATTTGCTTGGTTATATCGTCAAAAATTACCAATTGAAAATAGTAGAAGAAATATATAATTATTTTATTAAGTTTTAAAAAGAAAAAATTAATAATTAATAATAGTTTTAGAAGGTACTCGAATATCAAATAGAATGAATATTTCTCTCTTGCAGATTATAAGTAAATTATGTCTACTATTTAATTAACCTGTAATTTAATGTAGAAAAGACTTCATCTATTGAAGTATAAAAATCTTTTCGTCAGGATGTTTCGAACTATTGTCGCATTGGCTCGTTAAAATTGGCATAAACCGTCTCATAGCGCATTAAAAACTCGAACAATTGTTTAAAAGTTTTCGGTAAAAAAAGAGTCGGAAATGAGTGAAAACGTTTGGTTCAAGAAGGAGTCCACCCCTTCGCTCCCTCTCTCTGTCTGTCTATATTCCTCTCTCTCTACCTCGGTCCCTCCCTCGATCGGTCACTTAATACAACACAAAGGAAGAGGAGACAGCTCGAATGAGAGATGGAAAGGTGGAGAGAGAAGGTGAAGGCATGAAAGGTCATTGTTCTTCGGAGGAGTTGCAGACATAACGAGAGTGAACAGTCGTGTTTCGGTTCAAGTTATGGCACTGTGAACATCATACTTAAGGTTGCGAATTTGGAGTACACACGCGCACGCATTCACACAAAGCGCGTGGATAAATACACGAAAAAATTATGCTTCATCCTATTCCTGGCTGGATAATATCAGCCCAGGACAATATTTATTTCACTCCGAGAGGAGTGAAACTGAGGTCCGCGCAGGGCGTGGACTTTCAATGGATGTACGTACGGGACGTGTAGATTCGGAACCGGTTGAGACTGCCAGTGAGGCCCACTATAAATGACGAAAGACTTCAATACGTGTCACGTGTCAACTCACTCAGATGTATTCATATATAAATTCCAATGGCATGCTGTGAAGTAAATAAAGAAAAGAATAAGCCGACTTAAATCCGGTGCATCCTTGTCGTTGAGTGGACCTAGAGAGAGAGTATTGTATGACGTGAGCCAACGTCTTGGGAGGGAAAATCCAGTTGATAAGTCGATGTCACATACACACATGCGGTCAAGGGGAGGTGTTCTTTACATCCACAAAGGATGCGACAAATAAGCGAAATGTCGATGGAGTAGCTCGTTCTTGCTCGAGCCTCGCCCTAGGTAGAAATTTTAGTTTTAGGCCTATTGCCAAGAAGTCAGTACATCGCTAAATTGTGTCTTTGGAACACAAAGCAGTTGCTTAAAAATCTTCGTCTCCATCATCAGCACCATTATACACAGATAAATCTTTCGGGGAGCTGAAATTTATTTCCCGATTCTCTGAAGAACCAACTCTCATCCGCAATTGAATGACATAACTGCGGTCCTCCTCATTTTTTCCATTATTCTACCAAATGTCTACGTATTATCCTGAACTGTATAAGTTTACCGTTTACTTGAGTTCCACATTTATTGTTTACACAACACACTACACGTTATCAAACATACAAACAACGCAATCTATGCAATTAAAATTGCACTACAATGTTTAAGCGATTGAGAAAATACTCTCGAGAATACTGGCACTTTCACGGCTTCAAATGCAGAATTCTTCGGATAATAAAAAGTAAATGTAAGTAGCAAATGAATAAAAAATAAATTTAAATACAAACAATCCTTTGAATCGAAATTCAATTTGTTAATTTTTATTTTCCTCCAAGGGTACTTTCAATTATATTTGGGTAATCATAAAATAAGCCAAATGTATATATTATGTCTTACTACAAAGGAAAAACAAAGTGATCTACTTTGTTCCTGTAATATTAAATACTCGAGAGTGTAATAAATACATATAACGGTCAGCTTGGGAACGAAAAATCCAAAACTTTTTAACAGTGTGAATTTGTATTTATATTTGTATTTGGATGGCATTTTTTGCACGCCAACGACTATTTTTGTATGACTAACCATAGAAGTGACACCAATCTTACTGACAAATGGCGTTTCTCCTATATGCTCTGTCTATTATAATTGGGTTTCCACCTTTTAAGAAAAAGAGATTTTAGGTGTACAATGTGTACTTGATATTTGTAAAAATGCTGGCATACGTCTTAAACAAAAAACGATATCAATAACCTCAGATAAAGATTTGTGTTTAAGATAATGTTCAAATTATAAATACAAAATTGAATTTTTAGAAAGGCGGCAATGCTTTTTTAAAAAACACTTTACCACTTGACTCTCTGTTTAAAGTTATTATCTACAACATCTTTAATGTTATCTTTAACGTATTATCTTGCTAATATAATCATACACATACAAGCAACAATTTTAATTTACTATTTTTTAATTTATTATTTTTAAAATAATCACAATGAAATAATCGACTGTTGCATTCATTGATAAAAGTCACGTTTAAGTAATATTCAAAAAATAAATACTTTAGAAAAGAGGGAAAAAGTAACTAGTACAATAAAAGACTGAAATACGAAGAAAGAAAAATTCGCTGCTGTAGCAAACAAAATTGATAGTTCAGCAAATAAAGCAGTAGACTTTTTCATATAAAATTTAAATAATTCAGCAAAAATGATGACGTGAGCTAGACGTTGTTGTAACCATATTCTTTTAAATAAACGAGAATCATACATTTGTTTAAATGTAAAAAGTACTTCTAATCGCGGAAATAAAAATTCGTACGATTTGATTTTTGAAACGATCACCAGCCTAGATAATGATGATTTATTTTTATATGATGACTAATCTAAATAGCCATACATATAATTTCGTTGGACAAAAAATTAATTATACAGAAAGAGAGAGAGAGAGAGAGAGAGAGAGAGAGAGAGAGAGAGAGAGAGAGGAGAGAGAGAGAGAGAGAGAGAGGAGGGAGAGAAGAGAGAGAGAGAAGCATTATAATAAATAATTAAATGAATCAAAGTAATTGCTTTTATTTAATCAGCAGCAGTGGAGTCGATGAATAATTTTCCTCTCAATGAAACAATACAGCAACAGCAAAAGTACTCTCTCACCATAAAGACAACATTAGCTATCGCTATCAGATTTACTGAAGGTAATATAAAATGCCCGCGTTCGCACTGCGAGCACAGGGGGAGAAACAGGGCGTGGACAAAGATTGAATTTTGTCTTTTTTAAAAATATTAGTTGCCTGGAGATAGATAATGCGCGTGCATGCGTGCAACTATTTTTTCCCTTATCTCCAGAACCGGCCTAGAGATTAGAGTCCCAATTTGGGGAGTTTTGCGTTTGTGGTCTTGTATCGAAGATTACTCTGTGGGCCCCGAGCGAGCAAAAAAAAAAAAACAAAAAAGGAGAGTCGCTGTTTTGCTTAACGAAGGGAAGCGTAATCGATTTGCGAGACACATACATGGCCTTTATTAGAAGTGGGGTGCAAACTCACTTTCTCCTCTTTTTATAACGAATTTTTATTGGGTTGGTTGTGTGCGTGTTCACTAGTTCAGGTATAATTAGTTCAGAAGCGTAGGTCCGAACGTGTCCGCACGAACTCTAAAATAATCGGGTATACATTCCGGGTTTCTCATTGTGGTAAATCGCTTGTTTCGTTTCGGGCTCGGCGATCGATGCGACCATTATTATTTTATTCTCCGTGTATACGAGTAGAAGTATTTTCTTTTGCCGGAGTTCCGAGTGCGAAGAATGCCGATGACGAATAGTCATTGCAGCTTTTATTGGAATATCTCCCGGTTTTTATAAGGAAACGTGCTCGAGGTACTCGGAGTGAAAACAAAATTTGAAATCTCCACGCGTCAATCGCGCGAACGAATTTCTTATCCAATGGATAAACTATGTTTTGTTATTCTCTTAACCGTCTATTCATTCGATAAGAATTTGTTTCTTTTACTTCACGAGCTATAATTAATTACACACTTGATAAAAGTTTAAAAAACTCTAACAAGTGTGAATAAATATATTTATAAGATAATGCTTTAAAATATTTTAAGGTCGTTGTTTTTACCGACCGAAACTTAATTGTTACCAAGAGGTAATTTTCCATTTTTAACATGAGGTTTTAATAAGCTTTAATTTGAAGCTGACAGGTCTTTATAGAAAGTTTTTTTACGAATACTGACATATGCGAAATTAATTGTCAACAACATGTACAGACATAATGCGAAAACCAGTTATCTACTATCTCCTACCGGTATGAAACAGTCGATATCAACTAAAAAAAAATTGTCTAATAAAAAATGTCCACTCAACACCTGGACCAAAAAAATTTATATTAAAATCCAAACAAACATATATATGAGCCAGTTATAACACGTCGTTTCATTCGATAGGTTTTTCATCGATGTACTTTATTAACGAGAGAACTCTTGTTCCGCCTACGCTCAAGGCCGTTATCATCCGCGGTTTCAAGACGCGGAGGCGCAAACTTTCAGCACTCGAGATACTTCAAACCCTTTCACCCACCTCTTCCGCTCTCGTATTCGCGCGTACCGTGAGCTACAGTTACTCGTTCGTTAACGAGTGCTGGCTAAAATATCCATGGAAAATGCGCACTTTCCTCGAGCATCGGGGGAAAATGCGGACCCCTCCCCCGTTCAGCGCATGCGCGGAGGATTGCAACCAAAAAATGTCCGCCGGTTTTTCTCGTCGATGTATTTTTCAGGTTCTATTTGACCTCCCTCGCCAATATTTGTGAGATTAATCTCATTTTCAGAAAGCATATTTGTCGTCACTGCCAATTATGTAATTACTCGGGTTCGTCGTTTCTGCATTTTATTACGGTAGTTACCCACGACATCGAAAGTAAATATTTTCCATACGAACGTAAACTTCAATGAACTTTGTTTCGGAGTTAAATCGAATTCGGTTGCTTGCAGAAGGAACGCAAGTATCGACCCCATCCTCTTCTCCGACGAAAACAATACTTGGCTAAAAATTGCACGGACACCGAGGTCAATTACCATCGATTGACCGCATAAACAACTCGTCGAATTTTGGATATCCACGTTGGCGTTGAATTCGATTGACCGCAGCATCCACGAAGGAACTCGGTGTCGTAAACCTCGTCGACCGGATCCCGATCAGCGGTATTGCAACGATATTTTTCGCCAATATTCGAGATGTACGGGAAAAATGGGACAATTCGATGAGGCAGTACGTGGAAGTGTCGTCTCCAAAGTTGGGTTTCCCTTTTCCTGACCTCTGCGATACGGGGGCGGAGGGGCAAAGCGGTTCTTGAGCAGGTCTCCATTCTCTCCCCCCACCCGCGTCGTCGAGTAACGAGACGTAAGGAGATTCGCCACGGATATCGCGTGGAAATTGAATCATGGCTCTTGAGTTGCTTCTTACGCCTTATTTATCAGCATCATCCGTTAAAAAGCGAAGCAGGTGAGGACACGTGTTCCCCAATAAATAATGCAGGCGCACACCGTCCCGCGCTTACGTGTACATGTCTTTGCTCTTCGATCACCGGGGGTGGCGACGGCGGGGTGGAGACAAGGGCGGCCACGGCGCTCCATCCGCGGATGTAGATGCCGCGCGTGCGTAGGTGCGCCCCGCGATATCCATCTTTTTTACGGGATCTTTGACTACTCCACGACCAAACTCTGCTGCACATTCCTGGTGATGCTTCGAACCCCTCCCATCCCTGCGCACCAGTCGATACTCAGCCCCCTTTTTAGCGCGATTTCAGGTAAGCTACACAAATAGGTTAAGCAGCAAACTAATTCTATAATTACGAACCGAGTACTGGCTGTAATGTAAAGTCAAGTGATACGTATCTCGGGATCGTACCGACACTCTCTCTGAGCATCTCGTAATCTATACCTCCGCGAAAAATAACTAATGAATTAGCTAGCGCTGACCTTTACTCCCTGATAACGTCGATAACGCCAACTACACTCAATTCAGTAAAATATGCAGTCCAAACACTAAAGCTCGTGCTAATGTAGAACGAGATAATAAATAATTATGACATGGTTTGGTTACATGAGTAGTGACCGAGAGCTCGAGAACATTATCATTGATTCAGACGTGTAATGACGCATTTTAATCTACGGTTTACGAGTGTGATTTAAATTTAAAAATCGAAAATCGTCTTTGTCATTACCTTAAATATTAAACGTAACAGTATTAAACGTGGTAAACCTTTTTACTGTAATATCATTAAAGCAATCAATTTGCACATGAAGATACACAATTTACCGTGAGGCATGATTTTCACAGATGCCATTTTATAATTCAATGCATACAAGAGGTGATTCCAATTGAAATAAGGTAACCACTATTTCACGAATGCAATAAAAAGCAATAAAAATCTTAGCGTCATCATACATGTTTGTGATTCTTAAAATTTAAATTGATATTTAAATAACTCTTAATTCAAAAAAACACTGCTATACTTTAATTTGGTAACAATTTATAAAACAACCAACCAAGTACATATTTATATATACTTACATGTACTTTTTTGTATATATTTATATGTACTTGGTTGGTTGTTTATAAAATGCATACGACTGTTTCATAAAAATGCGTGTATATAATTTTGTATTTCTATCAATCTATACACATTCAAATATCCTCAAATAATTTTAATTATGTCTGAAGAGAGGCAGTTTGTTTAGGAATGAATTGGTCTATTATTTGTCAACGATTAAAAAATTCAGTATTCAATTTATCAGCACGGTACCCGTAAAACATGAGCCACACAATTATTGTCAATAGAGACTCTAAACTCCAAATCTATACCGATGTATAAGTACAGGAATGAACGTAGGAACTCGGCTGATTTCACGCATTTACTTTGTGAAATCCGACGACCCTTTGATAGAGCTCTTGTTTCTTTCTCCGTTCGACCTGCTTTTTCTTTTTCCCCCGCTCTCACTATATCCCATTCACATCAAGGGACGTTCCCTTCTCGAATTATGCACGCATTAGAGGGTCGAGAAGAGTGTCGCGTATCACGTTGTCGCTAAAGCTACAGCGAGGATGACGACGACGTCCATGGGGAAGAGGATTTGAATTTGTGACCGCGAGGGCGGGAAAGACCAAACACTCGACCGCCAAAAGCCCGATACTCTGCTTATACGTGAAAAATGGCCTTTGATTATATTTATGCTTCTTTATAAGTTTTTCCATTTTAATATCCTACCTATATTAGAGCTCCTTGCATTGCGTGCAATACTTATTGTTAGTCCATCGGAACAAGAAGTAGAGTTATTATTATTTTTTGTATAGACGAAATAATATTATGAACGTATTATTGAGAAACGTTGTACAGATATACGATATTAGTATCTCGTTATAATTTTATTAAATTCGTAATTTAAAAATCTTTTCGATGAATATTAATTTCGAATTATGCATACATTCCGTATCATAATTTTTGAATAATAAAAAAATCAAGTTACTTGGTATCGTTATATTGTTTTAATTTAAATATGCCTCGTTGAAAAATATCATAATTGTAAATTGAAGCGTTAGATTTAAATGTAGGACATAATTTATTTTTCAAATGATGTATACTTTAAGCAACGATAATAAATGATAAAAATTTTTAGGATTGAACCTTTCCAAATTCTGATTAACCATGTCAAATCATGCAGTCTTTAAAAATTATCTACAAAACGATACTCGGGGAAACACGTCGATTAAAGTCCCAAATAACATTACTAAATGACATTTTAAACAAAAACCACCCATTTCGATATTCATAAGGGTAACTCTCGAGATTTTCCAGTAAAAAATACGGAATCCTATCACCTAGAGTGTTAGAACGAAAAAGAAGTGAACAAAAACAAAAAAAAACGAATAAGAATAAAACGTATCAGAGCCCTGTATGAGAGAAGAGAATCTGATATGTCATTGATCGATTTTTAAACCGTATGTTTTTCTTTTGAAAACTAGCTCTTCATTCGAATTTCTATTTCAATCATAAATAAGCCAGTGATCAACTTTATTCATCAAATGTGCATAGTCTCAATGTTGGTATTTCACATGCTAAACAGCTATATTCTGCTTTTTAAATTAATTTTCTACGCTTTCTTATTTGTACTAAGTTTATGCTTTTATTGCATTAATATTCTACTTTTTATTTTAAACTTCTCCCTATTATTCTTAATAATTGAATATATATGTATTACATATACATGCAAATACTTGTCTCGAAAATATTGTCCGTTTAAATTGTTTGTTTCTGAAACAGTATTTGAAATTTCAACAATTACAAACTTATTTATGTTTTTTTTTTTAATTTTAAAACAAAGTAACTAAAAATTGATGAATAATGTACCTTTAACTATTAGACACATTGGTTTGATTTCTTAAAAAGGATAAAAAGATACAAAAATAATTTCTAGTTTTGATTTAATTTCTTTTTTTTATGAACTGTTTAGTGATATACCTTGTAATTCCTTTTAAATAATCACACATACACATACACACGATGGGTTAGTTATTATTTTATTAAAATTTCATACTCCTTAATAATACTAACGGAACTTTTTTCAAGCACCACAAATAGCAAATCAATAACCAAGAGCTTTGTTCCTCAAAATATTAATTTGAATATGTAACACAGTGTAATACAACTGTTGAATTGCTTTTTAAAACATTTCATTTTGCATGCAAATCCGCTTACACTTCAATATTAAATATTTCTGAAGTTCATTGGTCATTATTACGCGGAAAAAATTCATTTAACGCGTAAGCTTCGTTTACAACTAGATTATTACGACTTTGGTGGTGTCAATATATTTTCCATGACTGCTCTGTTCAGAGGCACATAAAAAGTAATGCAGAAAAGATACGTAATGATATTAAGTAGCAGTGGCAGTATTTCTGATTCCACAATGAAAATGAAAACAAAGCGAGAAAAGGAGTAGTAAAAAGTTACGAATTTCCTTGTGGATTTTCATCGTGGAATGTAGGTCCTTTTAA
Organism: Eupristina koningsbergeri; assembly: GCA_018907245.1. NCBI lineage: Eukaryota > Metazoa > Arthropoda > Insecta > Hymenoptera > Agaonidae > Eupristina > Eupristina koningsbergeri. The sequence goes on from JACCHV010002776.1 coordinate 1,419,727, forward strand.
TACATTTATTCAAGGTACTAATCATACAGAAAACTTTTTATCGCCCGGGTTATTTATCGTCTGACTTGTCACGTGCATACGCTGAGGGACATCCTGTGTGGGCAGAAGAACGTAGGTACGAAAAACAAGAAAAGCAAAAAACGAGAAACGACGTCGAGTTGCGGCCGCTGCCTATCTATCTATGCTTTATTAGGTTTCGGTTCCTCACCCTTGGATTACGCTTTTAGCCGAGTCTCTAACGGGAATTTATTTTCCCGCTGCGAGAACGAGTGCACATCGGTAAATAACACATGACTTTATATGCCGTGTGAAATATAAGAATTACGGCGCTTGAGGAAAGCGATTTTAAAAAAATTTGCATCCATCAATCGAAGTTGGGTCATCCTTTGAGCTGCTTTTTTTTAGTCCGATGAGCTTACGATGACGCACTGTCGAATGGAGTCTTGTGCAATACATGAACGTAAAATAGTCGATAAACGAGTCCACGCTTAAAATCGACATTTTAATTTTCCAAAGTGACGACGCCTCGGTGCAGATCATTAAAACGCCTCCTCCCGTAAAATTGAGCTGCACAGCAGTAACAGTTGACGTGGTTCGATCGAAATTGGGCGACTTTTCCGTTCACACACAATTTTCCGAGATGACACACAGTTGGAAACAATGACAAAACTGGAAACTCGTAAACACACTCGACATCGGCGTGTGTGCGCTTATTTATTCAGGGGCATCCACCCTTAGAAAAGAAGACACGTACGCGCGTAAGTACATTGCCCGAGCATACGTGGTGCGACCCACTTGCACCCCCTCCCCCACACTATCGCGAGCTTATCTCAGGCTTTGTCCGCCCGACTAATCGAGACTCGCAGCCCGTTTGATTCGATTTACGATTGTCCGTGCCAATACCGGTTGGTGAATGCGTGTGCCCTGTCCCACGACGCGTGGTCGGTCGGGTAAATGGAGCAAACAGTAGGACCAAACTCCTCTCCCCAACATCTTTGGTGTTCGTCGCTCCTGGAGCTCTTTTTTTTGTTTTTTATATTCAAAGTTTCAGTCGCGAATAATCCAGTCCTTGGCCTGACTTTATGGAATAACTCCTGACCACTCGATGATGGATCAAGAGGGGGGGGGGACTGCAAAGCGAATTTCATTTTTATTGGCCAGTCGTTTTGGTCGGTTTCTTTTTTAAGTGCTCGAAAATTTAATATTGAAAGCTTCATCGGCAGAATAGACACATGTAACACATTCACCCGCAAAGCATCGTGTCATCAAATGTCGAGTACAAACATATTCCAAATATACAAACATATTGATCCTAGGATACACCTAGAGGCTAAAAACTACAGAATCACTCTCTGAATCTCTAATCCCACACGCGCGAAAATAGATATATGCTCAGATGGGGCGTTCGGATTCGTAAAATCACGAAAGACAGCTTCCCTTCTGCGATTAATCCCCAATTACACACTTATTCCGAGATTGCGATCGAAAGCGTTTTGGGGGGATGCAATTATATTCGAGTGCGCGCGTTCGTTAATCGTGGTATTTGTCGCATTTGTTGTCTCTGTTTACGTGTTAATCAGAGAGTGTTAATTTTTGGGAAAATATTTTGTTGATGATTTATTGCGCGCGACACACTTTTCATCATTTGTATCGTTTTCCCGTTTATTTTCAACAAATAAATTTATCAGAAATTTATTCGATTAGTCAATAAAATTCATTAGTTTTCAATTTTATACTCGACATAAATCCTATCTTTATAGTGCACCCCAGATGAAGCTACATTATTTGTGATATAAAATAACATAAGTGTATTGTTTTAATTTGATAAACAATAAAAAATAGATTCGACTTGAAATATTTAAAAACAATAACATGTACTTAAATCCTTACATACTGAATGTGTGCTTACAATTAAAGATCTGCGATAAAAATACTAAATCTCAACTCTACTTTTTTCTATTATTTAATAATAGTATAAATTTGATGGTTCGAATTACAATAATAATTATCTGTTAATACATAAACTTTAATTTAAGTAAATTAGCTTATTAAAATTTTATCGAATCAACGTAGTATTTTAGTGAATACCTACAGATAAGCTATGCTTTAATAATAATTTTTATTTAAAGCATACTGTTCAAAATATAAATAAACCTCAGCTATGATACTTCGTAATATACGTATTTAAACTTGATAAACATAAAATATTATTATTATTGGGGAACTCGAATACATATATATATATATTAAATTATTGTAATAGTTCAGTTTAATATAAGCTTATTCATTTAACATGAGTATTATGTGTAAATCAATATTATGTATGTGCGTCCTTAGTTTCGAGCAAATAGAATCCTACTACTTGCTATTGTAACCTATATACATACGCACATTCATTTTATATTTATCCTTATCATTTGTAAATTTTATAAAATTCCTATTCGACATTTTTTCAAGTTTATCAAACTTTCATATTATTGATTTATAAGATTATGTGTATGATTTTTACGTATTATATTATATTATAAATTGAAATAATTGTGATTTTTGTTTCTTTTACAGGTCAGTTATGCAGATTTATCTCAATACCAAGTTGTAAGATTAACCACATTAATAATTATTGACTACCTTTTGTTTCTACTAACCTAAAAATCCCAAAAAAATATTTATTCTGAAAATATTAAATCTATATTATAAAAACTTGAAGATTAAAAGATTCTTATTAATTTTCATAATTTACAATTATAGAAATAATAAAAAAATTTCTGATTTGTATTTTTTAAATTTTAATTACTTACATATTCAAATGCTAGAAAAACACCTTTTTTATATAAATATTTTAACACGGAATATTAGGTTTTTTAAATTATTTTTCATTAAAATATTTTTATTCAATTTCAATGTATCAATATTTGTTAAATCTTTAATTTACAATTTTCAAAAATTCAAACCTGGTTTTTTAAAGAAATAATTAAACTATTAAATCACAAATTCACAACAAAAAAATATTTTTTTTTTTAAAGATAATAATCTATTTGATCATTATTTCTTAATCCTCAATAATCACGAATAATTAGTGTTTGTTTTTAATCAGTAAAAAAAAGTAAGTGATTGAACCAACTATTGCAACTTAATGTTTATGATCCACCCCAATGAACATGTTCCCCCGCCTACTAATAAATACCAAACTAATGCCTAAACTTTAAAAAATAGGATCCACAGTGACTGTCGAAAATTTACATTCTTTAGATCTCTCACCCTCCTTTTCAATCCATCTTTCTTCTGTCCTCTTTCTTTATGTTTGTCTGTCTATCTATATACTTACCTGTCTTTTTCTAACTTGGCCTCCTCCCCTCCTTGCTTAACTTTTTCTTAAAGCAACTATATATAATCTTCTTTCTTTGCTCTTTTGTCTCTCTATCTCTATCCTTCTCTCTCCCTCTCTCTATTTTCCTTAAAAACACGTATACTCAGTGCGCGCGCGCTCACACACACACACACACAAATTCTGAAAAGATTAGACGAAATTCACTTCCTGCGAGCTTCCGTCCGAAAATTGTCAATATCCGTGCTTCGGTTCATTATTTAGCGTCTTAGTTCGGAATGAGGTCCGACATATTTTTATTAAGACACTGGCAGTATTACAGTCTTATGACGAGATTAAATTGAATACCATAATACCAATGCATTTTTTACAATTTTTTTTTACAAATGTCAAAAGAATATAAAATAGACATGGATACAATCATTGAATTGTTCGCTATTATCGCGATATTATTCTGAATAAAATCATTTACAAAAAAAAAAAAAAACAAGAATTCAAATTGTACATGTAGTTAAGAATGTTTATGGTATGAAATAAATGAAATATCGCATTAAAATTAATAATATAAATATATAAATGTACAGAAAAATTAAAAAAATAAGACAAAAAAATTTATTTCACTTGACCTTATAAAAATGAATAACACTTTCTTTTCGTTAATTTTCATTTCAATGTTATTTAATATTACTTTATTATGAATTATTAGTAATTTTGAAACATGGTTACCATCCATTTTGTAGCATAAATAAAGACTGAATCGAATGCTATAATGTATGAGTGCTACAATAATGTGGGTTAAACGGTATTTCTCAAAGATTATTACTTTCTCTTTAATAATATATCTCTGAGCAAAATAGATTTATGCGTGGTATAGCGTAGAACAATAAAAATGAAAGTCATTTTAGTCTAATCAAAGAATAAGGTTGTTGTTAATGTAAAAAAGAATTGCGATCATTACAATTGACGAATCTTACTGCAGTCAAACAAATAGCAAATAAAAAAATGCAATTTTATTTGAGCTGCGCATCCGTTATGTTACCTAGTATTTCATTTCGCAGCAATGATAACCTACTCTTAAGAAGCAAAATTGTTAACTTGATTCCCAGGCAAGTTTACATTTAACTTGAATGGGACTGATTTATTACTTTTCAACATAACAGAGTAACTTATTGTATTTTTTAAATGTCTAAATTACCATTTAGTTATATTATGGTAAATATTTGTGAGTACTTGACGAATTTTAATAGTAAATTTCATTTTATTCTACTGGAAATTAATAATCTGCACTACTTCAAGATATTTCGAAAATTATTGTCGTTGCGCAACGATAAGTTATTAAGATTAATTTTCATTTTCATTTGTAAATTTCTTCATAAGTGAGAGAATAATGGATCCTCGATACTCGTAAAAACGTTCCTCGTACACTGATTGTTATTTATGAAAAATTGTGTTAAATTACAATTATGAAGGCAAAGTACTTTGATAATCGAGGGTCAGTGCATCAGTTTACATAAACCAAGCACAGTCTTCCTATACACCAATGACCGTCATATTGCATAAGGAAAATAATTTATTTAACCAATGAAAATAAAAGGCGGCATCGATATAAAAAAAAATAAAATAAAATAATATAAGTACGGGTTTGGAGATAGACGGCAGCAGGTCACCAACTGACGCCCTTAACGTGCGATCAAACGTCGTACGAGCCAATTGCCCAAGATCATGAACGAGATATTCAATATTCGAAAGCATTGGGGTGCATTTACGAAAAATAGATGTATTTAGGAAAAACAATTTAACGGGGGACAGAGAATGAATGAAGATATTTGTTCAATAAAATAAAAGATAATTAAGAGGTATTATTATATAATCTAGAAAAAATTAATGAAACAATTCTTTAAATGTTGAATGTTACTGGAAGCTCGGGTTAGTTATCTTATTAATCTTATAATATCAATCAATGGGAAGTGACAGAAAAAGCAGTTATAACTTGCACCTTCTTCGCTAGATAAAATCATGAAAAGATCGACTTTGTGGCTCTGAAAAATTAGTTTTCTTTTTTTCAACTAAAAGTTGGATACGAATTTCAATAATTTGTCATTTTAAAGTAGAGTATTAATAAAGTTTTAATAATACAGAATTTTATACGAGCGAACTTGAGCAGAACATAATCATTCTAATAAATATAGCTTTGCAATATGCATAAAAGATTGATTTACTCTACTTTGTAAATAAGTTATTTTTACTTACTCTGAATGTTATGAGTACTAGACACTAGGTCTTAAGTAACGTTGGCTGCTAAATTGACCAAGTTTGCGGTCCGACTTTTAAGTGGTTTGACCTTGATACTTTGAATGTATTTTAGATTTAGAATCAAATTAAATAATTGGTTTACCAGTGGCAGTTACTATGAGTACTATAAGTGTGACGCGGATAGTAAATTAATCATTATCGAACAATAAGAATTTCCGTACACTAATTAATATATGAGTTTAATTAATTTATCGCTTGATAAATTTATCGGTCATTTAAGAGGTATAATAATCAGTAGATGAATCGATAGAAGAGGTATAGATTATACAAAGAAATGTATTGATAAATATTGGTAAGTGACAAAATTATATGGAAGTAAATTTTAGTGAAAGTTGCTTCTCAAAGTCAACTAAAATTTACCTAAAAATATATAAGTAAACTACTTTGAGCAGAATTTATTTGATCAGTTAAGTAAAATTTACCCAACCACTTAAGCAAATTGACTTGACTGATTTATGTAAAAGTAGTTTTATATAAAAGTAGCATATTAAGTAAACTTTCAAGGAGCTTTCATAAAGATTACCAAAGAGGAGTAAAAGAATACTAAGAGTCCGAAAGCGTTTGAAAGTTTGGAGATTTTAGCGAAGATCGACAAAATAAAAAGAAATTTCAAGAGGACCAGGAGTATGTGAAAGTGAATGAGAAGAATTCTTCATTCGAAATCGAGCTTTGTATTCTATTTCTGCAAAATATTAAAGAGCTATGAAGCTGGATGGAAATTTAGATACAATTTATTTTCTCGTTAGGCAAATTTAACTTTAACTTGACTTTGGTAGATGCGTTCGAGTGAATTGAGTACATTTTTGCGACGTTTACCTCCTGCAGCATCTATCAACCGGAAGATGAAAATCCAACAGAGAGAAGAGCCTCATCTATATGAATTCCTTAGGCCCCCGCGAATCATTTTAAAAATCTCACGTGCAGTTCCTGGTCTTGGTCCAGCCACGAAAGACAAGGAAAATATTCCATTCCACGGGCGGGTGCTCCCCTATATTTTTCCCATGCAATTTCCACGAGAGGTGACTTAGGAATGTCATGGAGGAGGTAGCAAGGTGTTTTCCTTGCCTTGGCCGGGGATATTAAGGAAAAAGTATAATGCCGGACATTGGCTAAACAAAATTAGTCAGAGAAGGGCGCGGAAGGGAACGGGGGAAAGGGATGTCGGGTTGGTTGCGTTTACACCGCCATAGCTGCGGGCCACTGTATACGTTCATGATGCATCGGGAATATCCTGAGTGCATACAGTTCCATCGCTAAACTACTGGCAATAAAGCGGAATTCCGCGCTCTGTAGACTTAGGATGTAAATATCAGGAGCTTAATATCTCTCATTGTGGCATCTCTATTCTCTTACCCTCACTTCCGCTCGCTTTGCGGTTAGTTACAGGGCAGGGCCGCACTCCGTGCAAATGAAATTTTGCGTTTTATTTTCGCCTTTTTGTCGTTTCCCCGAGAAAATTATTCAACTGTCAGTCTACGATAGGCTGGGAATTATTCCCTTGAATCGATATTGAGTGTAAGTGCATCTTGTTTAAGGAGCCGTTGCAACTGACCTGACAATTACGGGTGCGCTGCTTCTTTTCAAGCTTCGATATCTAGGGTTAAATGGGCTCATAAAGTCCAAGCACTTACTGGATAATTATTGATGGGATCTGAGGATCAAAGGGCTTCGTCCTCATCAAATCATAGAGATCTCCATCACTGCATTTACGTTTAATAGCTCAAATTTTAGACTGGACGTTTTTGCTTTACAAAAGTTTTTATTGAATAATATTGTATAATAATTAAAAGCTTAAATAACGATTTGTATCAATGAATATCTTAATACTCTTAACCCTCCATACTTTTCACTGAACAAAAAGTAATTGGTGGCTTATGAAATTATAAAAATTGGGAAAGCGAAACGAGTTTTCGCATATTTCTTAAATATAATTAAATATAATTAATATAAGTATTATTATTGATCAGCTTAACTGGTCTCTGCTCTTCCGGAAGGTGTTGAAATAAAATTAAATGCGTAGTTATAATCTCCATGGAACATAGGTTTGCCGAGTTAATTGTGGTAGACAACTAGTCCAATGTCGTAGCATCAAATGATTAAATGTAACTTTCAAAGGTTGCATTTCCGTACCTTTATGCTTTCCTCAATTTATTTTACATGCAGCCAATTGAAAAGTGCAAAGACCAAACACATTTTTACGATTATTACCATTAGGTATTCACGAAATTAGAGTTCGACCGAACTAAGGAGAGGATGGGTCGACGGAAAAAGACATCACTCTGCACCCCAGCAGATGTTCCGGAGGGTTGAAGTCCTTGGGCTTCGGTGACTCTTCAAACTAGCTGAATCATTATAGATGATACGTTAATCTCGTTCACATAAAACCAAGTGCATACCTCTTGATTACAAAATTACAGTATCCTCGTGAGGTCGCTTTTTCGAGAATTCCATTGTAACGGATGGAGTTTCATCTTCATCACTGCCGAGGGTTTACCTTCACCCCTTTGACCCTTTCGATATTCGCACGCAGTCTGTTGTAATGACGAGATTTCGAAGGAATTAGTTCGTCATAAACTCGTGGCGAATGTCGAACGTTGCTTTAACATAATGGAGAGAATGGAATTAATGAGTTACCTTCTCCTCGAGCTTCCCTTCAGCCCTTTATCTCTTTCTCTATCAGGTATTTGATGGGCTCGCAGCGATAAACGCCAAACAGAGGGAGACTCGTCATTGCGGCAACTCTCAACGGTCGTGCCCTCGGGTCCTCCAATTTCGTTCCGGAAAATGGCCGCTGCCTCCGTATCCTCCAAAATATCGAAATACGCATATGCTGCCTCTGTGTGTGAGGACTTGCGAAGGAGATTTTGCGTGTCCAGCTGCCGATATCTCGTGAAAATAATTTAACCAGTCTTAATTTTAATTTAACAACGTGTGGGCCTAGGTGTATAATCGTCTAAATTCTGAGATGTTGAGAAGCCACCGAGAGCAGCTCTCAGAGAGCATCGCCTCTTCATTTTTATGATCTCTTTAAGGAGCGAGTAGTTTTTGGAGTGCAAGAGCCCACTAATTTAGTGTGGGGTGGCATTGTTCGATTTTATGGACTTTGATCTAAATAGTTGCAAATGCTTAAAGTACAAATCGAGCAATATATCAATGGATGGTCGACCCAATGGTATTCAATATAAAATTCTGATGACTATTCGAGAGAGCAGCCAACTGTCTCGAGTATCGTGAAACCTTTTTATCGTGAAACCCACTAGTTTGCTCAGTAACTTATTTAATTAATTTTCTAATCCATGTGTTGGATCGACCATTACTGATTACATGTAAATAAAGTTTGTTTTTGAGAAACTGTTAATCGACGTTAAGGTATTAGTACTGCACGTGAAGGAACCTATCGCTAATATGCATTATTCAAATTAGAAAGATAATATTTTTATGACTACTTTAATTAGCATACACTTGGTAGGTTTATTAAAATACGTCTGTGTACTTAAATGGAAGTGAATGGGTCAGAGCATTTAGAGTTGCGCTCAATATCACATATTTACAAGTTTATTATAGTTTCCATGAAGAAAGGTTGCATCGTTTTATTGCTGTTTTCGAAAGAATTTTAATTGATAATGCATCAACTATAAAGAGTCCTCAATTTTTTATAACACAATTATAAATTTAAGTTTCATTTATTAAAACTAATTTAAATATTGTTAATACAAATGTAATTTTGAAATAATAAATTTTTCATTTTTGTTTCCAGTGTCCCCATTACAAAATTTGTAAGAATATTTTGATAAAAATGATCACTTATTATAAAAATATTGTACAAATACCTAGGTATCTTGAATATTTTATCGAGAATAAATTTTTTGGACATATTTGTTATCAACTGATATCAATTAAATTTGAAAATAATCTCATTTTATTAGTATAATACATTTACTGCATTAAGAATCAATGATGTAACTTTTTCAAATAAATAAAACCAAAATCGAATACCTTTGTTCCATTTATTTATATATATTTAAAAATTTATTTTATTTACAAATGCTATGTAAAGTAATATGAGATAAATTTACCATTAGATGTGATTGCTGGATAAAATTAAATAAACATGTTTTCGAAGTATTTAATACAATATATTGAAGGAGATCTAAGCAATAATTACACTCTTACATTCTGAGGCTTTTTTTAAAAATTTAATATGGCTTTTTATGGCCAATTTTGTTAGCAGGTCCAGTACAAGCAATAATTTTACTTTTTATAAAAGCAAGGCTGAAGAGGGACTTTAATATTATAAAATTTTGTAGGCGAAACCTTAGATTTCGTGGTGCAGCGGTTAAAAAGATTTTTAAGTACTTCATAAAATTATTAAAAAAATTGTACAGTTTTTGCCTTGCATACCGAGGGAAAAAATTACTTCTTTGAAAATTAAGACTGGTATTATGGCATTAAATATTAAAATGCCTAGGCAAACATAACCCATTTTCTTCAATGAAAATACATCTCGCCACGGCACCGCAGAACATTTTGTATTCAATTTGTGCCAAATTCTCAAAAACATTGCCGCCGTCGCGCTGGATCTAGAATTCGGTGCAGGTGTCCCGAAAACATGTAGTTAATTATAAAGGATGAGTGGGAGAGATGGGGTGGAGGTGGAAGGAATCGGAAACACGCATGAGAGATTATTCTCTGACTTCCTCCGATGCTCTGCAAAGGGGATAGCAAGAAGGAAAAAGAAGACGAGGCGAAAAGAGAGAGAAAAGTACGAACGAATCGCCGATGCTATCTGGGGCCCATACACCGATGTGGCGTGTTTGTCTTTCGCTGCCGCATAAAATAACAGAGTGGCAGAGGAGAGAGAGAGGGGAAGAGCGGGGCGGTGGGGAGGGAGGCAGAAGCTGAGAGCGATCGGGAGGTCGGATAATTCGAGTAAAAAGGGCGTTAATTCATCTCTAATGATCCTCGAACCACGAGAAATTGAGAATCTCGCGAAACTGCGAATTCGGTGGTGATTTTTCCTATCTAACCAGATCTCCAAAAGCAGGTTGTCGACCAAATCTTTTACCGATTTGTATTTTTGTAGTGCGACAGTCGTTTTATGGCCCAGTGACAAAGTAGCTCCTGCCCTCGATTGTTCAACTTATTAAATTTATGCACTCAATTCATCGCGTCTCTTTATAAAGCGTTTGCTGGCTTTCGATTCGAATTCGAATAATCTAATACGCAAAAAGTAACGCGAGTCGGGATTTAACCGAACCCTAGTTTTTCAGGTTTAAAGACGCATTCTTAGTATTAGGAGAACATGCACTTTGGTTTCGCATGAATTTTAATTTTAACCACAAACGAGAAAAACTCGCTTGAATATGGTCGGCTTTGAATTTATTAAATTATTATTTATTGATATAGAAATTGAGAAAACGTGCAATGCGTATTTTGTCCGTCAGACTTCCAGTAAACATAAGTAACTTTGAATAGTCAATTGAAAATAACATATCATAAAAAGGTTTTAATGTTTTATTATTTAAAAGTCTAAAGCTATTGAAAGAGCTACCAGCTAAATGCTTATATCACCACGATTTTTTATGCATTGGAAAACAAAAGCTATTCAAATGGATGACTTGACGCATTGAAAATCACTATAAAACTACGTCAAATCAGAGCCAAACAATAACGGAGCAAAAAACACTTTAAAAATAATCTAAATTATGGAAAATTAAAAGGTCACATGACTAGCGGAACAGGCGGTTTGAGAGTCTAGTAGGCAAAGAGGGAAGGATGGAGGGACGGAAAGAGGCGACCGAGGCGAAAGAGCATTGGACCCTCCGGAGCCTTGGTAGCCTCGACAGCCTCGATCCTCAATCCTGGATGCTCTACCTGAAGATCGGAGCGAAGTAAATCGGTTTTCCAGACAAATCGAGCGTTATTGCAGTACTTCAGCTCGAGTAGCCCGGGAGGTTGCGTTTTTTATTTATGATTCACTGTGTGTCCGACTTTTATTGTTCGGCAGAATTGAGTTACAAAAAGACACGTTGGATAAGAAGATGATCCTGATCAAATGAGCGGATGATCAAATCTGCATATTTCACGTCCAAATCGGATTCCGGCCCTGAGTCTCACTCAGCGTTCGACGGGGCACAATGATGTTTATACCGGTTTAAAGTTGATTAATTACAATCGGTGCCCTCCAACAGAGGTAAGACGATGTCGTGACACCACCTACGAGTGAACGAACACTTGGCCAGTACCCCAAAGTTCCTGAGGAGCGTCGGGCAAGTTCGCGCAAATATTCTTCAGAGCCTCCGCGAGCGATTGTCATAATACGAAAAATGCTGTTATTGTATGAAAAACGCCAGAAAACTAAGCAAACCCTCGCACTACTGCAATAACTCCGTTATAACTATGAAATAACGAAAGACAATAAGTACGAGGAGGGGGACACCATTAAAATGACGCTACGTCCTCGGAGAAAAGGCTGAGAAGTTCTCGAAAGCATTCGGCTCCCCCCCGACCTCCGACTATGAAGAAAGGAAGAAATTGCTCGCTAGAATTATCGTACTCAGTCGGTTTTACTTCCAATCGGCTAAGTGGATTGGCTGCCTATGCTTTTTTCACCTACGCGGCGCAATCTCTCGCGCGAACTGTCGCTGTTACTTCGACTCCTCCTACCCCCTCACGGACCTTAAGTGCACCAATCCCCGCCTCCAGGATATCGATCGACCTGGGGTGACTCCGGGCAATTTCGTCCGGGGAGTGCACTGCGTGCCATGTGATCGCAAGAGGGAAGGCGAACCGAACCAACCCCTATCCATCGGCTCTGGATACTTTTTTCGCACATTTAGGTTTTTTCTACGTCCTAGTTTTCCATTTCTTTCATTTGCTCGAATGAACCTGTTTTTGTGCTGCAATTTTATGAGGATTTTATTACATCGATGGTGGTAACTGCGATGGGCAATGAGTTTTTCCAAATTCTTTACCTTTTTAAAACTACTCCACGGAAAAATATTGTTTTATATCTGTGTATTCGAGCGATGTGTTGACAGTTTGAATTTTTTCGAGTTATCTAATAAACGATATTAAATTTATTTCAAAACAAAACTAATTTAAACTTACGAATATTATATTCATGTTTCGTACAATTAAGTAAAAAACATATTTAAAGATAATGAATTGTTTAATTATCACTGATTAGTAAAATAATTAACATTGCAATTTTCTTGCTTAAATGAGTAACTTATTCGTAAACTAAAATTTAAATTACTCCATATTTATACATAAACATGTGAATACCTAAGTTTTTAATTAAAACTATAGAATGTAAATTAATTATACTATATTTTACGTGCATTGGGTGAGAGTTTAAACTTAAACGATTATTTACAATTAGTAATGAACTTAGAAATACCTTCAAGGCTTATAATTACTACATTTAATCAAAAAAATTCAGGTTTAATAAAGTCAAACAAATATTTTATTAATTGATACCAATTTTAACGATAGAACAATTTTTCAAACTAAATATTTGTTAATAAGATTAAAATTTTAACTTGAATATAATTTAATTTACTTTTTCAATTATCTTTTATAATTAGTTTTTATGAAATTAAGCATTTATTTTATATACAATCATATATGACATTGGTCAATTTAATATAGATAGCAAATAAATTAATTTCTAGAAATACTCGGAATGTAAAAAATAAAAATTCATAAATTATTTTCAAACTGAAACATTTCATCATCGGAAAAATTATTTTTAAATGTAGTAAGAGATAAAGAGAAGATAAAAAAAAGTTACATTCCAAATTATACGTTGTAAATATAACCAATATATAAGCCTCAGTTTCTATCATCTAAAGGTTAGTCAAAACCGGTCTTTAGTACATCATATTCTAAGATTGTAGCTTTAGAATAATATTTAAATCTCAAACTCCTACGGTAACTAGAATTCTAAATATTTTATCAACAAAAATTAAATAACTGCACGATAATTCACAGAAAATATTATTAACCAAATATTTCCGGAAGCAAAAAAACTCGAAACCATTAACGGATAATAAATATAAATGTATTTCAAAACCATACGAATATAAAAAAAGCATATACTGCAGATGTATTTTTTTCATACTACAAATCAGATACGGATACATATGAATTATATTATTGAATTAAAAGTTTTTGGCTATCATGCAATAAGTCATAAATTTTATTTAACATTGAAAAAAAGCTAATGCTGCATTTTAGTCGCAAATAATGAGATTTACATGCTATATCTGAAGTTGATAATCTTATTTTGAACATTTATTTTGTATATCTTATTGATCAATCAAGATATAAAGCTCGTCATTAAATGTACATTAAAAAATTAAATTTGAACAAAGGAAAAGTGAGTATTTTTAAATATAGGGGTGAATTTATTTAATAATTAATGCGTGATCAAATTGTATTAAATAATTCTATTAAATAATGAATCAAGTTGGAAATAAACAGTTTTATCGAATCAATCACCGAGAAATTTAAATTTGCATTATATACAGTATAAATTCTTTGAATTTTAATTACACCCGTCGATTTGGCTTTGGATTGAAAAATTAAAACGCACTTCGCCATAAATCTCAGATTCAAAAGGGAAAAACAAAAGTTTCCAGAATATTCTTGAGATATGATAATAAAGTCTATGGAAGAATTCAGAGTATCCGTGGATATAGCCAATTAGAATTTCATTAATCCAAAATACACATTATTATTTCCTCCTTTTAATGATACTGCATATAATTCCTATTATATACGATATCGAAAATTCTCCCGCGAGTCATCCTCAGCACTCATGCCTCGTAAAATGCAAAAAAGTAAGAAAATAATGACAATCATAGTAAAAAAAATTAATAATGACAATAGTAACAATAATAACAACAGCAGAGGCGGCGACGGCAAAAGCAGCAGCAACAACAAAACAATAAAAAGGAGAAAAACAATTAATGAGCCGGTCTCGTTCTTTCCTCGTCGGTTTATTAAAAACCGCACACACTGGAGAATATATACTTCGTCCAATCTCCACTTCACCAGTCCAGCTATGCGCTTTAATAAATAAAAAAAGGTATTCTTACTACAAAAAACGCATAAGGATATTCGCAGCAATTCGCTTATCTTTCCCGTCACTGTACTTCCAACCTCGATTTTCGCACAAAGAAATGCTCCCGCCGATTAACGTTGAAAACGAACCGATGACGCATTGCGCGTGGTGGCGAGATGTGCGACGCCTTGGAGGCTGGGGAACCTCAGAAAGATGCGAAACGAGTTCAAGAGTATTACTAGAGTCAAAAGTATTTCCTATAATAGAAGGACAATGGAAATTTCGATCATGGTGTTGTTTATTCGATCAGTCGATGAGCCATGGACCACGAATCATGACTGGCCCATTAGCAGAAAATGAGCCCAGAATCTGATTTCGCCGACGCAATCCGAACATCAATTTACGTTCTTTGCCTTCTCTGCTTTGGTGCGCCTTTTTACGTATAACCGGGGAGGGTGATCGAAGGCACTTGCCACTTACACATACCACCACTACTACTTGGAACTGGGTCGACTAAAAAAAATTCCACATTATTCCTCACAGCGACCAATTTTCAATTTCTTTCCCTCGTCGAATTTTTTCTTTAAAACGCCAATTCGACATGCCGAGAAGGACCTCAAAGAGCCGCTTTCGAGAGAGAAACGGTCTAACTCACCTGAATCACATGCAGCATCACTTTTGCCGAGGACTATGCACCTTCTACCTGCTCCCCACCTGCTTTGCTTGAGATTGAAACATGTAAGTTGCATTATCGAGTCAGTCCCCCTCCCGTGCAGTCTGGCTTTAACAATCTGCATTTGCATTCGTGGAGGAGATGATCCGAGACTGTGGCTGATGCCACTTTGCCCGGGGCGAAAAGAGCAGCCGAGCCGAGGGGGGCCAGGCAGACAAGGCTACGGCCGGAGGAAGGGAAGAGAGGAGAGGAAGGATGCTGCGCGCGCGCGAGGCGAACAAAGACAAAAAGGCCAAAAGACAAAGGGACAAGGGATGTAGAGCTAATTATTGACGAAAATTTCTGTCGTGCATTGTCCATTCTTTTTGACATCTTATCATCGTTCCCCTTCCATCCTTTTTGTCTAAGAGCGCACGTCCCGAGGTATGCGCCCTGGAAATTTGAGTGCGGGTCCGAAAAACAGATCGCGTAAATAGCTACTTTAGGAGTAGCCAAGACCCAGTAATACTGATAGGATGAAAGGCTTTTCGTTTGTATTCAGTCCACTTTTCTTAGGACTCTTTATGAAAGGAGTGCCGGCTGTAGGTGAGGGTGAACGAGGATCCGCGAGAACACAAAAATCAGAGGGACGTTGGCCTCCGTGAATTTTTAGAATATTAAGAGTAAAAATAATGCTCGCCGACACATTTTCCGATTTACGGACTTTTATGGGCTGGCTACTCTTATCGTGATGTTTTCTTCTTTTTTTTCTTTGGCGATGCGGTACTGATTTGACCGGAGAATGAACGTGCAATAAATACACGAAGACCCTGCGATTTTTAATATATTAATATCATTATTGGGTGTAGGCCAACCAAGTAAAGGGCTAAAAGTAAAGTGTATGAGAAATTCTTATAGAATATTGGGAAAAATTCTTAATATTTTATATTCCGATCAAAAAAAGTGTTACGACACCATGTTCCTGAATAAAGTAAAATTTTAATCTTTACATAATATAACGTTGGCGGACTATTAGCTTCTTTCCTTAATCTATTATTAATACTCACATTTCACACTGAAACTAATTAGACATGTAGCTAGATTATTAATACGTACATAAACTTGAATATTAATACACCGACCAGTTAAATTGTTTAAAGTTTTTTCTATCGGCATGTAATACTTTAAGAATTTTTATAGCCTTCATGAAATTACCCGCTGAGCTTTACATGCTTCAAAGTTCACTTTTTGTACCGTTAATAATTTAAAGAATTTCTACCCAAATATAATTAAATTTTACTTGAATCATTTAAATTTTTTACCCTAATTTTCAAATTATACACTAACTTTTATTGATATTAGAAAAATTTTAAATTTAGAATATTATATTACACTGATACTTTTATTTATTTTAAATTAAAAATTTATTTTTTTTCTTAATTGTCGTTATACTCGGAAAATACACTTTGAAAATTTGTTTATTAATGAATACTTGTATCATTTTCATCCAATGAGCACTATATATATATATATATAGTAATATGCTATAAGTCTGTATTTATATTTACAAAATATTACAATATTTTATAGATAACTCAGATTTTAATTTATTAGACTCTATCATATTTTTTTAGGTTATTGTTAATAGTGGCACAAAAAATTACAAACAGATCATTATAAATGCAGTCAAACTTTGGCCATTATAAAATTTATACTTTTTGATCTTTTCAAAGATACAGCCAAGTCCAAGAACGAATGATTTATTGATCATGATTATTACTTATTAATATAAAAATATATTCATGAATTTAAGTTAATTATTTATTTGATTCGGTGAGCATGACAAATTTGGTATTTAAATTAGCTATGAAATTTCTCAAAATTTTTGATAAAACTACTATTAACAAGAGAACTTTTTATAATTTTGACTCTAATGATTTTTATGAGACACATTAGTCTTCAAGACTTATCAATTTTGTATAAAATTCTTGTACGATTTTTTTTCTCGAAACTCTGAATAAAGAGATATAATATACGCAAAGTAAAACATCGAATAAACTTAAACCACAAAGAGAAAGAAGAATGTATATTAAGAGTAATTTTTGTTTTAGCATTGACCAAATGAATTTTAATATATAAATTAAAATAGTCACCAATATCATATTCCGGAGAATGAATTTCTGAAATTATCAATTAAAATAGGCTCGGTCAATTAAGATATTTTTGAAGGAGATAAATTCACGATTTTCTGTCAGAATTCAATTAACTTCATACGCAATTTCATCTTTGGTAAAAGCAACAGGGTTTTCAGTAAATCAATTTTGTTTTCGGTAAAATGAATTTAATTTCCTCCAACACAATCTATTTCAGAATCACTCCTGTAAATTACAGTAACGGTAAACAATTGCAAAGTAGAAAAAATACTGATGATCAAGGAGCAAGAAAAGCATTGCAATTTCAAAAGGTCTCGATTACACTCGACGAAAAGGGAAAGAAGGTTGTTGATGCCACTGAATAGCATCGCTTGGAACAAATAAATGAAATTGTTGGGGGTAACTGGCGGGGAGAAGAAAAAAGAGCGCGTTAACACAGTGACGACTTAGTCACAACTGACAGTAAAACAAGAAGAGAGAGAGAGAGAGAGAGATAAAAGAAAAAATACAACATGTTGATTTGGATAGGAATGAATTTATTTACGGTGTTATTAATAAGATAAATTTTACTTACTTCGATTTCCGCGCTTTAATTTCATAAAAAGAGAAATTTGAGGTTGAATGAAAAAAAGGTACAGGTGAGAAATTTTGCCACTGCGGAAGAAATTGAAAATCCTAGTTTCGTGCCTTTTCAACAGTACAAAGAGAAACACTTTCTTTGTTTCACTGATCTAAATCTTGGACAAAAGACTAAAGCTGCAACATCTTTTGTCCACCTTGTACTTTTTCTTGATCGATAGTTTGAAATTATGAAAACGACTGGTCATAAAGCGACAATTACCTAAGTACGCCATTCACTTCCCTCTGGCTTTTGACAAAACTCGAAAGTAGCCGATCCTCTAGTGCGCATCATTACCTTGAAATTCCGTCTGCTGTTGGCACCAGAACATTTCTCTTCCCCATCCTCCTGGCCCTCGACATCGAGAACGGAACCGAGGACAAGATAAAAAAGAAGCCGCTCACAGTCGTTCTTTACGTGTTGCGAGTTAATAATCGCGTGCTCTTTGATACAAATCGCACGGCACCCTGAGAAGAGGATAAAGTGAGACGAAGGCATAGACGAGAGTCAGTTGATTGCACGGTTTGATTGCTGAAGATGCAAATCCTGAATCCTCCAGGAGATAAAATGAGCAATAGGTGGCTTCCATTTGAGGACTGGAGATGCTGTGATTCTCCATTTTTCTTCCTTTTTATTTATGTCACTCCTGTTGTTTTTCAGCTTCATTTGTATGCCTTAGAGTTTATGTACTGTGGTATATAAGGTTGAATACACTGTAACTAATACATTCTAACCGTTTGTGTGATTGATATGGAGGAATGAAAATTTATTGGCGGAAATGTTATTTTTTATCTTTGTGACCTGAGAAATTTAATTTCATAGGGTGGATTTAATAGTACTGTAGTTGTATTTCTTATTGTTAAAATAAAGGTTTTGTTCACTTTACGTTGTTTACTGAAGAATAATAAATTTCTGTGAGGGGGGTTATTATTTTTATGAATAATTTCAATCACGGAGCATTATCGTCGAAATCGAGGGAAATAAACGTTTTATTCAATTGCAGGTCAATTGTTTCAATGAATTTCCTCTTTGTATTAATTAAACAATTAAATCTCATCTTTCCTTTTTTAAGAAAAAAATTTTATCAAGTAAAATTAAATATGTACGAGTTACTAAGAAACTATCATTTCAAATATGCAATTTTTTAAAAATGACTATTCAACTATTAATTAATGTCGATGGTAATGTAATCCCCTGAAATTATTATATCAAATAATTTTAAATATAAAAAAATAATTTTAACAAAAAATATTTTATATAAAAAACAATAAAGCTAACGGCTTACCAAGTAAAAAATAATAAAGAATTTTTATCCAAAATATCTAAAAATATTATATTTATTTATTTTTCATTATTATTTTTTTTTTATTTATGAATGAGTCATTTTGACGAAAAATATGTATACTAATAGCTTGTCTGTTTAGACATGTAAAAAAAAAAAAATTTAATAGAATTTTTCTATTGTTTTTGTTAAATATATATTGCAAGCCATAAAAGCAGAAGTATCAATTACTTGAATTCAATGATTTGAAAAAAATATAACGTATTCAAAAAATATTTGCTAAAAAAGTGTTCTTCGAAAGAATTACTTTCTCTTGACGCAAAAAGTTATATTAAAATAAAAACTTGTAATAGTTATTTAGAAAAGTGGATTTTTTATCTGTTTTTAATTTTGATGTCAGTAGTTTTACATTTGTGACGTCGAATTTATAAATACATCAAGTTTTATGTAAGCCATTTATAAAATTGTTTTTCTAGGTAGGGGCCAGGAAGAAATTGAGAATATTGCTTATCATACATTTAACTAGGAGCTATTAGTGTTTTTTGATTAAGTATAATAAAATAAAATTTGTTTCGGCATTGGCATGAAAACAATTTCCGACGTTGTAATTTTTAGTTCTTCAAAATACGTTTTAAAATCTGAGAAGAATGTAAAAACTACAGGAGATATGGCAAACTAATTTGTGCAAGTTTGGGCGTGAGCGCGAAACCAACTGGACAATAATGCAAGTATTAAAAACCACCCCAACGGCTAACTGCAATGAAATTTTTTCTTAGAATAATAATCCGACTAAGCAAAAAATTCGATTGATTGATGAGACGATGCGTCGTCAGCGATGACAAAACACTCGGATAAAAAAGCAGAGGCCATTAAGTCGTGGACGCATTGTTGAGTTCCCGCGCACTTGGCTTCCTTATTGTCGCGTGCAATTACAGAGTAGTGCGCGTGCGCACATGCTACGCATTCGAAAATAGTCAGAGAAACGCGACGCGCAAGTTCAAGTTCGGAACCTCCATTCACCTACCCGCCATTGAGTAAGTGCATTCCGCATTATTGTGACCAAGAGAAAACGATTAAAGAGTCGTCCATTGTTGTAGGGGCGGAGGAGTGCACATAGATCGCCGAGACACTTGGCATTCCCAACTCCAAGCAATAGTTCAGTCACGTCAGTTATTCCATCGTGGAAACATTCGCGCTCACGTATTACCTTCTAATTGCATCACGCCAAAGGTATTCGAGGGGGTGAACTGGAAATCCCTCAATGTTCGGGTGCCATGAAGGCCTCGCAAATATTGTATTATTGACAAGACCATAACTATCATAACCCCGATGTGATGCACCATCACTTTCGCCCTCTCGCTCCTTCCTTATTTTTTTCCCGAGCTCATGCTTTTATTATTGGATTATGTTTTATCTTCCTTCTGCTCCTCGTCGAGTCTTTTAACGTGTTAAACTCGGCTCACTTTGTTAACCTCGGTGATGCTCCTCGAACCAATATCAAAAGCTCGACATCTTGCGACTTTTTTGAGAAAAATTTTTCGCTTTCCTGTTTCACGATGAAACACATTTCTTGCGCAATATAAAGACCGCACCATTGAATTCCTTGGCAACATTCTTTGTCGATACGCTAGCGCTTGGTAAATAATAATTTTATATCCCCTCGTCTCGGGAAGATCGAGGAGGAATTCTATTTTCATCATTATTTAATATAACGTTCTCTAAAAAATTTGTGCCCACCCAGTATCTGGAGACTCGGAGCACAATTTTTTATTTTCCATACTCTTGCAGTTTTTGATAAAGCTTTCAAACTATTTCTCAATTTATTTACAGCCGGTAAATATTGGATCTTACGAGCTGGAGGGGGGAGAGTGTAATGTGAAATAGACTCTTGAGTGACGCATAGAATATCCGATATTCATTAATTTGAATGCATCAACTCTGGTAACGTGCAATACATATTCGCATACTCTCGTGTTTCACCTTCTTTTTTTAATTATGCAATTACACATTGATGCAGGAAACTTTTCAGTTTTTATCTTAATCATTGTTCTCACCGGCGTTTGTACCGTAATTTCCACGATTTTTCATTACTTTAATGAACATCAATCGTGATTGTATTTTTCAATGTCACAAACCCTTTGCTTATTATATTATCTTTACCGCATTACATTACCCATTCACACTTACACACACACTCTCTCTCTCTCTCTCTCTTTATTTCTCTCTCTCTTTCTCTCTCTCTCTTTCTCCGTTTTCTATTCGTAGTTAAGTGACTGTACTCTTAATATTTGTTGTATTTATGCAGTTTATGTTTGATGCGGTTTATGCTCAAATGATATGATATCATATGTATACTTCGCGCGCTATACTTTTTTCCTTCCTCTCATTTCTTTTGATGGTTCAAAAATATTTTGTGTATTTTGAAACTCATTAAAGATAATCAGCAATGCAGACGGAAATTAAAATCTCGTATTGAGATGTATATAATCACGTATAATTCAATTTATTTTAATGTATTAAATATACGTTTTTCTTTTATTTATTTATTAAGCAATAAATCCGAAGTATAACCTTTTCTAATAACAATATTTTATGATCAGCTGAATACAATTTTAATATCTTATTCGCTATTGGTCTAATATGTCTTGGCCAATACATTTAGCTGGTTATGTATTAATTTTTTTTATCCAGGTCATGCTATAAAATAAATTTCAATTGGTAATGTTTTTCGTGAATCAATACTAAAAATATATGTATTCTAGTTTTATAAGACCTTATATTACTTTCCCCTTATCTTCTATTGAACTGAAAATCTCATTTCTTTAAATGGTAGCGAACGATAAATTGAATTTAAATATATCCATTAAAATGATCTTTCAAATGTTGGTGTTGTCAATATTTAAATTTCTTGTGCGCTTGAAATGCTTAATATTTTTCCAAAAATTTGATTTACTTCCACATACCTTTTAAATTATACACTGTATCGGATGATGTTTGCACCCTTATAAAATGATGCAATAAATCTCTAATTGATCTTGAATATGTTGCTCCAACGATTCGTTAAAATAATAACTGAGACTTACAGCTATTTATTAACTGGTGCAACTATGTATATCTTTAATGTTACCCTTCCATTTTTACTAATTATGTAAATAGAAAAATGAATTGTTAAAATGAGGATGAAATTAATATTAAAAAGAATGCGGACTCTCATTTGAATATATTGAAAAAAGGTTCGAAGTAAATAGACTGGCATTATGTTTATTACATAATATTATATATATATACTTACATTATGTAGGTACACTTAGATGTAGAGTGTTTTTATACGCAAATATTCTTGTTTATAGATTTCCGAATTAAGAAAATATTTTAATTAAAAAAATTAATGAAATTTGTGGATCCAGCTCTAAAATCTTATATAAATTTTTAATTATAACGTACCGCCGGCGAAAAGAAATTTCGTGTATACGAAAAAGTGAAAGCAGAAGGTTTTCAAACTTAATTTGTGCCCAAAAACATATTGCCATAGCTATCTTTATCTTGGGACAAAGTTTTCTCATTTTGTCATGTCGCATTCGTAACTGTAAACCATTTCTTCTTTAAAATATTGTAATTTTTCAATAGTGCACTAGTAGTGGAGTTCTCAAGTGAATCGGAACGGTGATATTTTATTGTTGTGATTGGAAGGGAAGGAGTAGTTAAACAAATTTACTGCGACTCTTCCGATCGATCCGAGTTTAAAAAAAACTCCTTTTTCCCTTCCTCCCTCTTTTTCCGCAAAAATGTGTGGTAGTATGTGGTGTGGTTGAAATGTACACTCGCTGATTCGACAAATACTCACGTGCGATAATCGCATTGTCCTGTTAAATGAGTGCAAATAATTGAAATTGGGATAATATTATTGCAGGGGGCTTGAGGGGTATTTATCTGGTCGAGTGAGTCTCTGAAAAATGGGCAAATACGAGAAGATGTTGGGTGGCACGGGCCGCGACTAATTACCTATTTTAGCAAATTTCCACTCCTGACCTCCTAGTGACGCTTTTGATGATCCCTATATTTTGCACCATGTCTGGTCTACTGTGGATTATAATAATTCAGAGTTTTTCTCGCGAACAAAGTCCAGAAATGTTGATCGCGATTTCCTTTTGCAGCAACGGAGAATTGGCGAATCACCGGCAGATGTAAATAACGCAAATTTAGACTCGCACTTTGGTGAAAAGAGCTTTGTGTGGTTGAAAATACGATGTATCGTTGGTGAGAAAGTATGTGATTACCCCCGTTACACCTTCTGCTAATTAGGTGGATTGTACTTTGGAACTATAAATCCATTTATCTCCGTTAATACTTTTAATAAATGCACTTGTTCCGAAACATGTTTTGCGTGGGCAATCAAGCTCTTATTATTTATTTTACAATAAATCATTCCAGCTTACTCTGGGCAGTTAACTGTGTATTCCAAATGCTTAATTTTTTTTTAACACTACGTGTGTACAGTATTATATTGGCAAGGTTAAATTAATTAAATTCAAAAAAATTTTTTAATTATAGACAAGTAGTGAATCTACTGGTACCGAGTATTCGGATTTGATGCATTTAAATATTATAATTGAGATTTCTTTTAAAATGATTTGCATATTTCATTCATCCTTTCTCTAAAATATACATCTTTTAAATTCAGATTCGTTAATTCACTATTTATAATTACAATTTACATAATTATATAGACTTCGCACCGGATAATTTAAAGTAATTCAAAATTTCAGGTTTCTTTTCTTGGATAGACGTAAGGCTAAATAGCAAGATTAAACAAATTCTTGACAAGTTGATTTTATCACGGATTTCCTGTTGCTTTCGGGAAGACACGAAGATTTTGCTCCGCACTAATTAAAAAATACTTGTTTTATTTTCGATTCTACTTATCTGCGCTTATCAAATGATGAACATAAATTTAATCGCAATTTAATGAATGAGTTTACAACTTGAAACTTGAGAGATAGGAAAAACGAAAATGAGGTGGAGACGGGAGAGACAAATCATAGAGACAGCGAGCGAGAATAAATGAAAATAGAATTAAATAAATGACTGGGGCACATTCGGTGGGAGGGTGGGCGAGGTACACTGCTTAAGCATTCGATTGTGAATTTGGGGCTGATAAATATATTTTCTATTTTCCATTTTATCAGGTCGTCATGGCTTCACTTGTTGTTTTTTCACTTTACGAGTGCAGCGTATATAAGGTTTTGTCGAAATGTCCAATGTGATTTAAGGTCTCTAATAAAACGTTGAATTTATTTCGCAGGGCGCTTTACACTGTGTATTTTACCGAGAGCCAGTGGATGGAGGCGACGATTGATGGTCTTTAATTTGAAGGTGTAGAAATGGTGGTATTGAGACATTGGACTCGACATGGGAAAATTTTCCATTTATTTGCGGACGTACTGACAATTTCGAAATTGATATCATAATTCATATTTAGCCACAAGAAAGATGCGCCTTAAATATTTTACACTCGTTTAACAAATTACAAATAAAAAATTATTATCATTGCGAACCTCAAATTTTTATAGTAAGTCTTTGAGGGGAGCTACGAACTCGTCGCATTAATTATTACAAGTCATTATAATTTTAAGGTATGCGAGCTATTCTTCGAACTCGCATCCTCGAATTTCCTTTTAAAGCAAAGCCCGCTCGGGCTTAAAGCATATGCCAAAAAGAAAAAAATAAAGAAACATAAAAGCCGACGTACAATAGATAATAATCAGTTCATTAAGTTATTGTAATATTTCAAGGATCGTTTCAATCAGAAGCGAATGTAAAAAGAAGTATTTAATCAAGTCATCAATTTCTCAAGTTTTATCAACATTCCTACGCATATCTTGACTTTGTTCTCTTTCTTCCTCCTACTCCTCCTCCATTATTTTTTTAACCAACTCATTCAATTTTATCGTCCATTTCGCTTAATTGTCTCGCCTCTTCTCACTCTTACTCGCTTCTTATCTTAGCGCGCCCCTTCGTATTTTTCATCCTCTGCTCCGCTCTCTTTTTGAACAGCCTCGTTCATTCAATTTTATTTTTCATTTCATTCAATTGTCATATCTCGTACTCAGCCCTTCCTCTCTCTCTCTCTCTTTCTCTCTCTCTCTCTCTCTATCTCTATCTCTATCTTTATCTCTCCTCTCTCTTTATCATTCCTCTCGGTTGCGCTTCCAGGCAATATCGTCGGTTGGCAATATTTATGGTTCTCTTTGTGTTACGTGTGCACACTCCTCATAAGTGCGTTTATGCGCAATTGAAAGTCAAGCATCAGTTGTGCTCATGTGTACATATGCCCGTTTGTTTCAGGATGCTGGAGGGTGGTGGTGCGGCCTGTCTAAAAGGAATGTTCTCCGCCACCCAACGAACGAGGATGGCAACGATGACGTTCACGCTCCTGCTGATGCTGCTGATGCTACTCACGCTGCCCCAGGCGAGAGCCGACGGTGAGTCATCTCACCTTTTTTATCTCTCTCTCTCTCTCTCTCTCTCTTTCTTTCTTTTTTTTAATTTGGCGATTCTACGTGGAGGAGTCTTCCATTTTTCACACCGACTTACGGAAATTGTACTTCAGAACAGGAAATCAGAGGATCGGATGCTGGCACGTGCCCGTGCCACACTTAATAAATGATGGACCGGTCCTCGGTGATATTTCCGAGAACATCTTTCAAATCGGGAATGTTTACTCTCATGATAAACTGTCATAACGGGCGCGTTGGTTAACTCAAGAAGAAAGATTTTCGCAGCGATGCTCTCGTTCTTTGGAAACTGATGAATATTCCGAGGAAGAATCAGACAGCGTAATTGCTTCTTTCTGTTTCTCAAATTTCGACATTGTTTGCCAGGGAACCGAGTAATTAAATGGGAAATTTTATGCAAAGGCCATTTTATTTTATGCTTCGGGTCACTCACGTTTCTGATTCGCAAAGAACATTCCTTAGGATCATAGTTAACCGATTGAAAAATATTAAATCTTATTATTATATGAATAAGTAAAATAATTTTAGTAAATTAAGAATTTCCGAGGTAAAATGTAACGCTCCCCGGTCATTAACCATTGACATAAATATTTATCACGAGTGCATCATTGTATAGCAATTCCTCTCCGGTGTGTGATGTATGTAGCACTAGTATACATCAAATGGACCCAATATGCCGATAGCACATTTGACGTGTAATGCTCCTTGTGTATTTGTACACATCATTTTCAGTGCATGTGTATACATCGTATAGCGGTTGGATGGTAGCGTCGTTGGAGTGCCGAGGGGTTTCCTCCCTCTCCTCCCCCTAACCTCCTACCGCCGCCGCCGCCCAAACAATTCCAGAGCTTCTTCGCTCTTCTTTGAAGTGGAGGAGAGAAGAGAGAACGGCCTCTATCCCTCCGCTCGAAGGAGCCGAGTGTAATTGCGCGTGCGCCAATAGAAGGAGAATATGGGGAGATTAACTCACGAGACCTCGCTGGTCCCTAATGAAGGTAACAAAAAGATCGTGGGAGGCAGAAAAAGAAAGGTGAAGGATTTTTTTCGAGCTTTTTTCGAGGATTCTGGAGTGCGATAATGCGGGTTCTTATTCCAAGTGCCCGGGGTGTTTATGAGGTACTGATTTTATAATTAGCGGCAGGCATCAATAAACAAGCCAACTTCATTTCTATCCTTCATATTCCAGCAAATACTCCCCTGCAATTTCAAGTCGATATATCATTACTTATCAATTATAACTGTCTGCTTTCCTTTGGAGGACCAAGAAAATTTTAGTGAATAAATAATAATGTACAAAGAAACTTGGAATCGTTAATTTTTGACAGTAATCGATATGTTATTTGATTTGAGGTGCAACATACAATTGCATACAATTCTATATAATATAATTTATTCTTATACAAATTGGTATCTTTAATAACATAAACTTTTTAAATTATTATACTAATTTTTATGTTTATTATGTTTGTGTTACATGAAAAACTAAATTTCCATAAATACTTGAAAGTAGTCGTTTGCGTAAATTTTTTTTCTCTTTTTTTTTTTCTTTTTATAGAAAAGCATACAAACACATATATATAATTACATCTATACAATTTTTCTTTTAATGTTTGAATCAAAATTTTGATATTTTAAAAATTTTTACAGTTTTTGTAAATATCATTCATATACAATTTTTAGAAAATAAGAGTAAAATAGAGTTATTTAAAGAAAAATTATATTTCGAATTTTTTACATTGAAATATATTTTTCTTACATTAAAAAAAAATATAAATTTTTAAAATATAAAATAATGCTCGGTATATTTGAATTATACAACAATAGATGGTACCAACACAAAAATATGCGTCGTGCATGTGAATTGAAAAATGAAATATTCTGTAGTAAATTTCTGGACA
The DNA here is from genome assembly GCA_018907245.1 of Eupristina koningsbergeri. Taxonomy (NCBI): domain Eukaryota; kingdom Metazoa; phylum Arthropoda; class Insecta; order Hymenoptera; family Agaonidae; genus Eupristina; species Eupristina koningsbergeri. The sequence continues at coordinate 1,447,554 of JACCHV010002776.1, forward strand.
GTTTTTTAAATTTTTTGACACATTCATTTGTATTTAAAATTCATCAAAAGTTCTCATTGTTTCTGTCTCTCTCTCTCTCTCTCTATCTATCTATCTATCTATCTATCTATCTATCTATCTATCTATCTCTCTCTCTTTCTTTCACTCTTTCTTTGACTGTCACGTTCACCTCTATTTGTCTAGACGATAGCAAAATGCCTTGTTTTACTCTCGTATGAAATTGGACTTCTTACTTTTATTTATATATTATTACATGATTACGAATTCTTTGTCTCGCTCTTGTATGCTTCTTTAATCATTTTTTTAATGACTAATATCTTCAGCATTCAAACAAAGTATTCATTATCGAATTAAAAATATATTTTGTACCAAAAGAAGATTTATCTATGAACTTAAAATCAGGTATTTTGATGTATTAAAGTAATATACAGAGTGCTGGTAAAATTATTTTTCTATTATTATTATTATTATTGATATTAATATTTTTAATTTATTCTTATATTATGATTCAAAATCGCCGATGAGCCTAAACATTGATTGTGTTCAATTAGGAAGAAAAATAGAATGTAAAATTTAGAATTGTTAAAATTTAAAGAAAGAAAAGTTAGAGTTTTTTCGCATTAAAACCGCTTGTACATAATTAGGAACATGAAGTTATTAATAAAATATTGTTGTTCTGATAATGATAATTTAACCAAAATAAATTTACTACAAATATTTTAATTTAGTGCACTAATCAATTTCATGAAATTTCTTTTCTCTCTTTCTTTTATACATGCACTGTTTAAGTATAATTATATTAATTTTTACAATTATATGAATAATTGAAAATGTAGTATAAGAGAAATTGTTTTTTATTTTTCATTTTAATGTCAAAAACTTAAGCTATTAAATCTTCAATATTTAATTGTAGAGAAGTAAATATATCTGATAAGATATGTAGACAATCAGTAATTTTAATCAACACTTAAAAAATGTTATTTGCACAAGTTTGAAGCTACCACATCTAATGTTTTCCATTTATCCAAGATTGAAAATAATGCTAGTTGTTTAATATTGCACGTGAATTTCACCAACTTTGTCTTTTTTTCGAATTGCAAATGAAATGCTCGAATGAAATGTTAGAAAATAATAGACATGCACAATCAAGAATATTTTTATGTAAATTAAAATCACGATACAAGTGTTGAAATTCGTGAGTATGAAGGATGGGATATTGCAATGGATTTTTAATGTTTTGGTATGGATTTAAAAGAAGCCCTTCCAATTAACCTAAAACAACGGGCTGGATACCTTATTTTTGTGTAATCTCATTGTGCACATACACATATATATATATGTATATATGCAAAATTAACATTCGCATTTAGACACGTGGTATAATCAAGCAAAAAATGCAACTAACTATATTTTAGAATAGAGCATTATTTACATTTTCCAATTGAGCAAAGTCTTTCATAATCGGAAGCTTTTGAGATGAAAATAAAGAAGACTGAATCAAACTACGTATCGCATTAATAAAACATGTAGTGATTCTTTTGAGTGGCTCTACCTTAACACAACAACCTTCAATTGGAGTGTGCAAATCTCCTTTCGCAAGCTCATCCAAAAGCAGGAATTGAAATCCCACTCCAAAACGCGTTGGAGCGTCGGGTGCTATGCGTGATACGGCGCTCTCTCTCGCTCTGACGATGGAAATTTCAACGTCGCGGCATTTCAATAATTCGTTTACCCCTTCAATCCCACTCCCCTCTTCCGTCCCCATCCCGCCCATCGATCTGGGTTGGATTGCGATTTCTTTCTCCCTCCTACCCTCGTTATACCGCCTCGATCCATAATGTCTCTCTCTGTCTTTCTCCCTCCTACCCTCGTTATACCGCCACAATCCGTAATGTCTCTCTCTCTCTCTCTCTCTCTCTCTCTCTCTCTTTCTGTCTCTCTCTCTCTCTCTCTCTCTCCCTAATTCCACACATGGACCTTTAACCCCGAGTGGGTTACCATAAACATGAAATACATGCTGGTACGTACATTTCGCGGACTTACAAATTAACCGGACGGGTAATACATTAGAAAAAAGCTACACTCGGGGTCAAATTACCGGATACTTCTGGTTATATCGAGTAATTCAATCAGAGTATTATTGTTGAGATTTGTTTTTCGCTTTTTTGGTCAAGAAAGAACTTTGCTTTGTCAAGAAAGGTTTGGTCTATTCTAGAATATTGGAAATATTTTAAGTAACCTCTACGCTCGGGGCGCTCATTTCGATAGGCATACTCGAAAATGTAAAACGTGCGAAAAACGAAAAGAACAATCACATTTTCATTATATTAAAAGTAAAAATTATATTTTTTGTTCTTTTTCGGAGTTTCTAGACTCTGACATTATTTCTTCTATCTTAATTTTAATGAGCAAATGAAGGTAAAGTTAATAGATAATTGAATTTTACTAAAATGTATTAATACAAGAAAATTTAAGTGTGTTCATTGATAAAAATTCTTTCTTACAATTATATTTATTGTACCGTTCTCCCATTTTTAATTGTCTGCCAAAAATTATATCACTGTACTGATTTCATGATAATTATTATTTTGAAGGTAAAATTATATCAAATTTGTACAAAAATTAAATATAAAGTTGCTTTTAATTAAATGTTTTTCATAAAAAAAGATTTTCTTCCTCTATTAGGTAAATCACTTTATCTCGGTTTATTATTCGTTATGTTGTTATTATGTACTATAATATGTATGTAGAATATAATAAAAATGTAATACTAATGGAATAATAAAAACATAATTAAAATTGAAATTTCAGTTAAAATTACAATAATATAATTTGATTTTTTATATAATAATGCTACTTTAGCACAGTAAAATTTATGCATATTTTTTATCCTAATTCTATCTATGAATTATTATTTATTGTCCACATAACATAATATAGAGGAAGCTATAACGAATCGTGACTGTTGTGTACTCCTATTAATATATTAAAAATGATAAATGAAGAAATTTAAATAAATGTTCGGATTAATAAAATAGCTTTGAAAACATCATTTGCTGTATCTTATAAACTAAGCCAAGAAAAAAAATTTGTATGTTAATAAAATTAATAATAATTAATATTAATAAAGTTAATAAAGAGAAAATCAATATTAGAATCAGCATAAATAATTTTCTTTCAAATATCATTAATATCACTCAATAAATTACTTTTTCAATACTTAAAGTTTGTGTAAAAATTCCAAGTAAATAAAGTTGTGCCTTTACGAACTTTTCTCTTTTACTAATTAGTACATTAAAAATTGAGCAGAAGATTCCGGTCTGCTTGTCGATTATAAAATTTTACTCGAACGATATTTCTGAAAGCAAAGTTGAGTATCAGGAATAGAAAATCAGCGATCCTTTGCTCTCGAGCATCGTCATTTCAAAACAATAAAACCAAAAAGTATAGTTGAAAGGTAACCAAGCAAGCCTCGGAGGAGACGTAACTCGTGTAGCCTAATCGCATTCATCGAGGAGATAAAGCTAACGGAAAACCTCGGGATACGTAGGCGATTGTGCTCGGAAATTCCGAGAACAGAGGACATTCGCCGTGCAACTGGAGTTCCGGTGTGGCGAGACTTGGCGCCGTCATGTCCAGGAACTGGCGGTGCTTGATTCGGATAGCAGGGCTGACTGGGTGACAGGGTAAAAAATGAGTGCTGGCGGCCAAGAGGACGAGGAAATCGAGCTGAGCGTCCGAAAGGCGGCGACCGCGAGAGAAGTTTACGAGATTTCATTTTCTCGGAGCACTTCAAGTGCTCTTCTCAACCCTTCACTCCTTTCCTCACCCCATTCGTATTTACCAGGGAGATTGCAGATTTTATGGAATTCCGGCTGTTGGGGCGGAGGACTTTAACGTGCTGCTGACGTCAGCGGCACTCGTGCACTAGCCTGTCTCTCGCTCGGATATTGTTTACGAACGCGAACTCGATCCTTTATAAATAAATGTGTGGTTGCCACTGATTTTATGGCTTAGCTTGGACACGTAACTCCTGCTCCCGCGACAATAGCTCTGGAACTCTTTTGTTTTCCATCGAGTGTAAACAAGGACTTTATTTATAAGGCGTGAACTTGTCAAAGAGCTAATGAAGCTAGGATGTTCATCCAAAGTACATATTCATCGGCCATTAGAGGTTCGCTGGGGACAATCAATCCAATCAGCCCCGACACGAGCTGGGTTGTGAGTTTCCGCATCGTGGAAGCTCATCACCGTCGGAGCCTCCACCTCCGAATGAGTTATGATGAGTTAGTTTAGTTTGGTTTGATTTAGTTGGTGCGCTTTACCTTTTGCCACGGCCCTTATTCCCCTCGACGTTCGGGAGCGCTCTGAATTATAAATGCCAAAGTGAAAGCCGCGTAAGTGTGTGTGTGAGCACGCGTGCACACGTGTCTATCGAATAGACGCTCGAGTATTACCGGCTTTTTTTCTCGAAATTGGAAAAGTCAAGAACAAGAGTCCATCCTTGCGCGTACGCACATAGTGGATGCTGAGTGACTTCTGTAGCGCCCAGAAATTTTGCAAGATCGGTACTTTTTGCGGTGTCTCCCTTCGACAGTAATCAAGAAACAATTCCGCAGCTAGATAAGAAGCAGTAGAGGGGGAGGGAATAGGAAAGGAGAATCATCAACTCCTTGTCTTGTCTACCAGAGAAAGACGCAAAAAATTCACTTGAATCACTTGGCTCGGTGTTTCTTTCGTGTGATTACCGAAAAATAACCCCTTCTCTCAAGATTCACATACATTTTTACATTTTTACCCTCGTTTATGTATCCTCGTTTATATATATATATATTTAATCTTCGTTTTCTCCCATTTTTCGTTGTCGTCTTTGCGAAGTCTTCTTTCTACGATCGGCTCATGCAACCTCCACATCCCGTGGTGACGCCCCTCCTCACTTTCTCCTGCGCTAAGTTTGTTAATGCTTATCGATTTGGTGCATTTGATTTTATGTGAAAAGTGTATCTTTGATTCGCTCCTCCCAATTTCCCTTAATGATCAATGAAATCCTCAGCTACACAGGCTATTGTTCCACACACTGAGCAAGAAAATGAGACAAAAACGTTATTTGCTCAAGCCAAAATTTGGTTCTTTCATCAAACGACCTAAAAACATTAAATTTAATTGCATATTCGTTTTATGAAGATTACCAAAGATAAAGCCATTTGTTTTGACCACCAAAATAAAATGTAAATTTCATTTTTATAAAATTACTTTAAATATTCTTCAAGTGAGCAATGACTTTTAGAGCTCTTACAACAAATTGTCCAAAAATTAATTTGGCTAATTTTTCAGACTCAGCTGAAAAGGATTTGATTAAATATCGAAACTATTCAGAGAATTCGAATTAGGGAAAATTTTCCGATGCTATAATATAAAGTCGGGAGCTGTCGAGCGCTCAAATTTTCCTCAATCCTTTATTCCTCCAAGGCACTCGACACAATCATAAAATGATATAATGCAATACCAAACTCATACGCGATATCTATATACACCATAAACTCAAATATTATTCACGTCAAGATCTTGCCATAACTTACAATAAAGATTCATTTCAACGCACTACAACACGCCCTTCTATCTCACGTGGCGTCTCTATAAGGCCCAGATTATAAAAGGTGAATCTCAGTTTCATAAAGCGAGCACTCGACTCAACATATATCCCGGCGTAACCCCTTCAATAGACCCATTGTAATTTGCTATGTATACCCAGTTGCTCCGACGAAAGTTTCCTCGACCTTCCTGCGGAAGCATGCGAAAGAAAAAACGAGAATTAAAACGATCCGTAGCCGAATTCGTTTTTCGAAGTTTAGTCTCTTTCTCCTCCTCTACGTCCACGTCACCAGACACCCGCTCTATCAGCTCAATCAGTTATAGACTCGAGCAATTCTAATTCACCGGCGCCACTTAATTATCAGATAAGTTTTCACGAGTCACAAATTAATCTTCGCTTTACCAAGGTTAATATGCTTTTTGAGGGGGAGTCGATGAACGGTAGAAAGAGTAGTGGAAGAGAAACGAGGTGTTGCAACAGTCCCTCATTGGGGGAGGGGGCGAAGAGGAGAGGAGAGGGCAAGGTACAAAAGATGAAAAGGAAATGTATTTGTTGAATGTACTCGAAAAAAAGTAGATGCTCAAAAAGAAACTTTGATGGAAATTTTAAATGTTTTTTTATTGGCGAGGACAATTAGAAGATTTACGTTGCGAAAATATTTTGAGTTATTTTACTGTGATGTTAAATAAATGCATTGCATTCGGTTTAATTTTATTGGAAAGTTAGAAATTTTTCTGTGTCACAGGGCTAATGTGCACTTCATACTTCAAACTCGCAATGAGTAGAATTTTTATATCTTGGCGAGTTGTATCATAAAAGTTTTATATACTTGAAATATAGCTTAACAAATCAGTTTCATTTGAGAAATCGCAAAATTGCCTTGTTAAAAACTGAATAGTCATGGACATAGGCATGTACAATGTTACAAAATAAAATTTTTATGAGCATATTATTCCCGGAATATCTTAATTCACATTCGAATGTAGGACAAACTTAGAATACGCCTTGACGCGCGCGCTTAAATGTGAAATAATTATGAACAATTTTATCAATTATCTATCGTCTAGAGTCAACGTTCATCTCTTTTGGTTTTCCACGGTATCGTATTAAATTACAAGTATCCTTGTACCATTTCGACACACAGATCCTTGAATATTTATTACACTAAAAAAAAACCATCAATTGTTTATAATTTTGTATACGATGAAGGGCCGATATTGTAAAAACGTCAAGTTTAAGATGTAAAAGAGAATTATCAGTCTTATTTGGAATGTTCTTAAGAGTACATCAGCTCTCGTAAAATTGTATTTCATATTATTTAATGAAACATTTATACTATATATCAAATTTTAAATCGTAATATTTTTTTTTCCTGAGTAATTTTCGATAAAAAGCAATTAAAGTCAGTGCAACGTCAAAGAAATCATTTTTTTTTATCTCAAACGAATCGATAAGCTAATTCAGTCAAATATTTATTCATTAGCATATGAGATCTTTTGTCCATTGATTCAAAGTTTATAAAAGCACGGGTACAGCCATGAAATGATAAAATTACCTCTAAAACAGATGTAAATGTAAGATTGCAGGGAAAAAAATAAAATAAAAAAGAAAAGATGGAAAAAGAAAGAGTGTGGGAAGTAAGTAAGGAAGGAAGAAAGATAGGAAGGAAAAGTAGCATATCGAATCCAATGCTCTTCTGCATCTCCAAAAACATCGTTAATATTTGTATTCATTGGTAAAATATATGTAATGTCGGATAAAAGAGCACTGGTAGAGACAAAGGCCAGAGAGAGAGAGAGAGAGAGAGAGAGAAATGAATTATATGAAAACTAGGAAGAAGAGAGACGAGGAGTTGTTGAAAGATGGAAGGGGGGTACTGGAAGTAACCTCCTTATTTACTGACGTCGAGCAAGCTTCTTACTAGGAAGGCGAAGACGTCGTCGCGGTCGTAAGCACGCGAGTCTGAGACTGCGGGAGAAAAAAGGGAAAAGTGTGACGGAGGAAGAAGGGAAAACTAAGGAAATCCCCCTCGAGGCTCAGCAGCGTGCTTGCAGGCGGTAGATACGGGGCAATCTGATCTTCAAGCACCCCGCGAGTGAATTGAATCACACGATCGATTTATTCGGCAAACAATTTCTATGCAACAGCAGCAACGCAGTAGCCGCAACTACAAAGAGCCGCTCGTCTTTGTTTTTTTCTCTCACTCCACGTCTCTCCGTCCTTCCCTCTTCTTTCAAGTCGAGCCCTTTTTACGTTTCTTCTTCGATTCTCTCGGGCTTTTTTGCTCCTGTCCTCGCACTCCGTATCTTTTTGCGTTCAGAATCTCTTCTCTATCTCTTCTGGGTTCGAATACTGTGCTCTTCTTGAGAGGCTTGTGCTCATTTCTCGTGCTCGTGGGCACTTTCGGTCCTGCTAAGAGCCAAGCACTACGATCCAGTTAAGGGCCATATGCTGTGTGCTGCAATTCTACTTGTACCAGATCTGCACTATAACCTTTAACCCTCCTTTGCTCTTTATTTTTCGCAGAGAGGAACTTCTGAATGGGACTGACTCCTGACGCTAAAAAAACCTTGTTATACTTTTTTCTGGGTTTTCTTTGCTGCTTCGGAAGAGACGGCACTCAAACGCATTTACCCTTATTATTTTTTCTTTTACCGAAAACTCAATTATTGACGAGCGTTTTCGTTACCATACGGATAGCTTGAAATTATATTTATCAAGCCGATTTGTTGCTTATTTATTATATTTGTGCTTTTGATCGATGGAGCTCTCAAGTATAAAACTCTTTGTGTTTGCAAATTTGATAACAAAGAGAAGATATTAAAAATACTTATTTAAAATTTGAAATTTTTCACAATTATTCTTTATATACTTTGAAAATTAATTTGTCATATTTAAATAATTGGGTAGTCTAATGCTTTTGACTAGCCTTAGAAGCACGATGAATAAAGTTAAAAAAAAGTAGAAAAATCGGCCAACATTTCCTAAAAACCATAACTAGAAAAAAAAACGAGTTTACGCTTCCCAAATTCGTTTGACACAATATATTTTAAAGAAGCCAAAGATCGATATACAAAAAAAAAAAAAAAGAGTGGCATACAACCTTGAAATCCAGCTTTAAGCACTTGAAAATTGATCTGGTCGAGCAAGTCCCTTGTGCTGAGTTCGGATAGATCAAGTTAGAGATTGGGTATTTGAGCCAAACCGAGACTAGAGATGCGACTCGCAGCTTTACCAGCATCTCCAGCATCAGCATTGGCGCATGAAGTTAATGTCTCGTAGGGTGCTGTATGGGCGTTTCGCGGGTACGTTTCGTGGCTGTTGCCGGATGCTGAGACGCGACGAAATTCTCACAGGAACAATGTATTCTCATTAGTAAGTTTTGGGGACCGCACGCTCCCCCGAACTCCAGGTCCTTAATTAATTTTAACGCGTCGCGATCACGGCCCAACTTCGTCCCGGGCGGGGCGAGTATCACGGCGCCGTCGGAGAATTCTAAAAAAGAACAAAAGAGGAAATAATGGGGATAATAAGGGATGGATGCCAGAATTAATGCGTAATTTTAACAGGGATATTTCAGAGCAAAATCCCGATTCTAATAAGGCGATCGCCACAGCGAAATTTGCGTTTGTTTTTTAATGGGACTCTTTTTCAATGAATTCTACATCTCCCGGATTTTTCCCTTTTCACTAAATTTTATATTCGCAACTGGACACTCCTTATTACATTCCATCAAAATGCTTCGATACTGTTTTGGAAACTCAGGCGTCTGTCATCTATATCAGAATTATTATATTACACAATCAATTCATCCCTTTGTGTACTGACGACCAGACTTTAATTCTATAATCCTTGATTGCATTAATTATTACTTAATAACAATACATTAATAATAAAAACCCTTCACATACTAATATAACGCTTTTCATTATTTATAATTAATTATCAGGCCCGACAACCCAATAACATTAATTCATTCATAATCATTGTTAATGCCCAGAACTCACGTATAATTTTATTCCAATTGCAAATTGAAAAAAAAATACTAATTTATCACTAATACTTTATTATGGAGACATCATGAACATCAATGAAACCAATAATTTCCTCGAAAGCGAAATAATGCTCCGAGAGTTAGTTTTCTCATCCCAGGTCACATTCGCCAGATACATATTCACGTATTCCCTCAACTATTTGTGACGCTCAACCGTTGGTGATCTCGGGTGCGTCTCTATGGATTATCCCAATTCATACAACCAAAGGACAACATCGGCGGGATGCTACGACGAACAGTTGGCTGTAGATGCACCGACCTCCTTTTCGGCGAGGAAATTCAGGCTCGATATCACGCAATATACTAAAGATACGCTATATAATAAAGATGCAAAAGGCTAACCCTCTCACCCCCAAAAAAACAAAAAGCCGTCAATATTACGGCTCGGATGAGATGGAGTCGCCGAAGACGATGGAACGGAGGGCCTGACGGCAATGTCTACGCTCCTCTACCCCTGTAGCACCTCCCTATACCCTCCCGCGCGCAGCACCACGACCTCCATGCATTCACTCTGAGCGGCTCACTTACAGTTGGTAGGACTGGTTGGGATATTAGCTATTCCAGCTACGTCTCACGAAACTGAGCGTCACGCGCGCGACGCCCTCCGTCGGGAGACGAGGGCGCGAAACAACCCGCCCCGGGCTCGAAACCTAACCTCCTTCATCCGCTTCATGCCCCTTCCCCCTGTTGCATCCTCCGTCCTCTCCTTCGCCTTCAGCGTTCGTTATTCCTCGGCCTTCTTGGAGCTCAACCTGACTTATATTTCATTTCTTTCTCTTTTGCACTCTGACTCTGACGACTTCTTCTCTCTTCTCGCACCTAACTCATTTTCACGCTACATATCCCTCGTAGCCCTTGTTTTGTTCTCCCACCCCTCAGAAAGTCCTGCATAATTCCAAGCATTTCTTACAGTTCCCGTTTGCTGTATTTAAAAAAAGCCCCCACGCTTTTTCAACTCCTCGAGCGCTTCCTCCCTCGTATTTGGATCGATTTCGTGGGCAATTGCGCCGGTAAAAATTTACCTGCTTATCCTTATTACCGAATCCTTGTGCGTTCTTTTTTCCCATTAATTTGCATCGTCGTCTATTGAATAGAATTTAACGGTTCCAGGTGTGTTTTATTTTGAAATGCGTCATTAATTCAAAATATTGACCACATCAATTCTCCGGGAAGAATCTATAACCAAAAAGAGAGCACTTCAAATAGACATATGTAATATGACATTCATATATACTTTCAAATAAGTGAGGTACTTTTTTTCCTGCATTTTCCAGTCTGAGAAACCAACATGAAATTCCACATCTTTATGCTGCTGATATACAGCGAAACCATTCTTGCCATTCATGTCGCCTCACTCCCTTACCTCATCTCAACTTCCTTCTAACTATTCCTTCTTTCTTTCTAGCTTGATCCTCTCGTATCCTACAGTTTTCCAGTTCTCACAAAGGTTCAGAAGCGACATTTTTCCCCTTTCCCACCACCGCGTACTTATCCTCCATATTTCCCCTGGATCCCTTACTCTACCCCCTTTCTCTTTCTCTTTTTCTCCCCTCTCTCTCTTTTTCTCATTCCTTCGCACTTAAAGTACCACGGTAGCATTCAAGATATTTTGTTGAGACAGCTCCATAGCTCCGTTTTCGACCCTGTTCGTTTTTTTCCTCCCACCGCACCTCAGCATCCTAGAGCTGGACCGTTTGACAAACATACGAAGCGCGCCAAACAACCGCTAAGAAATCGACTTGTATTTTATGCGAAATAGATTCGAAAGTCATTATTTTTAATAGCAAAATTAAAAGTTATGAGTAAAGACGTTTGGGTGTGTGTATGCGTGGATAGAAATTCAGCGCGTGTAGCGCGTGCAGGTACTTGCGAAATCGGAATGTCACGTGCAACCATCGCGATTCAATTATTGTGCAAAAAAAACCGCATCGCTCGTATAAAAAGGGCTCGAGCTCCGTGTCACATACCGAGGAGATACATTACGTTGCTAATTTAATTCCTGGCTCTCAGGCGAGTGCAAGGTTGTGTGTGACTGGAGGTCTGGGAACTAAGGAGTTGGTTACTCATTGATAAATATTAATCATACAATTTATTCGAGCACATTCAATAATTAATCAGCTAAAGTTTAAGTCACTCACTGTGACATAGAAATACGCTCTCTGTGTTTCTTGCAACTGTCATCAATTTTTTTTTTAAATCCAAGGAGTGGGTTCATTAAACCATTTTATAAAATAAAATAAATAGAAATACATTCATATTTACGCGAATATTGCAAAATGTTTTTAATAGAAATAACTATGTGCACAAAATCATGTTTTTGTTTTTCGTTAAACGTTTTTTTAATTTTTTCAATTATTACTTTTGTAATTTTCAATCATAACAACAATATAAAATAATAATTATTATTATTATAATACTTCAGGAAAACTATATGAAATCATAAAACAATGAATTTTTTTCAAATGAAAATGCAGAATGACGAAAATTTCAAAAGAAATATTGGATGAATTTAATATTAGCGGTTTCAAGACCTTCTATTTAATGGGATAATGCATTAGAAATTTAGATCAAAAACATAATCAACAACTTAAATTTAATATTTCTGTTTCATTTTATACTTGACCGCAGATCTAACTTTAGTACGTCTTTGCATTACAAGTGGATTAGTGGAGCAGTAAAAACTTGTTCATCTATAACTGTTAACTGCAGGAGTAGCACTCAACTCAAGCCGATTTACAGTCTCGCTTACGTCTTTACACAATACGAAGATTATTGTAAACAGCATGATGAACAAATCGTAAAAAGTATAATTCAATCTGTTTGGTTATAATTTGGTGCAAATGGTGCTGGATGAACATTGTCAATCCCGTGCATTCCTCGATTAAATGTAAAACAGAATAATTAGACATTATGGCAATGGTGTAGTAGACCAAGATTAGAGGAAACGATCGGTTCGATTACTACCCGACGATACCGTTGTCGAACGAATCGTGATCAAACGAAACGACAGTCACGCGCGTAAAAGCAGCGACATGGGAGCTGCAAAAGCTCAAGCGCAATTAAAATTCATTCCAAAGTACACAGTTTCAAGGCTAAGTTTCGGGAAGCTTTCGCCAAAATATTTTGAATGGAATATTAAAAAAGGTCCCACCGAAAGGGTGGAAGGGTGAATCGATTCTGGGGTGGCGGAGAGTTTTCGTTGACGAAATAACAAGTTTTTCAATTATGGTTGCTATTCTCATTGCCATTGAAGCCACTCTATACTTTCTTATTGGGGATAAGGGTGGTGTCTCACATTCGAGAATTATACGCGTCTTACATTATTGTACAAAAGATCTTCCATCTCTCTCTCTCTCTCTCTCTCTCTCTCTCTCTCTCTCTCTCTCTCTGTCTACTTGTGCGGTTTTGAAACCTAAAGTTATGCATAATAAGCAGTGGAAAAAATCTTCTCGTTATTTCTTCATTTTGCGAGGGCCACATTTGATAGAAAAGGAGAAAGAGAAACGGAGAGATAGAGAAAAAGAGAGAGAGCGATAGTTGGTACACGAGTTCTTTTTTTATTATTGCCACAACGTGGCAAATGCCGGGAAAAGAAAAATTTGGACATGACCGTTTGTTGTCAAAATGTCTTTTCAAGAGTAATTCTTTTGACTTTCTATACTCCCTATTATGCAATTAAGGGATATTCAAATTTGAAACGCGAGGCTGGCAATCGTTAATTAGGTTCGATTAAATTTGAAGGCGCAATTTTGGATGAACTTGTGAATTGCATTGTTAAATAGTCATGTAGCTCATTTGTGCACTTAAAGCTCGTAACGCTGGGATCGGGAACATGTAAAAATTAAATATTTTCCGTTCATTCGCACATCGAGGACTCCGAAAAATTTAATTTTTGTTCATATGCATTAGCTTCAATTTAATGGTGGAGGACCAACATAGATACTCGATGTCTAATACTACAAGAGAATGTTTCTGTAATCAGAGAAGCTTATGATAAATAGCTGATTCAGAATATATGATTTATTTACGAAAAATAAAATTCATTATTGGATTACGTTATTGTAGTCACGAAACAAGATATTTTATTTATATCAATGTTTACCAAATAAATAATTTACGGAAAAATCTTCTTTTTTTTATGTAAAAGGATAAAATGAATTGTTGGAGATTGAAGCTTATTTTTTCTAAATATCCATTTCTATTAAATTTTTCCCTGTTCCTAATAAAGTCGATATGCAAATATTTTTTCAGCAACAATATGAATGCTCGAGGATCAAAAAGTCACATATATGTAGCGGAACGTCAACAGCATCCCCGCGTTTCTCATCGTCATCCTTATCTTCATTTACCCTCCTTCTGCTCCTGTGGTGGAAGTTTCTTCGTTTCTTTCTTTTGACGCTCACGTAAGGTGGTCACGTGATCGAAGACGATTATTTCGAAGGAATGGCGCTGTCCTTTTTCCTCCCTTTTCTGGAGTCGAGTATTCTCTCAGACCCTCGGTGGATGTTGGAGTTTGTAGCACAAACCGTCACACGACTTACTAAATCTCGTCGACACTACCGGAATCCATTTGACCCGTGCGTGCGCCCCAGGAATACGAATGCGCGCCACCGGGGTGAGTGAGTCGACAACGATTTTTCGCCCCTTCCCCGCACCCCTCATTCCCCCCGCTTTGGGTACTTATGTGCGCTCTTTTGAATTTCCCGAGACAGAAAAGTGGAAGTCGTGCGACGCGCTCTTTGTACACTCCGAAAGGATTTTACTTTGGAATACTCGATTTTTCCTTTTTTCTCCTTTTACACATTGCGCAAGAGGATCTTGTTGCTGGCGTAATGTATGGGAATACTCATTGGTGTGGAGCATCAATAATTCTATGTAATTTGGAGAATAAGAACGCAGGGATCGGAATATATGGCAATATAAGAATCAACATGCTAGAGACATGAAAATGTAAACTGTAATTTCTTCGTGCAATTTGCAGAATTAATTAATGGGACGTTATCGTTTGAAAGCATTTGCTCAAGATATTACTGGAGCAATTTACGCCTCATATAACGTTCGAGTTTTGCCTCGCTCATTCGAGTACTTTCAAAAAGGCAACGTGCGCTCGCGTACCCCGTTGAATCTTTTTCTGCAGAATCCATCTTGCCAATGAAGCTATTTCGATACTCTGAATTTGAATTAATGTTTACAATTAATTCTGTAGAAAATTTACGGAAAATCCACCGGTACTAATTCGATCGATTCAATAGCAATATTAAACTCCTCGACTTCGAGGAAAATATAAATGAGAGGGAAATCATAATAGGATATAATAACTGCAAAATATTAAAATTGACAATTGAATGATGACGCGGAGCCTCTTTTTCCACAGATCGCGGTTATATATACGAGATGCTATAATTAATATTCTCGTACACGCGTACGTCATATAGTCAAATTAAAAACTATTGATTTATTTCGGAAGAGCGTTCGTTAAAAAAGATTTATTGAAAATGATTCTGTTCTATAAATTAGTCTTATGTTATCATCAGTTAATAACATTTGTCCAAGAATCAAATATTAAATTTCTTTAAATATGATCTTATATGCCGAAACTTATACGCAGGTATATACATATTTTAATCGGCGTAATAGTGTACAATATGGGAAATTTAATATACGTAACACATACAAAAAGTCAGCGCAGTTAACAATTTTAACAAAGCTTGAACATTGAAAAAACGTGTATAGCAAAAGTTTCGTTTGCGGTTATCCGCTAGGGGGCGCGAGTTCGTGCAATTTTAAAATTTTAAAGATGGTCATTAATTTCGAGTAACGGATGCACCGAGTCTTGGGCTGGATGCACGTGTGCAGTGACATAAATAATGCGATTGTTTGATCGACGGATTGTTCGATTCGTGTGGTTCCGTGACCTCGTGTCAGTTTTAATCATGGATTGGACCATATTTTTCCCGAGACCCTTCGAGCTCGATAGCATGACCAGTATGGAGCTAACGCCCAATTATCAGTATCACAGCGCATACAAAGGAAAAGAGTCGAGGTCACCCTTTGATCCTCGGTTAAGTGCATTAGACAACGCCCACTAATAGATGTAAAACCCAATCATCGCATCGCAATAAATATTCATTCAGGCTGGTTCCGCGCGCACCACCATAAGTTCCAAGGCCATGGCTCTGTAAATAATTTATCAACTTATCGAACTCGCTCCGTGGATGGTGAGTGTGGTAAAAGCCGAGGCTCGAGGTGGGATATGATATGATATATATACATATATATATATGATGAGAAGTCGCATGTGCGTGTGTGTCTGTGAAACCCGGACACGTGGAGACGTTGCTTAGGCTCCCAACGCTGATATCAACTTCGACGTCAAGCTCAATCTCAGGACCTGGGAAGCAAAAGTCGTTCCGTCATAATTTCGTTAGCACGATCGCCCATAAATCTCGAGCATTGACTACTTTCATTGATGACTCTGTCATCTCCATCTTCATCTTCATCTTCATCTTCACCTCCACTTCCACCTTTACTTCTATCTCTATGTCCTCCCTGTCCGCCTCTGACTTTCTTTTGTCAAGAGCAAGAAAATTTCTCGATTATGTCGCCCAGTCTCAACGTCTCGACCCTCGAAAGACGCATCGTGTGCTTAGACTATTGAGCCACTACTCAATGGCTCCTACTTACCGAATTAATGATTCTATAATATTTTTGACGTGTCTTTCACTACGTATAATATAAATTTTTTTATATTGAAATTGAAAACAAGGTGGATAATGGCGCAGGAGGGGTGCCGGCTTAAGCATTTTTTGAGCCAAGTTCAAAAACGTAAAACTTGAATTTTTTCTTTGTATAAAGCTTCTGTCCCCAAATCAATAAATTTATCAAACATATACAAAGTATAAAATATTAACCTACTAGGTTATTTTATAGCTGAATAATGGATCATGATTTACTCTTTATTTATAATTTCGCTAGTGTTCATTGTGTTAATAATTCTGTTGATAAATTAAGATTTGTGCTAGATATATTTGATAGATAATAATTTAAATTATTCGGTATATTGAGAGGCAATAATTTTTTAACTAATATGGTAGATTACGCAACGAGTAAAATACAATCAACTTTTGCGGTAATTGTCCAATTGTATTAGAAATTGTAATTAATAATTCCATCACCCAGGAATTTTTACCCAGAGTACGAAATTTAACCAAGCTTTCGTTTCAATCCATGGAAAATGTTCATGCATCCCATTACTCGCTCCTAAGAATCTCATGAAAACGAATGAACATGTGGATTTATACATACGTCATAAAATCAAAACAAAGGGTTTAAAATGCTTGTAAGGTCGGATAGTAATTATAAGTTGCCGGTCTAAACTAGAGCAACTGAGCCTCGGAAAAATCTAAATAAGTCCTAAGAAAATAATAATATTTTGTAGCGAAAACCGAACGTATAATTATTATTTTAATTCATAAAAATGAGAAAACTAAATCTGTAAAAAGGAGACACTGGAAGTACAGATGTGCACGTGCTCGAGATAAGTGTTTAATTATCCTTTCTAAAGCCATTAATTTAAGGGAAAAACGAACGAATGGGTCTCGAAAAAATCATAGTGAATACTCCATTTGTTTCAAATGTAAGCATATAATTAGTTATAATGAAACACTGGCTTGACTCCGGGTACTTATCCTGCATCCCTCCGTCTGTCCCTCTCGCTCCCTCTCCTCTCACAGGCTCCACTTTCATCTGCTTACGATTGGGCTAATAGGCGTGTAATCTAGTAGTCACAACTTGGTTAGACCGAGAGGATAAATAACGGCTCGCCTTGGACATCACGCGCGTACAATATGATACCCGATAACCGGCTACTCACGATTTCTGATGGTCAAGTTCCCTGGAATGTCGATTTGCTAATCATCAACTCCGCCTTTTTCAGTCTCACTTTTATTGTCCGGTTCATTAAGTAATTAAGCGAAATTGACACGAGCCCGTTTCATGCATCATCGTTGTTATCTAATTATTCTTATTTATCGCGGCATTGTACCGGAAAGTTGAGTTTTGCCAGAATGAAAAATTTATAGAAAAAATTTAAACTCGCAATAATGACATGCACTTGATGTGTATACCGGTGGAGTTTGGCTCAAGAGTATTTGCTTCCTTGTTTCATTTTTTTCCGAGATGCCATGAGTTCTTAGTTTTAAATTCACTGTTATATTACGTAGAATGACTCATGAGTTTCAGTTTTGGTGTGACGGAACGACCATTGTGAGACTGACTTTAAGGGCCTCGGTGGGATGTTACATCAAATTAAAAATTCATGTTTTTATAGGAAAATCGACGAATGCACTTTTTATGGGGGTGTTGCCGGTGTTTCCGCAAACTCTGAAAAAACCTTGTTCAATATTTAAATCAAAATATTGGAAACCAGAGCGATCTACTTCGTATTTTATCAATGGCACAAAATTCAAATGTTATACTTTATAAGATACACGTACGTGATTCATTGAAATAATTCCATCAAAAGCGCAAAAAACTTTTAATGTGTAATTGTGTGAATTACACAGTAAAATAGTAGCCTGAATCAGTGTAACGTATTAATAATCTCAATTATATAAAATCTTTAAATTTTTAATAATGAAATTTATTTGAATTTGTACTTTTTTCATTACGAGCAAAAATATTTATTTGATAAGTTTTAATTTTAGTGTATGATCGTGTTTTGCTTATCCACACAATTGTAAACCAAAGAAAAATTACAATTTACGGTAAATTTCATAAATTTTTATCGTGATTTAATTACTTGTAAATATTGATAAAATTATTTCTTTGATTATTAATTTATTATCTAATGTGTGTAATACATTTATAATTTTCGATAATAAAATTCAATTTACAGCAATTAAAATTTTGTTCTCAATCATTTTATCTAAAAATATTACTTTTAAAATTATAATTAAACCTTTTCGTGATACTATATTACTGACTAAATTAGAATTTTGATCATTGATGATGTAAGAAAAATGAATCTCTACCGGCTAATGGCTTAATTCAATTGTCCAACCAAATTAAAAAAGTGGAAGACTAGATTGCCAAATAGTTTTTTGACCTTGCGTAGTGTGGGAACTCTTATAAATGTTTTATTAGTATGCGATTTTCCTTAATTCAACTAAGTATTTTTATTCCAATATATTCTAAGTGATAAATTAAAGAATAAACTCAATTTTTTGCCTAGCTCGTTATAAATATTAATAGTGAATCTTATTTAAATAGGTACTGTTAATATTAAAGATCTATTTTTTTTTGCATTACTAAATAACAAGTTATGCTTGGAAACTGGAAATCAGCTATTCTATATAAGACTACATAAACTACTTTTAAATTAAAATCTTTGTTTCCACGAGTGCTTTGTTGAGCACTGGTAACGACAGATATAAAATAAAAAAACTATAATTCAACGAAAATAAATTCTTTTCATTTAAAAAGCAAATTTTTTTTACGCTTTCAATTACAATACCAAGATGTAAATAAATATTATATACGCAGGTAATATTTAATTGGTAAATAAAGATAAGCAAAAACATCGTTTTGATCATAGTACTACTGTTTTGATTTATTGTATAATGTAATTTTCAATTATGTTTTGTTTATATGAATAAAATGAAAGAATGTACAAATGTAGTCAAATATTTTTTGTTTAAAGGAATTGTCCTTTGATCATAAGTGTGTTGTGCAAATGATATTTGCTTAGAATTAAAATTATGAATTATTTTCATGTAATAGAAATATAATTGCAAGGTAGCCAAGCACAATTAAAAATGATAAATAGTTTTAAATTGGTTCACATTGATTGAATTTTCTAAATTCATTCCAAAGAGTTGCAAAAGCTAATTGTTTACTTATTATCTATATAGACACGCACATACACATGCAAACAAACACTTGTACGGGTTGAGCACGTAAATTTTGTATCAATTATCAAGCTCATGTTTATTGCAGCATATATTTGCAAAAATTGATAGTAATAAAATAATTGATAGTAATAAAATAATTTGTTTATGCGGGTCTCGATAAATATTCAGCAGTGGAATATCATAATTCTCCGAGTTTACCATTCATTAATAGTCAATTTTTCATTAATCCCACATGGCAATGGCTAATACTCGGAGAACACAAACCGAGCTATCATAAGCCAACGACAAATAAGCTGGATATTTACCCAATAAACTACTTTCACTCCAAAGCGCGAGCCAGGAAACAATAAAAATGCAAAAAATAGTTGCTCGCGCGAATTCAAGGCACAAAAACAATCTCCGGACCAATTCACGATCACATTCGCACGCGGATTTTGATTTTTCGCGGCTCTTACATGCAGTAGAAAGGGACAAGGGGAGGGGGGAAAATCTATAATGGACCGAATGCGGAGGCTAAACCGGGAACAACGGGACCGGGTCATCGCGTAGCGTGTTAACTGGGGAAAAATGATGTCTGTCGTTCCGTTCGTTCCGCGAAAGAGTCCAGGGCTCATTGGCCCCAGACTTGACGGTGAGTTATGCACGATTAAGCAGAATGGTAATTTGCTCCGAGGGGAGCCTAATTTTCGCCGGAAGGAGTGCGAGGATGTGAGATGCTCGTCTGTGTGTGTGCATATCCGCACGAGTGTGTGTATCCTTTTCAAGGCACCGAGTTATGCTTTCGTCGTGTACTTAAGGGAATTGAAAAAGAGCAGCGCGCCACGAGCTTTTCTCCTCCTTCCTCTTCCCTCTTTCTGCCCTGCGTTCCTCCCTCATCCTTCTCTTTTTTCATGATTTACGCTCTCTTTTTCGATGATGGAGAAAGGTTACTACCGTTAAGCGTTTGATTGATTTTTCAAGCCTGTCGAGATTTCTTAAACCCCTCCCCGCTCCCCTCCCATTTTTAGCCCTTCTCATTATTTTCGATTTATTACAAGAACATATGCGAGACATTAAATGTATGATAAATCAGATTTTTTATAAGCCAATATTATTTTCCGAACTTAAGAACTTATTATTTATGGTATTGAGGATGACAATAGGCTCTACCAATCAGACGAACTTACAAATACGATTTTTTGTTTAAATTCTTTATCTCAAATAGTTTTTAATTAAAATTAATGACGAGCGTAATCATCATAAACTACATAAATATTTGTAATAGTTGACCTTCGGTTTAATTTTTATGAAGTAAATGATAAAATCTTAAAAATAAACAACAAGTATAAAAAACAATGTTTCGTAATTGATAATATAAAAAGCTGACCAAAATTATATACAAAATTTCTGAACTATTTGCTGGTATGAAATATGTTTCAATATTCATTTTAGTTTTATTTTTCTTCTACTTCTTCTGCTATTTTTACCGCTACTCCCGTTACATGTTATTCCTTTTTTCTTGTAATAATTGACGATACTATGAATCCATTATTTCATTACCTGATGGAGGTTGTACTAGGATACTGTCAGAAGCTACAAGATAGATGGAAGTGCTTTATCAGTCACGTTGTAACTAGAAAAAAAAATTCATCTTGTACATTATGTAAAGGGCGATCGAAATTTCAAATAACGTAGCAAAGATCCACGAATACGTAATTTTTAATTGTGCAATCAAAGTGACAATGAGATGAGAAAGGAAGGGAGAATTGCGTAGACGGCTACCTAATTATCTCTAAATGATCGGATTCGCAAGGCAGGCGTCTTTGAATTCGCCTATGTGATTGGCATCCTCTGAATAATCCTTAAAAGTTATCCAAACTATCTGGAAATGATCTACAACACCTCCTTATATTGAAAATTCAATGGCACAATCACGTATGAATAGAATTTGTAGCATCGACACTAGGTCTGCTTGTACCATCGCAATAAACCAAAACCCGTCCTCTCTCCATTCAAATTCAGCTTTTAATTCATCTTCTTTTTTTCATGGTAGGCACTTCTACAGCCCCCGGTGACATTAGCATTTGTATTTTCCGAGTCGCTCAATAAAAAAGGGCCAACATTGTTTACGCCCCGAATTCGAATCAAATATATAAAAAACAAGGCCAGGCTCAGTCACGGTATCAGCATCTCAACGCACACATCGAGATTTATGTCGTCCATTAGTGCGAAATGCCACCCCGCCCTCTCTACCTGCTCTCTGGAAATTTCAGGCTAAGCCCGTATAAGGGAAGATCCCGGAATCGTCCGTTCCGAGTTCGGACATACACATGCACGTGCAAGTGTGTGCACCTCGTACACGCGGCGCAAAGTAGCGAAGCGCACGCTTTAGCGCGAACATCACTTTAAATAAATTAACATTCGAAACGTTGGGGAGGAGGAGGAGGAGGGTATTGTACCGACATTTTTTATAACCTCTAGGCCTTTAGTTCTCAAGGACCTTAAGGCTCTGATGGGCGACCGGTTTTAGGTTTTTCACCGCTGGTCGGTTAAATTTAGTGAGGAATTTGTTGAATACAGTTGTCTCGTTTTTTCTGTCCAATAATGGCAATCGTCACATATTTTTCTCGATAAATTATTTGTCTGATCATCTGGGCGTCAAGTTATTTTCGTGCTTCATTAAACGCCATCAATTTTAAGCTTTCTATTATTATTTTACCGGGTTCCTCTGTACTCTTTGCTATTATGCAGGCAATGTTTCCAGTATTAATAATCCGCAAACTCGTTCATCATTCAGAAATACTGAAAAACGATGTATTTGTATTTTTGGATATTTTTTTTTTCTTTTTGGTATTTTCGACCACCAGCCGATATGAGTAAATGTCTATTTAGTTTTTAAAAATAGTTGGGTGATTTTTCATAATAATTTATTAGATTTATTAGACCATTAAAACTATTTCTATTATATATTCAGATGAAATAACGGATAAAAAATGTATTATTTGAAAGTGAGCAAATATTGAAAATGCTTACAAGTTTTTAATCAGAAAATACATTTTTCTGTATAATTAAATTTGACCTGCAAAGGAATATTTTCATATCACTTTAATTAATATTAGATCATGGGTATGTGCATACAACATATAGTCGTGTAAAGTCATGCAGCTTTAATGTGGTATAGTTGGAGCTTAGTCGGATTAAATCTGGTGATATAACCAAGCGTGCATGAATTTTCTATGTTGACTTTTTTTCCTTGGTTACACTGGTGCAGTGTTGCCATGTCATTTGAATATCTACATCTCTACACATTTAAGATACAAACATACATTTATTATGGCAACAATGCACACCAACATAAGCCAAGGATAATATATATATATATATGATAAAATATAAAATGTATAAAGATAAAATATATAATAAAGGATAAAATATGCAAATAAAAACTCAAAATATTAATATCACAAAATATATTTTAAGTTCAATTTGAATTTGAAAATGAACTATTCATTCTTTCTGAAAATAATTTAAAATGCTAACCGTACTGAGAATCTGACTGTTGCTAGAGAAATATTCTTTTACATGATGTAATTATTGTATTTAGAATCATAAATAATAAAAATGATTTCATGAAATGACCAAACCTATTAGGTACGAATACTAACATGCATACTATAAATTATTTTCCTGTTAACAATAAAAATATTTTATTAAATTTTTTAAACCCACACATAAGATAATACTTTTATCTAACTTGATATCTAACTTATTCATATTGATCCATATTCTATTATTGTTAAATTAAGTCACGAAGCTTAAAGCAAAGCATTATTGCATGGTACAAAAGCACTTATAATTTTTATTATTTAATGTTAATTGACACAAAAGTAGAAGGATTTTTCATTTATTTCAGACTAAAAAAAATTCCATTTATTCTACGCATTATTAAGCAGAAGCAATAGGCGCCAATTGACACGCGATCAGAATAAACCTGACAAAGTATCAAAAAAAGAGGAAAGGAAGGGAACTTACCCCAATCACCACTGTGGCTATTTCTTCTCCTTGTTTACAAGAAAAAACAGCAATAGTGACAAAGATAGGGAAAACAGAACAGAAAAAATGAGAAGGGAGAAAGAGATTTTTCCATACAGAAAAAGGTCATTTCCGGAATTTCAGAGTTTCTCCGAGCGGACACAGTAGTAGTTATTTCTTCCCGCGTTGATTCCCAATCGATTGTCGTTCACGCACTGTTCCCCATCTTTCTCTCTCACTCTCTCAATTACAAGCACTCCGGGTCATTTGGTGCTTGTTCGTTCTTCCCTCCGATCTCTGCTTGTTTTTGCTTCTTTCCGTCTCTTTTGTTTTATCCAATTTTTTTCTCTTCTCGGACTCCCTTATTTTACTGGATACTCAAGATGTTTATTTGCGAATAAAAATTTCTAATCGATATTCTGATTTCGCACTCTCACATGTACCTAATTTATTAGAGTAAAATATTGGGTTACAACAGTATGAACTTATTTACTCTTCCCTTGCTTTAGTTTCGGAACAATAGCTGTTTTGCGCAAAGCTAGATACACGTACACGGCCAACAGGCAAACACTCAAAATCCACACTCGCTCCTTGGCAAATGAAAATTGCCCTCAATCCCTTCTTCCCTCGCTCCAACTATTAAAAATCTTTTGAAAATTTAAAAGCTGCTCTCATCCGTACGAGACGAAATTTTTAATTGGAATACGAAAGTAGGTTTTCGCTCAAACACAGCGACCGTTTTTTTAGCATCACCTATAGAGCTTGTTGCTTGGAAACGTCAGCAAATTTATTCTCTCGTGCGAATTCGTACATAGAGAGTCGCTAAAAAGTTAAGTTGTTCGAGACTGAATTTTGTTTGGGTGGTGCACGTGAAGAACAAGTGGGCAGTGAGCGTGACACCGAGAAGAAAAGTTTTTTGTTCGATCGGTTATTGGAGTCTCCAACTTTCGACTCGATTTCTTCAAGTTTTATTGGCCCTTTCATCCTCCGTTTTTGTTTCTCTTATAAGCACCGAAAGCTGAAAACAAGCTATTAAAAAAAAAGTACTCTCTCTCTCTCTCTCTCTCTCTCTCTCTCTCTCATAAACACACCGTCTCTCCCTCTCTCTACTTCTTTTAAATATTAATCAAGTGATAAAAATAAAAGACTCATCATTTATTATCTTGATAATCTATTTGAATATTGTTATTTTTAAATTACATCCCTCTAGTTGACTGGAATACATAAATTTAACTTATTTTTATAGGAAATAAAGCAAATGTAATTTTTATGAAAAATTGTTTTTGAAGCTCTGAACTTGGCTTCAGTTTTTTTTAAAACACATGTAATCCCATTACATTAACTTTTAAAATCCTTTCTTTTCTTACCTGACATTTTGAGCAAGCTTCCTTTTCTCTTCACATACTCGAAATAAATGCAGTAAAACAACGCTATTCATCATAACCAGATGAGTAGTAGAGAAGTTTTGGTTTAAGCAGAATTTTCATGGAACCTTACATATTTCCGGCCATAATACGCTGAAGTGAATTTCACTTCGTATGAACATTCATATATAAGCACTAAAACAGTCGTGATATTTGTATATAAATTTCCAAAAGTGATCAACTAAGTTTTCAAATATCTTATCTATTTAAAAAATTAACTTTGGATACTAAAAATAATAAGTGTCTTTATAAAACTCCGACTTTTTCAGAAAATTATTTATGAGATCTATTTTTACATGAAAAAGATTTTGAACACAAAAACAAGATTTATAAACAAGTATTAAAAATTTATTTATTCCATGCTGTCAATCATGTTCATATTGGTTTTTCAACTTCTACTGACACTTACACAACTTATTTTATCAGATAAGACTGGAATTTAGTATGATTATTTTACGATCTATTTTTGATAAGAGGGTAGAAAGATTTTCATCTTAAATGGATATTTTATACATTCTAAAATTGCGTTTTCAAATATACTTTATTTTTTTACTTTTTTGTTCTGTAATCTATTTTATTTGTATTAAATTACAATTAGTAAAATATTATTATTCACTTAGAATTCTAAATTTAAAAACTTTTTCATTATTATGAGTTAAAATTCATTATTAGCTGCTATTTAATTTCTAAATTAAACTATTTTCTGATTTTTTCATTTGTTTTTTTTCAATAAAACCTTTTCAAAAATTACCGCTTAAATGATAAATTACGAAATTGATCATTTATGAATTAGATCAAAATTATTTTAGTATTTTTTCAGTTATAATATTTTTCAGGTCGACAAAAATAAATTGCATTAACTTTTTTATTTTTTTAAATAATAAATTATAATGTGCTATTTGAATAAATTTCAAAAGTACTACAAATAAAAAATAAGATTGATAATTTTTTTATGAAATTAAAATTTATTAAAATAAAATTAATTTGGTAAACACTTGATATTAATATTAATGCTGCAATCATGGTAAAAATATAAATATAAATTCACAAATGAAATAAAAGTAATTTAAAATCATGTGTATGTTTGATCTGAAAAAAATCTACGATTAATATAATTTTTCCATTTATGCTAATGCATAAAATGTAATAAATATTCAAAAAACATTGTATCTTAAGATAAAAAATCGAGCATCTTATTACATTCAATATTAAATTATTTGTTGCTTAATAATTAATCATAATATTTAAATATTTAATCATTTTATTTGTACGCAAAGCAAAAAGACAATAATATTTTTTTCTTTTTTTGTTTCAGGTATGTTGATTTAAAGAACTTTGGATGAATCTTGAGAAATATATATTCGTAAGTAATCTAAGTAAATGAAATAAACAAGAAAAAATCGTTATATTATACTTTGTGTATCTCGAAAAAGCATATAAATTATTTCTACGTTGCTATTTTACATTTATTATACCTGCTTGGCCCGAGGAATATCCGACACAACTTTTTAACTTGCGTAGTTAATGATACTGCAGTTAAAAACTGTGTTGTATGAAATCAAAACAAACATTTTATTCTTGAGATTATATGGATAGTCCAATCATGGCCGTACATAAAATTTAAATTGTCCTCATAAATCTCAAAGATCTGTTATCCGTCTTAACTAATCTTTTGTTATCGAACGTCTCTCAAAAGTACGACAATGGCGCAGTTTCTCTATCGCGTGCCCCAAAAAATCCAAAGAGGCAGGGACAACAAAGGTAATATGAGAAAAGTCGAAAGGTCCGATGTTTTGCTGAGCACATCAAGGAGGTGCGAGGAAAAAACTCCAATCTAAAAAAAGCCAGCCTGTCTTATCCAAAACACATTTTCCTCGGAACTCGTCCTTGAAGAAGAGATACTTTCTCTTCTAACCTGTCGGCGAGGGCACCTACAACATATTTCTCTGTCGGACGGTGCCTACGACGTCGTTACTCTTGCCAGCACTTGGGTATCGTTTTTCCTTCTTGATTGTTTCCGAAGAGGGCGGGTGGTGAGTTTTTTTGCAGGTGTGCTGCTGCGCCTATCCCAATAACGTGATTTCCCTTTCTCTCTCTCTCTCTCTCTCTTTCTCTCGTATTTTTCTCTCCTTTTTTTGGTGTGCAGCAAATTCAACCCGTCGATTCGAAAATCCGACGCTTCGTTTATTTCACACCAAGTACGACGAAACGTCGAAGGATTTACGGGAAGCCATTAGTTTAGTGAGCTTTGAGTAGTAAGTTCCAAGAGAGATGGTAGTTTTAATTTTAAATGTTCACTTCTTCGAAACCTCGAAGTAATTAGCTAGAAATCATCGAGTCATTTATCGATGGAACTGCGGAGACGCGCGAGGAAACTCCAACTTTTAATGCTGTAAAATTTATGGATGCTTCAATTTATTCTTGTCAATTGGAGTGTATCTACTGTAAATACATTAATTCGATAATAATTCGTTTTTGGAAAATTTGACAATACATGGTCTGCCCCCGAAGTATCGAGTTTTTTTTTTATTTTGCGACTATTGGTCGTAGCGACTTGGGAGGGGTTTTAAAATGCAGAGAAAGCCTTTTTACATATGTTCCTTTTTATTTCTTTTTTCGATAATTTGATGACGCAGGATTTTACTTTGTGCGAAGGGTGTTTTTCGATTTTTTAACATGTCTCGCTGAGTGGAATAGAATTACGCAATAAAATTTTGTTTGCAACTTAAAAAAACAGTGCAGAAACATTTAAAATGTTAAAAGAGGCTTATCAAGGTAATAGTATGTCAAAATCGCAATGTGAAAACAGAGCTTTTAAAGAATATCGGGAAAAGATCATAAATGAGTCTGTATTTGGGCGTCCAAAAAGCTTTTGAATCGCTACGAACACCCGTCGCGTGATAAAAATTTTAAATTCAGATCGTTGATTAACGATTAGAGCAATTGCGGAAAAACTGAATTTAACGCAATCTACGTTGTACAATATAGTGCAAAAATATTTAGAAATGCGAAAAATTTGCATAAATATCAAAGCTGAAAAGTCTCAAATTGCTTTTAAGAGCAGGAAAACTCGCTTGGAAAATGCGTTGATGCAGCAGGAGATAATTATGAACAATTTAAAATTTTTATGTCAAACTGTTTATAAGTTCAATAATAGATAATATTTAATTAAAAAAGGTAAGTGTTTTCTTTTTTTTATATAATTTATAAACGAAGTATTCTCGCCTAGCTTTTTCCACTAATCGCTCCAGCGCGCCGTGTTCAAAAATCAAAAAACATCCTTTGCGCGAAGTAAAATCCTGCCGCATTTAATTATTGAAAAAACAAAAAAGAGACAAATGGAAAAAGGCTTTCTGTGCATTTTAAAACCCCTCCCAAGTCGCTACAACCAATAGTCACAAAATAAACTCGATACTTCGGGGATAGACTATGTATATATACATTGTAAGTGGGCTTTTTATACGACTATAATGTTTCTAACCTCTAAGATTTAATGCCGATGCTCATAAAATCATTTATTAAAAATTCGAGAAATTGATACATTCTGCTATTGTTTTTAATTTTGTAAAAATGATTTACAAAATTACAATATTCAAGCCTCGTTAATTGTCTTTGAATTATTGGGTTATGTTTCTGGAAATGAAAAATATTTACTTGATTGTAGCATCAGAATTAAATGCAAATTTTCTCAAGATTCAAGTCATGAAGGTGAACTGGACTTAAAGTTTCATTTGAATACCCATTTTTCAAAACTCAGTAGTTCTTATATTCGAAAAACGCTAAAAGTTTATGAAGTTTATCGATGAGTAAGTTATTCACTTTCTCGAAGTTTTAAAAAATGCATTCTACCTGCTACAAGTTATAAAGTATAGTACAAGGAAATGAACTTATTTTTTATGTATCAAAGATCCCTAACAGCCATTCATTTCATTAAAATGTCATCTTTCCTCGATATGACATTGAAGATGCATACTTGCAAAAATGTAAGCGTTCGTACTTTTATAAGTAAAATTTTACATCATTTCATGATGTTATCGTCCCTGTTATTATCAAGTGTCACACTCGTTCCTACCGAAACTGTAAAATAACTTATAACAACAAAAATTGAACGCTTTATGTAATATTACTTGCTCGGTAAAAGTTTTGCCCCCTGTTAAGTTAAAAGTTAGTATTCAATAAAGTTAGGCGAGCATAATGCACCTTTTGAACGTAAGTATCATCAAAGATAAGATTTAAGTTTTAACAATACATGACATTTAATTAGTTTGGAGTTGACAAAATTGTGTAAATTCAAAAACAAAATGACCTTGTGCGTAAAACAAGTTTGGTTTGGTTAAAGTAAATTTAATGTGAAAAGTAAGGCCACATGCTAGGCATACTTTAATTCAGTGTGAAGGAAAGTTTTTTCCAAGGATCAAATAATATTTAAATACAAAAAGGCTTATTATTTAAAAGCTTAAACGCGGCATTATCCTTGAATTATAACACCAACTTTTTAAGATATAAATCTGCATTACTATCACACAGTAGACGTAATCAAGAACTCGATTACTCCTAAAGCAATTAATGTAATAACCTTTTAACTCGAGACATGTCTGACTGACCTCCTTTCCCTTCAGAAAAAGTCTATCGCTGAGGAAAAAAGATTACGCTCCATCTTCCAAATCACATAATCTGTAACTCGGAAAATCTATCAGGATAAAAAAGCCATCGAGCTCATCGGCGATCCGACAGACACTTCCAGGAGTGCCAATTTTCGAAAAAAATTGCAGGGGGTACGGGACCAAGGATCGTGTGTTTAGGGGGTGAAGCTGGAGGGTATGAGGAAGTTTTGGCTGTTGGTACACCTAACCTAGAAGATCTCTGGCCAAGAAGATAACTGCGTACGTGACCAATTCCGCGGTTGGCGAAAGTCTAGGTTGTTCCCGAGTGACTCGGAGGCACGTATAGATGTTTGTCTTAGAAATTACAATGTGGTCAGTGGTACTTTGCTTACGTAATTGCGCGTCCACCCCCGACTCCCGAAAAAGACGCCCCAAATCCCTGGTTCGGGAAGTATATCAGGTCGGGAGATAACTCCTGGGTATCAATTTTGCAAAATTATTCCATGGAGTTGGCTACATGAAGATGATTATAGCGGTTCGGTTTTTTTTTTCTTTTGCGTGGTAGCTACGTGGGGAAGGAGACTTTGAGGAGACGAATAGAGAGAGAGAGAGAGAGAGAGAGTGAGTAGGTAAGTAAAGAGGAGGGTGAAAATCGAGAGGGGTGGAGTGGAGTTTGAATGTTTGCCTCGAATTCGGAAGGATGAGATTAACGATGGATGTCGCGTTTGGGATTACGTATTCGGAAAAGCAGCGTAGGGTGTTCTTCATTGTGACAGAGAATATATTGCGTTAGGAAATGAGAAAATGTATTCGATGAGTAGTACATGATAAACTGATACCAAGATTTATTTAATGCTGCAGATGGGCGGGTAATTCAGCCTATAGTGTGTTTAGATGTACTTATTTTACAGCTGTCTTGTACAAAATGTACGATTGCTTTATATTATTAGTATTATTGTAAGGCACAGTGATCCATGGGAATCTGATTATTTAAGAATGCGTGTTAAGTGGCTGCAAATCCGTTTGGTTATTATTTCGGTCTATTCAGCAATGAAAAATTATATGCATCATACCATAGTTTGGTAGAGCATTTATGAAAAAGTAAAATAAATCTACAAAAGAACTGTTGAATGGGTAAATACAAAAAATGTTGTTACATTTTTATCGATGAAGTAGGCTGCTAAACCTATCAATTATTGTTTTATTTTGACACGATTGCATTTCTTTATTTTTTATTAGAAAAAATTAAATCCGAGAGTTGTGTTTCAATTGTTTAAATTATCTTAATAATTTTTTTAACGACATTGTTAAACATAAATTGCTCTTTTTAAATTATGTCAGTGTGCATTGTAAAAATAACAGTTATTAATCAGTTTCAAATCAATTCAATCTACCAGAAAGTATATTTCTATTGATAGATTCTGTTGAATATTGTATTAATATTAAATTCTTTATTTATTCATTGATACTTGTCGTACCATTATTTGTAAATCAACGAATAATGCAAATATGTATATATATATATATATTATATATAATATATTATAAAGAAGTGAGCTTACACTTGTTATTCTCTTGTTTTTCATCTTTTTTATTTGACTTTCGTACACGACGAACGTGCTATAAACATCGCATCGCATCGCATCGCATCGCATCGCATCGCATTAATAAAATATATTAATTATAATAAAAATAATATTTATTTATTCTACTACTCCAACACTTTTTAAAAGTATAAAACTTCAACGTTATTTATTAAAAATGAATATTTTGAATCAATACCGCAAAACGTCGGCTGAAATTGAACGACAGTAGTGTCGATGAATCCTCCAGAGGTAAGAAAAGATTTTCTTAAATTCATTGGAGTATAAATTTTATAAATGGATATGAATTTACTCTTTTAAGCAATATACTTTATGCCCTACTATACTAATTTCAGTGGACTACATAAAGCAATGATTAATTTTTGCTGCACGGGGAAAAAGAGCTTCCGAGCCTTATTGATCATGTAATACTCCCTTATACTTCTTTTTTTCTTATATTCATTTTCCCCTATTTATTTACTCACTTTATTTCTCTGCTTTGTGTACTTTCACGTATTTCCGGCTTTATGAACTTGTATCTCACTCTCGCTAGATTGGTATTTGTTTTTCTCTTTGCATTATATCTTTTCCCCTCTTCATTTTTGCAACCTTTAGGGAGTTAATTTATTAAATATTATTGATTTTCCAATTACCCCGTATTTTTATTATCATTTTTATTAAAGTTAATGTATCATTTTTTAATGTCTTCTATGCTCATTGATATCATGTGTCATTGGACCAAAATATGCCGTGAGATTTTGTGTAATCCTTTTTACGTCAGGAATTTTTTTCATGAATGTACATGGGAATTGAGAATGAATGGTTCTTCATGTTATACGTGTACAACTAAGTTGTGCTGCTTACGTAACGTTTATATCGAAATACGAGTGCACACTTGTAAAAACTTGCAATATTAAAATAATTTAGTCCGCGGTACTAAATATGGGCAATCAAATGCTAAAAGGTATACTGCCGAATTTTATTTTAAAGTAAGTACAATATAAATATACGTTAAATGAGTTTTCATAAATTGTGAAACCGCAATATTTAAAATAAAACGCATGGCTCTAAATAATCCAATTATAGGAGAGATAATCCACGTAAAAGTTTTTCATGTGCAAGTCAAATTCACAGGACCACACGAAATGAATCTATGTGCTTGTGCACGTGTGTGTGTTGGGTAAAAGTCGAGGCAAAGTATAGATGAACTTGGCATTTTTTCAAAGCGAGAACAATATTAGTGCTGAAGAATGTCGCAAAGTTCGACGAAATAAACGCATCGATTAATCTTGAACTCAGCTACACACAAACTTGTCTCTCCTGCCGTCCGTGAGCAAACGCCAATGCAACGCCTCTGCGACGACGACGACGACAGGGGTGAGGGCGAGGACGAAGACAACGGCAACAAGAACAATGCGGGGAGCACAAAAGCAGCGAGACCACCAGCGAGAGGAAGAAAGAGCGTGAGAAAGGAGGAAGGCCCGCAGATATCACTCTTTGCTTTTTTCTCTCTCACCGCTGCTCCTCTGGTTTTTGCTCGAATGCCGTTGCGACGCGATGTTCGACTTGCGGACCAAGACGACGAAGACGCTGCTGCACCGGGGGAATGCTGATTAATTGCGGGAGATACCTACCGCTCATTAGCCCCCAAACGCACTTTTTATTTATTCCTGTGCCTCATGGGATCTTGATGATCCGCTGATGATTGGCCACCGGCTTTTCGGAAATTGGTAGAATCTTCCTTCTGATGGTTGTGCTTATTATTTTTGAATACATCAATGCGTCAAGAACGAGCCCCATTTATTAGTGTCGAGCCGGCGGATCTGCCTAATCCTCGTAGCTGATGTATTAATTGCGCTAATCAACGAGCACGAAGGACCGTTCCCAAACAAGTTGAGTCGTAGCCAACCTGTATTACATCATCAAATCGAAATGAGGAATAATAAGCTATAGGGAATAAGTTATTAGGACGATTAGGAAGTGCATTGAGTATTTAGGTAGGGGGAGAGTTAAGCATTAAATAAATTTCTTTTTGGCAAAGAAATTTGGCCGCCGGTTGATGATTAAATAATTACCAATTGGACTATGGTGCTCCCATTTTCAAATATAAAAATACCTTGTTGTAACACCTCATTAAAATATGTGTGGACTAGTGGCGCGAGGCGGGAAATTTAGGAAAATCTAAATTTCGCTCCTGTCCTCGGGCTCTCGGAGCGGAAAAAATTAACTTCGTAGCCATTTCTCAAATGGCCTCTATGAATAAACAAAACAACTTTCTTGGAAATGAGTAAGGAGCTCCGACTCGAATCCTTAGCTCGAGAACTGGCCGAGTATTTTAATTTTATTTGACCGGCGTGAAAAATGGCAGAGCCGTCGCGTCGCCGCTCGCGTATCTCTCGCGACACGGAGAAAGCAGAAAGGGGCCAACCTCTCAGGAAAGAGAAAGTGAGGGAGCGAGTTGAAGGTTGTCGAGAATGGAGAAAGGAGGAATAAAGATGACACCTTCTGGCTGTATGGGACGGTCGATATCGTGTTCCGCCGTCGGACAGACGGAGGACCGACCTCCGTTTCCAGAGGAAATTTCGCTCTGGTGAAGGTCGTTGATTTCGGTGAACAGACAGAGGGCGAGGAGGGGGTGGACGGGATGTACAGGGTTGACGGTTCTGACGTGTTTTCTTTGTGGATTTTTGGTTTTGGAGGGGAATTTATTCGTGAGAAATATATAGAGATAGAATATTGCTTACATTTATTATATCTGTTTGCTTTCGAGTTCGTCATATTCAAATTAATAGCCGGTGTCACTTATTCATAGTGTGTTCTCTCCATAAATTGAATAGTTGTATATTTTATGAGTCTGCTAAATAGGTATTAATAAAATTAGGCATTTAATTTTTATGCAATTTACTATAAAATATATAAGCTGAGCTTACTCTGTACACTATAAAGAGGTATCTGAAAAATGTTATTAAACATGATAATATTAAAAAAAAAGTAAAAAATTTAAATCAGTTCTATGGAATATTCGAATTTATTTTCAAATAAATACCCTCTTCAAATACGTGAGTATTTGGGGGAAAATCGCGTATTCCTTAAGCTGCAACCGGATGCAGAAACCAACAGACGTTATCTACTCTACCATACGAATCACAAATGTATTAATATAAATTAGTAAGATTTTCAATTAAGCTACAATATTTTTATAGTAAAAAAATATTATTGAAATATGTTATTTTATTGCACACACACGCGCGCGCACATATGTATATATGTATATATATATATTATTTTCATAAATACGCAAAAAATTATGTAAAAGAAAGAAGTAAAGAGAGAAAGAGAAAGAAAGAGAGAGAGAGAGAGATACCAATATTATTATTAAAAATTTTTTTTAAATAATATAATTTAGTTATGAAATATCGATACTTCTTTTTTTTTAAATAAAATTTATTTATTCTATTCATTAGCGGGATGCTTATGGAAATATATTGTAAATTATTTAGTTAAAAAATACTTTATTCTGATGTTTATTCATCAAATTATGTCAGAGTAATAGTTGAACAGAAAAATACATTGTCGCGTGCGCACTTCATCATTTTTATTGTGTTTAATTAATAATAATCTTGTTGTGACCCACCTTTCAACAATAAATATGTCTTTGGTTTTTTATTTACTTTGAATAATGTATCTCGGCGTGCGCAGCATCGTCAACGACATTAAACTTTAATAACTAGAATATATTTGAAACGAAATGAAAGAAGCATCATTGGGTCCAACATCTTTGCGCTTTGATAGCTACACTATTTTAAGAACTTTTTTTCAAATTCAATATCTACGTTTCTCAACGAAACTAATAGATTTCATTATAAATTATTTAATATCTGTACCGAAATTGATGTACAATACAGATTGAATTAATAATTTAAAACTTGAATAATATGTATTTAGCGAACTGCATCATTAAAAATAAAATCATGTATTCTAATAACAATTGTTTCTTGATTTAAGGAGCACTTGGATCAATGTGGTATATTATTTTAGTTGTTTACTTTTAAAAAAGACGTGGGCTAATAAAAGTAGAGAAATTGATTTGTGTACATTTAAAAAAAATCCCTTAAATGATGTAAATAAAATACCAAAGTTAATATAAAAGTCCCCGTCACAATTATCATGAGACATTGTCCGCAACCTTTTCAGTCTGATAAGATTTCGCTGAGTAGTACCGTGACCGTTGACACGGACAGAATATGACCTCTCGTCACCAAAACCTTAAATACTCAAATTGAGCACGAATGTCCCCAAGACGCATTTCGTGTTTATTTTGTGCTGCTCCATATCACGTTAGTGTAAATTCTCCATTTAGAATGTTGTCGCACACTATTCACTCTTTGACCTTTCTCCATTAATCTTTTATAATAATACCCGCCAGATGAATACCACATCCCTAGTGTGGATATTTGTGCTCAACTTGAGTATTTAAGGTCTCGGTAACGAGAGATAATATTCTATCGGTGTCGACATTTTAATTACTCGAGGTACTTTTTTGGAGAAAATTTTTGTTAATAGTATTAGTCTCTTGTGACATTAGTCTTGCAGAAAACAAAACATTGTACAAAATTGATTTTTTGTCAAACATGTTGCGTTACAGACGTCGAGATGAAAAATGATTTGAAGAAATGTTCAATGCTTTTAATAGATATTTAAAAATATTTTACCGAGGGATTCTGTAATCTCTCGCACAGTTTTACAAACCTAAGCACATTGGAGAATCAATTATATCACAATATTTGTTGCCATGCATAACGTTAAGCATAACGAAAACAAAATACGTTATTATGTCCTTCATTTTGTAAATAGATCGGTTATTTTACTTGTCGAAACTTGTGCGGGTTAGAGTTTGCGGCGTACAAGGGTTTTTTCTATTATTGTAGAGTCATCAAGAAATAAAACTGTGTAAAGTGGGAGGGGGGGGTAACTAGCGTGACCTGTATGTGTTAAAATTTTTGTAAATCAGACGCAAACCGAACTCTTACCCGTAAACATCACTTCTGTAAACTATATCAAAATAAATCAAACATATCTCAAGTGGATTTTTTTTATTAACGAATCCCGCAACAATATTCTAGAACGGCGGCAAGACAGTGAAGTAGTAAAGTAGACTTAAGCTATTCTTTCACATATCCAAATCGAAGGTGAAGGAGGTTGATTCAGTCCAACAATTCAACAACAACCCTCTTTCCTTCCAAAAATGTTCACGGGTTTGCGAAGTAGTCAAACCACGTGTAATGAATGCGAGTATTCAGAGAAAAAAACCAAATGTATCCCTTAATATCACGCGGGACCTTTTCCGGGAACACGTCAGCCCGTGAGTAGGATGTAAGTAACCAGGGCGTCACGACACCCACGCAACGTACGTGACGATGCACGCGAAGGCACAACGTCAACCTCGATGCCGGTGTTTTACAGGCTGTTGAAAAGTTTTATGCCCTCACTTATTTTCGTTAGGAGATGCGTTTACGGCCACGCATCCACGGACGCTCTATACGATCGAGCTGTCACTGCCAACGCTCGAAACCCGAGCTCCGATGTCGTTCCTGGATGCTAACGAACCTTGGGAAATTGGGGATAACCGGTCGTCCCACTAGCCTTCCTGGATACTTGCATTCGGGAGGCTCCTAAGGTAGTCAGTGATTGCAACTGAACTGAGGACCAAGTCGTCCTGGATGCGCGTCCACGCATAGTAAGATTTGATGCTGTTAAAAATAAGGTCGTACCGAAGATCAGAAACATTTTCAATTATAGGAAAAAATCCTCTCTGATTTTTATACGTGGTTTTCAATTATTCCAGATTGGATTTAATAGAAAAGCGATTGCAAAATGCATCGCTTTTAGCAGGCAATATTAAAACGATTTTGGGAGTCGCTTTGATACAAATACCGACTGCACTGAGCTTTGACTATCGAGTGATTAGAAATTGGATTTAAATATAGCTCGGGGAGTCCATTTCCCAATATTTAGAGACTAAAATAATCAACAGAGAAATGGTTTCTTTGATTCTAAAAGAACTCGCAGAAATTTTTTTAAAAATTTAAAAAAAAAATTTCTTGGAAAATTGATTAGAGAAAATAACACTGCGTGTAATGTGTAGGATCGGTTCGGTTGTGTGTAACTTTAATTTTCTTATTTGTTTTTATTAGTATAATCTCGTTTTACTCACTATAAAATGTTCTTGTTACTGTTCCCATTACATCCTCCTTTAGCCTCCTTTCCCGACGGTATTAAAGCTAAATATAACAGTCTTTTTAATTTACCCACTTTTCCCTCCGCATGATAATTCATTATTGTTTTTGTTTCTCGCATTCTTTCATTAGGGAACTCTGCTCGTAGGATCCACACGTACGCGCGCATCCACAAGTGCACTCGTATGCACCCCCACCAACACCTACTGACGTTTACGAGCCTATTTCGTAGGAAGTTCCGAGAGAAACAAAATGCGCAACGGTGCACTTCTATTAGCCGCGCCACCTACACATACACGCACGCGCGTTCTCCGGAGCCGGAGAAAGGAGCGGAGTAGCGGGCGGCGCGCGCCACGAAGTTTATCGATTTGGAAACAGATGGAGAGAAAAGCCCCGGGGTGGGACGGCGAGACAGTGAAGCGGCTGAGGGGCGGGAAGGAAGAGGTACAAGAAACCCGCGGAGTTATTGGAAGCGGCGCGTACGAATTCGGTGAACAATTTACATAACGTAACTCAATTCGATTTCAATCTTCCGCTCAATACGCAGGCCGCGAGAAATATGAGTCCAGAATAAAAGGAATAAAGGAATAAAGGAATAAAGGTGCACAGCACGGAAAATTCATCTCCACGAGAGGTTAAGGCCGTTATTTCGGGAGCCCCAGAATTCCGGGGGAGCGACCCGACCCTTGGAATAATCAGTTAATCCCATTTTGTTTAAGAATAGTAATATTATAATTACTCGTGCAACCTGTCGGCTATGAAAGGGTTACCAGGTGACTTTTTTTTTCCAGACGGCGATTCTGTTCACTGAGGATTTTTCTTTGACTTTTTTTATGTTTATTTTTTATTTTTATTTATTAAAAAATCTATAAAAAATATTTTTTCTTACAAACTTTTTTTTTGCATTACACTTAGCGTTTAGGATTTTTAATTATTATTTATTGTATAAAATCGTAATCATTTATTTGGAAATGTTTTTTGGAAATTTGAAATACACAGTTGTGAGTGATAATTAACAGTCTTATTTATAAGAGAAGGCTGGCACAGATTTTGAATAAACAATTGAAAGGTAAATCAAATTTTGTTGGCTACACCTGAACTAGAATAATATTGGCTAATTGCGGTGAAGATGGAGATTGAGAGAGAGAGAGAGAGAGAGAGAGAGAGTGATGATTAAGAATTATTTGGCATTAGCGAAACGTGCACTCGTACTTGCACGCTCAATGTATTACACAATAGAATTAAAATTAGTTTTAATAAAATGAGGTACAAAATTATATAAATCCTAGTAAGAAGAGAATCGGTGGTTAGATAGAGTCAAGAATTATATTAAATAAGTATATGCAAGATTCACATTCTTCTGTTGCTCTAATTAATTGAAAATGCTTATTTGCCGTGCTGTAAAAAGCATTGAAAATTCGTGCATGAGCTTGGTGACGTAATTTCAGACTAAATTAGCAATTCATTAAACAAAATCAAATTTCAGTAAAAGTGGTGTTCGACGCTTTCTCTCAAAAATATGAGAGAGTGACCGTCCGCAGAGCAATACGGCGGGCGGCTCCAAAATTTTATGACGGTGCGTTTGCGGAAGGAAATGCGTTTTTCCGCTTCTCGACGCTTCACTCTCAATTGAGAAATCTTACCGCGCGCCTCTACACTTTTGTCTTTTGCACTGTGCGTCCGTGTTAGCGTCGCTAGATTCTGTGATCTTTCGCATGTTTTTCCCGATTCACGGTGATCTGCGTATCACCACGGCCGCGAAAATTGTTGTGTGAGCACGTGTGTTGTGTGTGTGTGCAGAGAAGGAAGGGTGCTTACGCAAGGGCGCAAAGCTATCTCCACTGCAGGCACACGCCTAGAGGAGCACCCTCGCTCAACGGCTGGATCACCCTTCTATAAGCCGAGCGGCATCCAACCACGAGGAGGACGCAGCCGAGAGAGGCTATTACACGCGACTCCTCCACCGCGGTCTCTGCGGAAGACGCCAG
This sequence comes from Eupristina koningsbergeri, assembly GCA_018907245.1. Classification (NCBI taxonomy): domain Eukaryota; kingdom Metazoa; phylum Arthropoda; class Insecta; order Hymenoptera; family Agaonidae; genus Eupristina; species Eupristina koningsbergeri. Next base: position 1,486,958 of record JACCHV010002776.1, read on the forward strand.
CCCAAGGCGGCAGCAGCGAGCGTCACCTCCGCCCGGCGACTAGCGATAAGTATATTTCCGAGGCTTTTTCCCCTCACTGTTGAGAGTTTTTTTATGCCAATTGTATTTAGCCGAGACAATAAATTTTTCGTTTGGCTCAATTTTGTGTTGTGGAATTCAATTAAAACACCCAGCTTGTTTATCCCTCACTTTCTTTTCCCCTTTTATCTTAATGATTAAAAATATTAATCAGAGCTAGTGAAATTACTTTCAAAACAAGTGGTAATATAGATTAAATTAATATGGTCGTTTTAAGTGAGTAACTTTAGCTCTTCTTGTTTTCGAAGTTTTGATAAAAAAGTGCTAATTCACGAGTAAACACCGAGTCGATCTTTAATGAAATCGGAAATTGCCCTTTAATACGGTCTCACTCTTTTATATCTGCTTGAAAATTGTACGAGTCGACGCGCAATTATTCGACTTATCGGGAAAATTACTGACACTGCTCTGAACAAAAGCAACTCTATCAGCGGTTTCACATCGATTCAACAACATCAACAACAACAACAACAACAACATTAATAACGCCAACGACACTTGTAATACGAGAGGAAGGAAGTATGTGTCGTCAGCAATTCGTCCTCGACCTCATATCAGAGTCCTCATCATAATCCTTGAAAAACCACTTCCGGCTCATAAACTCGTGTAAAAGGCCGAGGCGACGCGCGAACTCTCGACGCACTAATATCACGCCTCGTAAATTACGGACTTGTCAGCGTCTGTCCTCGAAGTGGAACCCCTCTTCCAAACGTCGCGAAACGCCAGGAACATATCCAAGTTGGTGACAACTTGCACTTTATCACCGGACCGATCACCTCCCTCCAGCTATGAGCTTCTCTTGGCGATTTTTTTTTGTTTTCGTTGCGCAATTACGCAGCCTTGCTTGGGCTTATGAGGGTCACAGCCTCTTTTTCGATGTTTCTTTCACATACGTTACAAGATCATTATGAAGTGAATAAATAGCGACAAATGACCCTACTTTGAGACTTGCATCTTTTGCATCTTCGAGATTATTTTGATAAAAAACTCATTGCCCGGAGTTTTTTATCAAAACAAAAATTCAATATACATAATTACCTTTATTTAACATCATGATATTATCTCTAAGTAATTCATCTATTCGTTCCTTCACTGAAACTAAATAGCTGTTTTTTAAATTCATTTCGCTTTATTAAAATGGTTAATATCAATATTTCCGATTTTCAATTAATGAAAACCTGCTTATGTGATGTTTAATTTTAGAAGGTAAAATAATTTCGAATGCGTACATTTTATTATTTTACTTTCGATTGCCATGTATCATCAATCATATTTACTCTTTGCCTCTCTCTTTTCTCTCTCTCTCTCTCTCTCTCTCTCTCTTTCTCTTTCTTTACATTACTCCACATCGTAGCGAATTGCGATGGTTGACTCCAAAGAATAAAAAAGCACAGGTGCTCTGAGGTTCACGAAAATTTTACATTGATTTCCACTCGACTCTATTATATTGAATGTTTTGTCGATACAACTCATTCGCGTATAGCTTTATATTTTTTGTAATGGGATTCAATTAAAGAAAATGAAATATTTTTGAACAAGTGTAATTTACAATGATAGTTAGATGCGGATTTGTTGACACCTGATCGACAATTGCCCGTTTCTTCAGGTTGTTTTTACCTGTTCCCTTTCCAAATCACTGGGTTTTTCCTTCTTATATAACCATTTCCCTGATTTTCTGGTCAAGTATATTAATTTATAAGTGCACGTTACATTATCCGCACTAATATTAAAGCGTCATGTATCAGCTACCGTGCATTGACGGTGCCATAGGCGTGTCTCTAGACGGTTCCGAATTTCCCCGGTTTTGAATAATTAAAAAATCAGACAATATACAGTAGGGAAGATTTAATTCTTAGCTTCTATTATATAAGATACTCAAATAAAATAATAAATACTGTATACATCTACTGAAGTATTTTATCTATAACAACTTTATAAACGCCTCTCATCTAATATCTCGATTCAGGGCAGAGGCAGAAAGATCCTCATTTCATACATCATCTTCTATCCCTTGGAACTCTTTACCCCCTGATATACGTGAACAATTTTCGATTTTTTCCCTTTAAGTCTTCTCTAATGCAGCACTTCCACACACCCACCGTTTAAACACTGCCTCACTCCTACGTCCTTTCTCTGTTCCTTTATCCAAATATATGGCTAGCAAGCAATTATTAGTATTATTATTATTGTTGTTGTTGTTGATTTTGGCTTTAAATTTGAAAAATTATCTCGTTATTGTTTTTGTAATTTGAGAAGTATGCGAAAGAAATTAACGTCGTGTATTTTTAAAATTTTAGGTAGATTAACGAGCTAAGCCTGTTTCTGCATGAAATATAAATATTGTCCCACGTTTTTCTTTTTAATTTTTTGTAGTTTTTCACTCTCACCTTCGCTAATAAAGGCACGCTAATAGCATTCTACACTGATATAATATAATCCAATTAATAAAATATTTATATTAATCTTAAAGTTAAATCATGATTTCGGATCTAAAATAAAAATAGAGTATTATACTTAATAATAATCGTTGAATAAGCTGGAGCCGCTCAATAGTTAAACACTGATACATCTTTTTTGTTATGATGAAAATGTGTATTCTTAAATGGCAGGGAGTATTGGGAAAGCTTGTATAAAAAAACTCGTTGAAAACAAATCGGCTGTTATGTCAGGGAGAAGGGTGCGGGTGTTTATTGTTTGACCATGAGCTTTCAAGGTGTGAGAAAATTAACCAACAGCGAAACCGATGCCTCGGAAAATAAGAATAGATTCGTTAGCGCGATGAGCTTATAAATAGAGCAGATACCTTCCCCTAAAAGCTTTCAATCCAGTAATTTAGACCTCTGAATCGAAGAAACAAACGGGAATAGAAAAAAAGATTAAAAATCTGCGAAACGACGTCACGGTATTTTTCAATTAGACCTAGTGGGATGGTGGTCCTTCCCTGGCGTGACGACTAAACACTTTCAACCGTAAAACGTTAACTCGCGTACGACGGCGACGGCGAGGATAAAGATGAAAATGAGAAATAAGAATGACGACTCCTTCCACTTTGTCTTGTCTCTTACTTTAAGTCTCTCTTTTTCTATCTCTTAGCAGCTTCGCGCTTTCTTGCATGACATTCTGTATGTTCATTAACTGTCTGTGCCACTGCATTTCTCGACAATCCTCTACCCGGTATTCTCTCACTTTTAGGTAGTTTGCAAAAATTATTGTACGAAATTTATTTCTTAATTCAAAGCGCAATTATTTCGAGCCACTGCCTCTTTTTTATGTGACAGTATACACGCATAAAATTATTTGTTGTAACGATCAATGTCTGTTTATACTACATTTCCAATGTTGAACACTGACTTTTATTTATATTTATTCATGCATTTGTTATTCCTTTATTTACGCTTTCTCATTTAATATAAAATTTGATATTTAGCATAGATGCCATTTATCAATGTCGTTTTGATATTTAACATTCGAAATACATAAAACTTAAACAACTTGCCGTTCTTTGAAGAACACCATTCGCACAATTTCTATCGTTAAATAAAAGTATGGAATTTTGATGAAATTTTGAGTGGTATTTCAACATTTTATTTTGGGGAAAATATTATTTGTTTGGTAACATATTTATCCGTTAAATAAATATGGGAAATGATTATGTAATTTAAATCCATTTATATGGCTGACATGTGACAGAATGATACAAAATTTCTTCAAAAATTTTAATGCTGCACATGAAAATTGATTTATTAGAAACTCGAAACATTTCGAGATGATTTTCATAACATTTTAGATTAAAAAATTATAATAATAGTTTTTTGTCACTGATGTATTTGATGACGATTAGTTGGGTTCTTGTACTTGAATACAATTAAAAGTGTATGTCTTTATCAGAATTTGTAACGCTATTTTCGATTTCAATCAAATGACGGGGTCATTTGTGCTCAACGTAGCCTATATTTATCGGTATCTCTCCGCAATTTTTCATAACGCAACGAAATTGAAAGATTTCCACGTGTCAAAAGTTTTACTTAATCGATCAAGATTTAAAATACTCCAACAAAGTCCTTGAGTCATGTATGACAACTTAATTATTCACCTTCCGTTTATGTGAAAAGACGGGCGGTAAAAAGTTTGGCAAGGAAGTATGAAGAAGATGTCGGCGAAACGCAGACGAGCGGTTTTGTCCAATCCCGGGCTGGAACGAGTCAAGTTATCTTCAAATATTTTTCCGTTCTCCGTATGGCTACCCTACCTCTCACCTCCCGGTGTAGCTTCACCGAGGCACGTGTGTCTCGCATGTGTACTCGACGCTAAGTGAGCGAGACGCTCGTCCTAAATTGGGACGCGGGGGCGTCACTGGGGCCCGCGGCACCGGGTAGACGTCGTTTGCATCATCTACGGGGCTAAAGCGGGGGTAGGGAAGAGCGACGTCGCTTAATTAGCACCTCGTGCGCGACGTCCTCTCTTTTCAGTGGTAGTGTGGCGCCCAAAATCGCGACGCTGTCAGATATATGCACTTTGTGCATCAAAATTTACCGCCACCTATCCATTTACGTTGCTCTTGAGATACGTAAATGGATGCAAGAAAAGTTAGGTCGCGTGGCTTCGAGGCAATTATTATCTTGGGCGCATCTCCAGCTTCTCGTGGAAACTCGAACTTAGTGAGTGGCGGCAAAGGAGGGGGTGGAGAGAGGCGCTGCGTTCTAGGAAGCCACATCGCGTGATTGCGGAAGCCATTAACATTGTTCAATTGCTCGTATGAGAAATTTATTTAATGCAGGATTTGAATAAAGTTGCGGCGAGGAAAAGGGCCCTATCCATTAATCGAATTAAATACTTTACCGACTGCTGCTCGGCAATCCCGAGGATTTTTAGATATTCACTATCCAGTACTTCGAAATGTTATTGTCATGTATATTTTATGCAACGTTTTTAATGCACTTAATGAACCAATTGAACTTGGCTTATTATCAATTCGCGTCAATTAACGTAATGCCATTTGATGTATCTTGGATGGCTTTGGCTCCTTTCTTTCCCGCTGAACTCCCATTAATTCGGTCCTTTGGCAAAATTTAAATCCCACTAAATTGCCCTGGTAACCAAATAAATTCAAATTCAATAACACTAAAGCAAATAAACGCGCGCTCGGAATATAAGCAGCGTACGAATTGAACTGACGAGGAAGGGGGAGGGCGGCGTGTCGAGGCGAGAAGAATAAGAGAGGAAGTCTGTATTTAAATGCGATTTTAAGCATTACATTAAACTTTTACTACAAATGCTAATTATAAGTTGCTCTCTTGAAAAACGTTTTTATATTTGTATCGTGTTTTATTAACTCGGCCCTCCTCGTCTCTTTATCTCAATGTTGCGAAAAATGATCGTTAAATGAAAATAATTATAAATCAAGCAAAAATTTTATTATTTGTTCTCTCGCTTTTTTTTATTAGAGCTTCGGTTTAATGAGAATTTAGTTTAAAAAAAACGTAGACATCATGTAGACGTCGCAAATTTCCGTAGAAGCATTCGAGCTCACTGAGGGTGCATTTTCCAAATAGCGTCCAGATTAAATTATTAACTTCATTAGTAAATCAATAATATATCCATTATTATTACTTCAAGATTTTAATAATCGAATTATCTAAATTTCTATCAAGTGAAAATGAAAAAAAATGCTCGACTGAAACTATTGGCAGTAGGCGTTACATCACGTTTCTTTTCTCCAGTACCCAACTCCCCTGTAACTTCCAAGTTCCGCAACAAAACTCTCGTAAAGTTCGATCGGAAACCACAGCTACCGATAAAAAGGAAAAGATCGAGAGGATGATCTCGGGCGAAGAGTCGCCAAAAGTGAGAGGCAAAGTGCCGCGGGCGAAGCACCGAGCCTGGAATTTCTGGAGAGGTGCCCGGCTCAGGTATACTTAAAATACGGCTCCAGTTGTCGGTATTTTACGCCGCAGTTTCTCGGCCCGGTCAGCTGGCTTTGGGAGCCGAGCTTTGTTTTTTCTCGGACGACCGCTCGTAATTATTATCGCCTGACCGGGCGAAAGCTAGCACGAGCCTCGTTTGCCTGCTGAGGGATACGAGGTGCCTCTCCGATAATTATTCGGTCCGAGAACATTCCCAGGCTTTTGTCACTTTGGCTCCTTTGTGTTTATGTTGATATTGACATAAACATCGACAAAATTTCACGATCTCACACCTCTTTGGGTGCAGAGCAAGTGTCCGAGTTAATTACCCGGGGGTAACGGTTCGCTTCATATTTCTGTGTTTCGTGTTAAACAACTTCCCTTCGGATCTCTTCCTCCTCTATAAAAAAAGCATAAATCTCCAAGAGTCGCTTAATCGCCGACGCTCGAGAACAGAAAGTTTGAAATTAGCTAGTGGAGTGTCGTGGGAGTGAGCGGAGCCAAGTGCGCGGCATCCCAGATTTCCCTGACAAGGCGGACGCCGAATGTTCGTCCCATCTCAATCAAGGCACCGTAACTCCCGAAAGAGGCGAAAATTTCAAAAAAGAGCAGGCCGCGTTCTTGCGCTGTTGCCGTTGTAGTTGCAGGTGCTGCTGCTGTAGACACAAACGTGCTTCCTCGAGTGCAACGAAGCCCAAGCCCGACTTTTATGTCAGTTGCATTACCGGAGCTACGTTTACGACTCGCAAACGGACTTGAGATGCGCCGAGAGCTCGAGCACTTACCCTCCACCCGCGACCACCGCATCGACTGGCCCTTCGCATGCATTTGTTTACCTGCCGACTCCACTCCTAAGCATGCAACTGGGGCATTAGGTCGGTGCATTGCGTGATGCAATAGACTCGAAACTCACCGGCACCTCTTGCGTTCGCAGCCCTAATTCGCCGCTGCTGAACCTCGTTACACAATCCACTCGGAGAGTTACGTGATTTATTTACACGGGTGTAATTCCCCTTTAATAAAATTATGAACGAAATGTTGAATAAACTTAGTTGTGGGGTGGGAACGAGGGGCGTCTACGATTTCATCAGCGATCCGGCCGTAGTAAACCTAATCACATTCAGAGCTGCGGAATAATTTTTTGCTACTCTTTGTCTCGTTTTCGTAGCGATACTTAAAAATGCATTTTCATGCATTTCCCCCCCTTTTTTTAGTAGTTTAAAATTTCATTTTTTATCCCTGTATTTTTTTATTTCCGCATTTTTATGATTTTATCTTGCCCAATGCATTGGCATTTCTTATGATAAAAATATATTTTTAGCGCAAGGCCTGTGTATTACATAAATTGATGTTCTGTACACGTATGAAGGCACGAGCTTAAATATTCGTATCATATCGCAAATCTTAGTCGGAGGGCTCTAGGCTGCGTGTGCGAGTCAATTCACATGCACATTCGCACGCCGCATTGTCAGCCGTCCTTCATTGGATCTGGCTTCTCTGCGCCACAAACAATGATCGAAAATTGCACGAGTTGTTAAGTAGCGTTTACTCAAAATACCATTGCATTACTTTGACATAGAAGAGTTCCTTGCTCGGAAAAATCTGCAATTACTTATTTAATAACGGAGATCCGTATTGTAGAGGAGAATCATAAGCACGCCCTAAAAGAGAATTCACGGCTCGTCCTTGCGGAGCGATAAAACAAAGGATTCTTTTTTTAATCGTCCTAATGCATCGGCCCCGCAAGTTTATTATCCCATACCACCTTCCACTTTTCACGTTTCACTTTTCACTCGACCCATCCATTCCTCGACCCTCGCCTCAGGTCCCTCGCTCGCGGATAAATAAACATAACATGTGCACTCGCCTCTCAGCCGGGCTCCTCGTGTATTTACCCACGATTTTTCTTTACCCGCGTACAACATTTTTACAACATCTTTCCCTCTTTTCTCCCTTTTTCTTTTTTTGGCCCTCGACTTACGACTCACGAGCTCTTCCTTATGTATCTTGTCCCTCCCGTGTTGCCCTCACCTCTATCTCGGACTCGTTCCTGCTCCTTTGTATAAGACGCGGTAACGTGATTGAGTGGTATGTATCCTCAATAGGCGATAAAACCCGCCGTAATTTCACTTTATGATCGACTATCTCTCTACGTGGCCGTGTCTTAACTTCTCACACAATGTGAAAATGATACGGGGGTGCACACGATCTATGTAAATCTGTACATTTATGTAACTTTCTCAACTGCTCTTATCTCAATTGCAAAAACAGACTTAAGATACCACGTAAAACGGTTTGAATAAAGAATTGGCTTTATGAAAGTGTACACATACAAAGTATTTAACCGTTTATCGAGTTATTCTTAACAATGATTTTCATAATTAAATGAGTTTTGCGTAATTTAACTTTTTATGTTTTAGGTAAGTTTCATATTCATTTCGAGTTGCGAGACTCATAATTTAAATGAAATAAGTAAGTATAATTTACCATCTCAATTAACTAATATTTATAAATTAGTTAAATATTTTATGTAATAAATCATAAAAAGATACTTGTTGCATTTCACATTAATATTTACATTTGAAATTTAAGAAAGAAAACTTTTGATTTATTATACTTACAAATGTTAATGGTCATTATATTTGCTGCATATTAAAGCATTTTTGAATATTTTGAAAACAATAGTTAAAAACTCTTTTGTTGTTTTTAAATTTTATTCATTGAAAATTTTAAATCAAAATATTTAAATTTAATAAAGTGTAAACGATGGTATTGTTGCGAACAAAGGACAAACACGGGCGCCGCGTCGGGTTCGGGTTCATGGGGAAAGCGGAAAAGGTAAATGAAAATGGGGAAAACCCCGTGCAAAAAGGCACGGGGAACTAAATGCTCGAAAAACCGCGCGCAGAATGGCGCGAGGGATTAAGATCTTGGAAAACCTCGCGCAGAACGGCGCGGGGAATTATGCGTACGAAAATCCCCATGCGGTATATACCCGACGAATAGCCTATGCGGATTATAGCGTTAGGAATAAATAAGATAGTATGTATCGGCTTTTCCTCTTGAGCGAGGCAAGAGGTTTTTATGCCTAGGGTCTAATTATAAGAATAAAAATAATTTTGGTTTATGGTAAGGTCGACGTACCTCTCGACGAGCGGTAATTTCCGAACTGTGCTCATAGAAAAACGGTGACCATCCCCGGGCGAATCTGGTCGCCAGATGTCGGAGGTAGCGTTATAAATTGTGATCGGGTCGGAAGGAAAAAGGGCCGAGAACCGGCGGAGACCAGGACGGCGATTATTCTTGTTTTTGCCTTTTGACGAGAACCACCGATTGCGATTTCGCGATTCTTCTGACCTGAGTGCGAACAGTGTAAGAGCGCGTACCCTCGCAAAATAAATGTAATAGTAAAAATACAACATATATATATATATATTGATCAATCACCCCACTCCAACGTCCTTTCCCGTTCATCCGTGAGTAACAAATTGGTGCCGAAACCCGGGAAACAACGCCGGTTAAAAGTGCTGTGAGATCTACACAATTGTGCCGACGTCGACAAATTCTTCACATTCGTCAACGAATCACATCGATAGACCCTCTGCAAACCGCAATGGCTCCCAGAAATACTCGGCGAGCGAGGGAAAATGGCGATAACGAACAACTATCGCAAGCGAAGCGGCCAAGGAAGACCGCGCTGCCATTGCGTACCGCTCGAAGAATCAACAATCGTCAGGCAACGGCACAAGGACTGCTTCAACAACGAGAGGTGCGAGATAGACCCCAGGCAGGACAAAACAGCGGGGTTACACTCGCGCTTGTGGACGACGGAATGCAAGTGGAAACACCGTGGGAAAACGGCCCCTCGACGCAATCCAGAGCCGAGCTTTCACGCGGAACACCCGAATCGCCGATAATAAGCGGACATGGCAGCGCCCCATTGCTGAGCAGTACAACTATTCGTACGGAACCGCACGTAAGCGATCATTTGAATGAAATGCTAAATCGAATATCCGCGCTAGAGCGATCCGCTAACACCTCGCGCGACATATCGACAATTGACGGTAGATCGCGGTATATCAGCAGGCTAGCTAATGCTAATGTACTGAAGGAGTTCTCGGAAAATCCATTAGAATGGCCGCAGTTTAAAGAAATGTTCGATATCACAACAGAATCGGGAGAATATGATGACCGAGAAAACGTCGCGAGACTATCCGTAGCCCTGAAAGGAGACGCACGAGAAGCGGTGTTCACGCTCATCGCAACTGGACGAAACGCGCGAATAATAGTCGACGCATTAGAGATGCGATTTGGGAACAAACGATCGGTAGCCAACAAGATAGTGGCAGACTTGATGAAGCTGCCGTCCATGAAAGCGGGCGAAATCGCACTCGTGGATTTCGTGCTGAATGTCAGGAACGCAGCTATAGCGTTTAAAGAATTAAAACTAATGGATTACGTAAACGCGCCAGGACTAATAAAAAATTTAGGAAAGAAAATCCCGTATGTATTAAAACATATGTAGAAGCGATATGTGCCTGCCGCAAACGAGGATATGTCGGAATTCGAAAAACTTGGGATGTTCTTGTATGAGGAAGCCGAATCTACGGCTAACTCACGGATATTTGATTCGGATAGCGACGATGAGTACCCCGCGTGGCGACCGATAAAACGAAAAAGCGGGACAGCTGAAAGAGGCGTGTACGCGATACAGGAGGTAGACGAACCCGTGCAGAAGCGCAGCAAAAGCGCGACACGTGGATGTACACTATGTGAGGAAAAGGGACATACGCTAACGGATTGCCCAGCGTTCGCGCGAGCCGCAGTCAATGCTCGTTGGGAGATTGTTCAAAAAAACCGACTATGTTTTCTATGCCTGGAAGCGGGTCACTTGCGCACACAATGTACAAAAAAAAATGCGGCGAATGCAAACTAGCGCACCACAACTTATTACATAACCCTGGGTTACGACGGCAAAAGAATTCGCGTAATAGAATGGATGAAAATGCACGCGATGAGGAAGAAGCGGGCGACGAAAACCGGGCGGAGCACGCATGACTAGTGCGGACAGGGGAAACTCTGTTAAAGGTAATTCCGATTGGCGTTATAAGCCGCGATGCGACGATCGACACCTACGCATTATTGGATGAAGGCTCCACGATAACCCTAATCGACGAAAAATTCGCCAAGGAGATAGGAGCGGAGGGAAATCAAGTGAACGTGCGATTAAAGGGTCTAGGTGGCGGCGGAATTATATCGGGAGGAAGAATGGTGAATATCACCGTTATAGGAGATTCCGGTGAGATAATTATAAAGGGTGCGGTCACAGTGAAGAACTTAAACTTGCCGGTTCAATCAGTCTCCGAAGATATGCTCAGAACAATAGGAAGCGATCGTCAGACTATTCGCGTAAAACCGTATACCAAAGCGCAAGCAAAAATACTCATAGGGCAAGATAATTTGTCAGCCATCGTTGCGCGGGAGGTAAAAGAAATATGTGGGACGCGAATGGCGCTATCGCGATTGAATTTAGGTTGGACACTACACGGTACTACTTCGCGAGCCGATGAAAATAATAGAATTAATCAGGTAATATCATATGTTGCGAAAGAATCTCGGGAGCTTGAGATAATGGATGGCGAAAGGCTGGACGAGCTAATAAGATCGTACTTCGAATTGGAGAACATCGGTTTACGTAGGGATAAGGGAAGAGCCTCGGAAAATGGGCGAGCAACTGATATATTAAACAAGACAACAAAAAAAACTAAGGATGGGTGGGAGTGTGGACTCCTCTGGAAAAGGGACCTCACGATACGGACGGACGGTTGGCCAACGGCGATGAACAGACTAAGATCACTCGAACGCAAATTAGATCGAGACCGTGATTACGCCGCACTATATTACGCGGAAATGAAACGGTTTATCGATATGGGGTACGCTAAAAGAGTGGGCGATGAAGTAAAGCGTGAGAAAATTTGATACTTACCGCACTTCGGTGTGGTAAACGTAAATAAACCCGGTAAGATTCGTCTTGTGTTCGACGCGGCCGCGAGGACAGGCGGCGTAAGTCTAAATGACCAACTAGACGCGGGACCGGATTTATTACAGTCACTGCCGGGAATCTTGATGCGATTTCGGGCGCACAAATACGCGTTTAAAGCGGATATTCGCGATATGTTCCTGCGAATCAAGGTGAGCGAGAACGACCGCGGCGCGCAAAGATTTCTGTGGCGGGGAGAAAAGCGCGACGTTGATCCGTTAGTTTATGAAATGCAGTCGCTGATTTTTGGAGCGAAATCATCGCCAAACACCGCGTTGTATGTCATGAACAAAAACGCGAACGAGTTCGCACAAGAGTATCCGAAAGCAGCAAGTAGTATCGTTACGTGTAGTTATATGGACGATTATCTCATGAGCACGGACAGCGAAGCTGAAGCCGCCGCTATTATAAGGCAGGTGATTAAAATAAATAAATCTGCCAATTTCAACATGCACGATTGGGCATGTAATGAGCCGCAAATATTAAAAGATGCGATACGCGAAGTTGAATACAGGGAAAATCACATGAGCGATGTTGGTGGAGCTAGCGACGAAAAAATACTGGGGCTTAGATGGGATAGACTCCGAGTTTATTGCGATTCAACGCTAAATTGTCTAAAATACCCAATGAATTATTAAAAGAAAAAAGAAGACCGACAAAACGCGAAGTCCTCAGGGTAGTAATGTCGGTGTTTGACCCGCTAGGTTTCTTAACGCCGTTCACGGTTAAATCAAAATTGTTGATGCAAGAGATTTGGCGAAGTGGAGTCGATTGGGATGGTGAGATCCGCGAGGACGAATTCATTGGTTGGAAGCTGTGGTTGGCACACCTGATCTTTGTTGAGAAATGCCGCATCCCACGTTGCTTCAGCCCCGAAGGCGCAACGGGAAAGGAAAACCAAGTACATATATTCTGCGACGCGAGCATGAATGCATACGCGGCCGTCGCATACTTCCGTATGAGAGATGACGTCGGCAGAATAACGACGAATATAATGCTGCCAAGGAGTCGGGTAGCACCGCTAAAACCAATGTCGGTACCCCGACTAGAACTGAACGCAGCCTTGCTCGGAGCGGAAATGTTAAACTTTGTCTACAAACAATCGACAATCAAGATCGCGCGTCATTTTCTGTGGAGCGATTCGACAATCGTACTCGCGTGGATTCGAGCAGGAACGTGTGCAAAACAAATATACGTAGCGAACCGTTTAGCCGACATAAGCGAACTAACTCGCGCGGACGACTGGCGCTGGGTGCCGACGAGCGAGAACCCCGCCGACGACGCGACACGGGCGAGCAATACGGCGATAAAGAGTAACTCGCGATGGTTCACCGGTCCCAAATTTCTACAAAAGAATGAAAGTCAATGGCCCGTGGAAAAACCACTCAGCGCGCAACAGGAAAAAGCGGCCGAAATGCTAGAATCACGAAAGGCAAACGTATTCACGACAATTATGGCGCCTGATGTCACGACACTACACACTAAAGTACTGGGATGGCGAGGGCTACTAGCGTTAGCGCGACGCGTACGAAAAATCGGAGATAAGTGGAGAAAACATTCAATCTCACGAACAGCATTGCAGGAATGGACATTAGGCGAAGAATATCTGATTAAATCAATTCAAACCGACAGCTTCCCGTCAGAACTGGATGCTATTCGCAAAAATACACAAATGAAACCGGGTAATAAAATCGACAAACTTAACCCTTATATCGACGAAAACGGACTGTTACGAGCGGACGGCCGCACTACGCTTATGCACGATAGCAACAACTTTAACAATCAACCCATCATTCTAGACGGTAAGCATATGTACACGCGAATGCTTACAAAAGATTATCATCAGCGGTACTATCACGGCAGCGACGAAACCGTGCGAAATGAAATCAGGCAAAAGTTCCACATAATAGGGCTACGCGCGACGCTTAAAGCCGTAACATCAAAATGTTTGTCGTGCATAATCCGCCGTGGAAAACCTCGGAGCCCGATGATGGCGGATTTGCCAGCGGGAAGAATGGCTGTCAGGCAAAGACCGTTCAGCCACTGCGGCCTTGATTACTTTGGACCTTATGTCATCAAGATCGGACGAAGAACTAAAAAAAGATGGGGAGTAATCTTCACGTGTCTTACCACGCGAGCCATACATCTAGAGATAGCCGCATCCTTGAACGCTAGCTCCGCGATCATGGCCTTGCAACGACTCGCGGCTCGGCGCGGCAAGCCGCTGGCGCTCTATAGTGACAACGGTACCAACTTTAGAGGAGCAGATCGAGAAATGAAAAACGCGATTGATAAAAATAAAATGAAACAGTACGCGGCATCAAATCGAATAGAATGGGAATTTAACCCGCCGGACGCTGCGCACATGGGAGGCGCTTGGGAGAGACTGATAAGATCAGTTAAATGCGCGCTAAAAGCGGTGCTTAATGAACAATCCGTCGCGGAGGAAGTACTCCATACATTATTCACAGAGATCGAACATACGGTCAACTCACGCCCATTAACTCATGTGTCGAGCAATCCGCGGGACCCAGAAGCGTTAACACCGAATCACTTCCTTATCGGCTCCTCATCAGGTGAATTATGTATAGGCAACTACAACTATAGGGACCAATGTACGCGGAAACAATACGTCGTAGCGCAAAACCTCGCGGACGCGTTCTGGCAACGATGGTTGAGGGAGAACCTGCCGGAACTAATACCGCGACATAAATGGCGCAAAAGGATCGATCCGATCGAAATCGGTGACATTGTAATGATCGTGGACTCGCAAGCACCCCGGAATACTTGGAATAAAGGAAAAGTCATGCGAGTATACGCCGGCTCGAGAAAACAGGTGAGAATCGCCGACATCCGCACCGCCAAGGAGGAATTCACTAGACCCACACATAAGTTAATTAAATTGATACCTGCAAGCGACAAAACAAAATAGAGCGTGCAAATCCAGAAATTGCACGGGGGGAGGATTGTTGCGAACAAAGGACAAACACGGGCGCCGCGTCGGGTTCGGGTTCATGGGGAAAGCGGAAAAGGTAAATGAAAATGGGGAAAACCCCGTGCAAAAAGGCACGGGGAACTAAATGCTCGAAAAACCGCGCGCAGAATGGCGCGAGGGATTAAGATCTTGGAAAACCTCGCGCAGAACGGCGCGGGGAATTATGCGTACGAAAATCCCCATGCGGTATATACCCGACGAATAGCCTATGCGGATTATAGCGTTAGGAATAAATAAGATAGTATGTATCGGCTTTTCCTCTTGAGCGAGGCAAGAGGTTTTTATGCCTAGGGTCTAATTATAAGAATAAAAATAATTTTGGTTTATGGTAAGGTCGACGTACCTCTCGACGAGCGGTAATTTCCGAACTGTGCTCATAGAAAAACGGTGACCATCCCCGGGCGAATCTGGTCGCCAGATGTCGGAGGTAGCGTTATAAATTGTGATCGGGTCGGAAGGAAAAAGGGCCGAGAACCGGCGGAGACCAGGACGGCGATTATTCTTGTTTTTGCCTTTTGACGAGAACCACCGATTGCGATTTCGCGATTCTTCTGACCTGAGTGCGAACAGTGTAAGAGCGCGTACCCTCGCAAAATAAATGTAATAGTAAAAATACAACATATATATATATATATTGATCAATCACCCCACTCTAACGTCCTCTCCCGTTCATCCGTGAGTAACAGGTATAAATTTTTTTTTTTCAAATATAACCTATGCGTCCCCATTCGAAACTGAATTGTATTACACGAATAAAATAAGGAATTTTTTATTTAATATATTTTTATTTTTTGGATATGTATTCCAAGGAAAATTAATTTATAATAAAATATCAAATATTAAATGTAAAGTTATTGATTTTCGTTACATATAAATATAATTGTTCGTTTAATTTAAAAACTGCGATAGAATGTTCGCGATAATTCTCGTAATTATACAACACAAGGAAAGGTTGTCACAGAAAAATTAATGTTCACCACCTTATTATTTTAATTAGTTTCACACAAATATAGTTAATAATAATATTACAAATTATTGATTCAAATCGAGAAGCGCAACAATCTCAGCGAAGTTCGCACGCAATGTTCACGATAGAACCGGTCGATGTTACGCGTGTTGATTGTACGACAGACAAAAGGTTTCTGGCGTCGGAAGAATTTTCAAGAAATTAAGGCACACACTGCAATGTCCGAAAAGTACGAAAGAGAGAGAAAAAAAGGAACAAATTCACCATTTAAGGCATTATATTGTAAGAAAATTTCTCGAGTTCGCGCGGAGGTAGCGAATGTAAATATAAAGGTTGTGATCTTTCTCTTCGTAGTCAGACATTCCAGAGAGCTCATCGAATACATTGAACATACCGCCCACCTTGCCACGAAAGGGGTGAGAGGCAATAATTAATCTACGAATGTTCGAATCGGAACAATATAATATAAAATGATGATTTTTATAATACAATCAGTACATAGTTGGTATAACGAATTGACCATCAAATTTTCGGTGAGTCGTTACATACACAAGTGAATAATAAATTTGTTTCGTCGTCATTCGGAAGCTTAATGAGTTTATTTACGGATCGAATAAAAGTAGATGTTGAGATTCGAACGGTCACGACACGTACCAAGCCGTCCTTGCCGGGGTGGACACCATCGATGATTGCAAGTGGCCACGAGGCTGGCGTGGACAGCTCGTCGGTAACTATTATGATATCTCCAAGTTGAAGATTGGGTTGGATTTTCAACCATTTGTTTCGCCATTGGAGTTGTGTAAGTACTTCCTTTCTCCAATGTATCCAAAATGAATCGCGTAACTGGTTGACAAGTTGCCATCTGTTGTTTAATGTTATCCTTTTTGCGAGATCTTGAAGAGGTTCAGCAACGACTAGTGGGGCCGATCCGACAAGAAAATGTCCTGGGGTGAGAGCTACTATTCGTTATCTTCATTGCTAAGGGGACAAAGTGGCCTTGAATTGAGACATGCTTCAATTCTCGTAGATAATGTTGAAAATTCCTCGAATGTTAAAGTCGTTTTTCCGACTACGCGGCGAAGGTGGAACTTGAAACTTCGAACCGCAGCTTCCCCTCAATTCAATCCTTCCTTCAATACCCTTTGCAGATATGTGTTTAAATATTTCCTTTGTAAAATTCGAGCTTTGTTTAAAGAGTTTTCGTAGTTCCATATCAGCCCCTCGGAAAGTGGCGGTGTTGTCAGAATAAATGGTGTGACAGACTCCGCGTCGAGCCGTGAAACGAGAGAAAGCAGCAAGGAACGTTTCAGAGGAGAGATCTGAAACAATCTCAATATGGACTGCTTTCACTATTAGGCAGATAAAAATTACCACATAGCCTTTTGTGGATTTTGCTCCTCGTCCCTTAGAAAACAAAATGGGGAATGGTCCAGCATAATCAAGCCCGATAGCGGCGAATGGACGTTATGGGCGTAATCTTACAGAAGGCAGCGGAGCCATCTGCTGCTTAAGAGGAATTGCTCCATGCCTGAGACAGGTCACACATTTGTGAAAAACTGACGACACTAGATGATTACCTCGAATGATCCAAAAGTTTCTCATCAATGTACTTTTCATAAGTTGAACTCCTCCGTGAAGAGTTAGGCGATGTGTTTCTTCGACAAGGAGTCGGACAAAATAACAGTTTCCTGGTAATATGATAGGATGACGCTCAGCTTCTGTTAGAAACGCGTTTTGCAATCTATCCCCTACTCGAAGTAAACCCTTGTTGTCGAGAAACAGACACAACCTAGAAAGTGGTCTGCGCTTTGAGATCGGCTCACCTGCAGATATGTGAGAAATATCAGCATTGAAGAATTGTTTCTGAATCCACTGAAAAATAACAAACTTGGCTGCAATTAATTCCTGAGCTGAGAGTAGATTAATATCTTTAATGGTCTGCTTATCTACAATAGTTTTCCAGTGAAGCAAATAGCCTATAATTCGAATAATCTTTGAGAACGAGGAGAATTTTTTAAAGTAACTGAGTTCATCCTCGACTGGATCCTTAGATTTCTCAGCTGAGAAATAGGCTTCAGAAAGCTCTGGAGATGGAATGGGCTGCAAAGGCCATTCGGTACGGGGACAATTTAGCCAAGCAGGACCTTGTCACCACAGCACAAAATTACAAAGCTCTTGAGGTCGTAATCCGCGTGTAGCGCAGTCTGCAGGGTTGTTCTTTGAGCTGACATGTCTCCATGAGGCTTCTGGGAAGGTCGTTTGAATATTACTGACTCTGTTAGCAACGAACGTCGGCCATCTCGACGGGTGACTTTTAAGCCAATCCAGTACAACCTTTGAGTTGCTCCAAAAATTGATAGAAGATGGTATATGACTAATTCCTGATAACACGTGTTTGACGAGACGAGAAAGTAAAGCAGCACCGCAGAGCTCCAGTTGAGGAAGCGTCTCGACCTTAACGGGGGCTACTTTAGTTTTTGCCATCAGAATTTTTGGAGTTAGATTTGGAACTACGAGGTAAACAACCGCTGCGTGTGCTCGTATCCAAGTATTTGCGAAACCGTGGAGATCCCAAGAATCTTCAATCGATGTGCCGGTGCAACGGGGAATCCGAAGTTTAGGCAAGAAGGCCAAAGAATGACGAAAGTTGAGCCATCTATCACATAGTTCTCGAGGAATTGGTACATCTCAATCTACCTTGCTCAACCACAGATCTTGTAGTAATATTTTGGCTTGAATGAGAACAGGTGCAATGAACCCTAATGAATCGAAAAGCCGAGCAGTGTCTGATAGCACTGTTCTTTTCGAAATCAAAGATGAAAGTGGGGGTAGGGCAGTATCAAATAGAAAGGAATCTGCCTTTGTATCCCATTTCAATCGTAAGGTGGATACAATGTCTCCTGCCGTCGATGGAAGGTCACGAATATGTCCATGCGAGATTTCTGTGAGAAGCTCAGGATGAGTGGATGACCATTTTCCAAGTTGCATGCCTGCAGTTGCTAATAATTTGATCAATTGATCTCGTTGTGCCAACGCCAGCTCTTGCTTGTCAGCAGAAAGAAAAATATCGTCAATGTAAATTTGATTTTGTAACAAATCATGAGCTAATGGATGGGTACGTTTACCATCTTTAGCGAGTTGAAGAATTGCCATCATAGCAAGATACGGAGCACAGGTCATACCATAAGTCACTGTAACCGCAACGTAATCAAGAATTGGATCTTCAACATTGTCTTTCCAAACGAGATGCTGCCATTTTTGATCATTGATGTGGACGAGAAATTGTCGAAACATTTTAACGATATCAGTAACTATTGCTATTTTTCTGAATCGCCAACGAGAAATAATATGTGTAATGTCTGACTGTAGTTTTGGACCAGGTAACAAAATGTCATTAAGTGAGTATCCAGACTGCGACTTTTGTGATGCATTAAAAACTACATGAATTTTATTTAAATCAGCCCGAAAAATGCCATGATGTGGGAGATAATAATGCAAATCAGTGGTAGGCCGAGCAGTAATCTTCATATGACCTAATTGAATATATTCATTCATAAAGTCTTTATATGCATTGCAATAAGATTTGTCACATCTTCGTCGTTTTTCGGAGCGAATAAGACATGCAACTGCAATATTTCGTGAATCTGAAAATTGTTCGAGTTTTGAGAAAGGAAGTGTAACGATAAAACGGCCTTGAGCGTTTCTGGTGGTAGTTGATGAAAAATATTGATTATAGTATTCTTCCTCTGGTGTAAGTGGTTTGCGAACAGAGATATCTTCAATCTCCCAAAATCGAACTAGAGCTTGTTCTAGCGATGGTTCAACGATAGTGTGAAACGCAGTGAGATTAGAAGAATCATGCACATGATTTAAAGGAAAAGCTACTCCTGTTAATATCCAGCCAAATACCGTGCTTTGAACAACCGGCGAATCCGCTTTACCACGAATGAATCTTTGTTGCAAAATAAGTGCATAGAGATCCGCACCTAAAATCATATCCACTTTTCCTGGTGTGTGAAAATCAGGATCTGCCAATTGCAATTTTTGAATGTTTGGCCAATCTCTTTTCACTAAATTTGATGCAGGGAGTAGACAGGTCAATTCATGGAGCACAATAGCGGAACATTGACATTGAAACTTTGAATCCGTATGCGATTTAATAGTAACGACTACCTCACTACGTGCTCTTGATGTTGCTTGACCACCCACGTCAAATATATCGATGGAAATTGAGCGACGATAAACCGAAAGTTGTTTTGCAAGTCGCTCTGAAATAAAAGATCTTTGTGCACCTGGATCAATTAAGGCTCGAGCAGAAATTGAATGACCGTAATGGTCACAGATGAGGATTCTTGCAGTGGAAAGCAAGATAGTACGCCTATTGGTCGCTAAATGTGCATTGCATGAAATAGTTTGATCCACTATCTCATCTGAATTACTCTCAGAAGAATTAACCTCATTCGTCGAAGGATTTAAAGCAACAGATTTCTTGTCAAAGTGTAACTTAGTATGATGCTTCTGTTTGCACACCAAGCAACGATTAAGTGATTTACAATCAGATAGTAAATGCGATTTTCCTAAGCAATTTAAACATAAACTTGCCTTTTTGCCAAACGAGAAACGATCTTGAGCAGTCATATTTTTAAATTTACCACACGAATGTATTGAGTGTTTTCCTTGGCAAATATAGCACGCAAGTTCAACTTTCTTCGAATTAGATGGGGTCTCAGCCGCACCAAGTGTGTTAGCTGATATTGAATCAGTTCGTTGAGATTTAGACTTAGAGGTTTTATTTCGAGAAGAATTAGCAGTGTTGCGTGCTTAATCAAGTGATTGCAAGCGGCGATCGAGGAAAGTGACCAGATCAGAATAATCATAAAATCCTTGTTTATTTTCCTGCGATATTTCCCATGTTTCATGTGTATGATGGTTTAGTTTTTTGACGATACAATGAATAAACCAATGATTGTAGGCTTCAATTGGACAACCGAGGTCATGAAGTCCTCGAATGGTGCCTTCAAAAATATCAATCAGGGTCTCTAAATCTGAAATATTTCGCTCACGCACAATAGGCAATTCGATCAAAGCTTCCAGATGATTAGCTAAACGTTTTCTAGAGTTATCATACCGTTTTGTAAGCTTTTCCCACGCTACATGGAAATTTGAGTCAACTATCTCAATACCCCGCAGACGTTCAGCAGCCTTTCCTTCAATAGTGCTGAGCAAATATTGCAATTTATCTACATCGGAGTACTCGTTTTTATTTTTGATCAACGACGTAAAGCGCTGTTTATAAGACTCCCAGTACTTTTGATCACCGGAAAATGTAGGTAAAGCAATACACGGAACTTTGACGTGTTCCAGAACGCCTTAAGAATTTTTATTCGGCTCACGCAAATTAATCGCGGCTGCGGGTAAAATTTTCGCTCGCAATGCATCGATACTACTATTGATCTCAGCGAGTGCTTGTATATACGATTCTTCCGCCTGATAATAATAATTTTTTTTAAAGTAGTCATGATCTTGTAGTTTGTCCGATGACAAAATTAACTCGTTATTCCGAGAATATAAATCACTGTAATATCGTTCAAGTAATTTGAGTCGCGCTTCAAAATAAGGAATAGTGCGATCTGCTGCTGCCTTTTTATCGAACGTATTTTTTAAAAAATTAACAGTGTACTTTACCGTTTGGAGTTGCACAACTAAAAGATCAGACATTTTTTTTTGTTGAAAATATTATATATGAGATGAAGATAGAAAAAATTTAACGTTAATAGGTTATGCGAAAGATATTAATTAATTAATGTCAGAAGATACGTAAATAAGCACTTTACAATAAAAAATAGAAATATATAACACAATAGCAATAACGGTACTCAAAATACTGACGGATGAGCGAATTATAAAAAAGATTGCATATAATAAAAAAAAATTAAAAAATTTGAAAAAATATTGAAATTTGCTGACTGCGCAATATATTGGTGTGATAACCTCTAAAGATGATGAAGATCAACTGCTCTGCTTTGCTGATTGATTAGGATTCAGAAGCGCGTCGAATTTCCGCTTTCTCACACGTGGTCCGGTTCAGCGCCGAAGGCCTATGAAGCACAGGATACCAGCTGTGTTGAGTTAAAGAAGTTCGTCGATAGATTGCAAAGTCTTGATGATTTTCGTTTTCACAAAATCACTCGTATCATACAAAAAGAGAACTCGAAGAAACCACGCTCTGCTACCAAAAATTGTTCGTTTAATTTAAAAACTGCGATAGAATGTTCGCGATAATTCTCGTAGTTATACAACACAAGGAAAGGTTGTCACAGAAAAATTAATGTTCACCACCTTATTATTTTAATTAGTTTCACACAAATATAGTTAATAATAATATTACAAATTATTGATTCAAATCGAGAAGCGCAACAATCTCAGCGAAGTTCGCACGCAATGTTCACGATAGAACCGGTCGATGTTACGCGTGTTGATTGTACGACAGACAAAAGGTTTCTGGCGTCGGAAGAATTTTCAAGAAATTAAGGCACACACTGCAATGTCCGAAAAGTACGAAAGAGAGAGAAAAAAAGGAACAAATTCACCATTTAAGGCATTATATTGTAAGAAAATTTCTCGAGTTCGCGCGGAGGTCGCGAATGTAAACATAAAGGTTGTGATCTCTCTCTTCGTAGTCAGACATTCCAGAAAGCTCATCGAATACATTGAACAATAATGATAAATACAAGTCAGTGCAAATAAATTTGAGTGTCAAGGCAGAAATAAAATAAATAAAAAAACTTTAAATATAAATCTTGAGAATAAGTACACAAATATTTTACGCAAGAAAAATGTTTAAAAAATTAAAAATTTATCTATTAAATGTTTCAGAATTTCAATTTTTGTTATAGAGTACAAATGCAGTTTTGAGAAAAACATATTAAATCTTCGAGTTATGCACGCAATTAAAAAATGTATTTCTTAGGTAAAACAAATTCAATTATTTCACGCAAGTCTTAATGGAATGCCTCTGAGGTATTATTTTTTAAAAAAACGTAAAAATTAAATAAACAATTTTTCGAAAATCACACCAACCCTTGCTTTAAAAAAATTTACTTTACTATCGGAGACACCGCATTATCGTTGGAACATAACATTAAATACGATTAAATGTAAAGGGGTGTTCAATTTTCAAGTTTGGAAAACGCTAGTAGATTTAAAGCTCTGTTATATGTAATTCACTACAATGTCTCGTGTGACTATCTATGCGAGCGAGAAAATGAAAGAAATTGTAAACGAGGCAAAAGTATCAGTTATTTTATTTCGTCATGTATTTGTAGCCTATTGACCAGGATCGATCCTGACCCCGACTGTACAGGTAACAATTGCAATAATAACAACAATCATGTCAACGACAATGACAACAACAACGACCAAGATAACAACAACAATTGTAATAATAAATAATAATAAAATCATAATAGCAAGGTGTAAAAAGTGAGAAAGAAGAAGTAGGAACGAGCACCGATGCGATAAATCATCGTTGCGAATCGTTCGACAAAGAGTCTTTATCGGGTGGCGATGACGATAAATCAGTTGTTTCTGATTCTGCCTTTATCTCTCTCTCTCTCTCTCTCTCTCTCTCTCTTGCCTGCTCAATCGCTGGAATCCCGGATTCACACGCGTATTGCATTGGCAAAGGGGGCGCTTTCCTTCGGTTTCGCCACACGCATACAGACACCAACACACGCGCACCCACAGAGGGGGCATTACGGCGTGATTCACATAAGGATGAGATTCTCCGCGGGATTCTTCCTCATTTGGGATGTCTGCGCATCGAGGGGCGATAAATTTCGAATAATTCGCGCCTCCTCGTGTATTCATGGGTTCGTGTGCGTGTGTGTGTGTATTTTGCCTGGTGGGGGATGTGTCTCCGTCCTCATCTTTTTTGTCTCTCCTCCTCGTCGCCGCTCCGGGTCTTATTTATTTATTCATTGTGCTACGAGTGAACTATATTGGAATTTATGCCCCCGCGGATACAATCACTTTTATGCACATTGATTCTTTTCTCTCCCCCGGCAATTGGAGTGAGTGCACGCCACTTATAGACCGGATGGCTATCGAGATGAAGTACACATTTTGAATAATTTGCGCTTACAGCTTTTTGATGTTTTCCGATAGCGTATGCTTCCTTTTCCCTTCATTTGCCCTCCCCAATCCCATCCGCCTCGAATTTTCACCGATACCTCGGGAAACGCTGATATTCCGATTATTTCGCGATTATCCCCCGATTATTTTGCCGTTTCCTCCACAATTTATTATTATTATTCAATACGGGGTGTCGTTTGCACTTATTAGTGGTTATTTGTGCACTTCGCGGCCGGCAAATAAAATACCGGTTCGATACAATCTTCCAAAGATTGAATTATTGCAAGAATTATTTAAACAATTATCCCTACTTTTACTTTATAATTAAGGATTTTCATATCTTTGTTTGAGGATCTCTAAATAAATATTCCAATATGAATATTATGATTGTTAACGATAATGACGATGATAGTGTTAATATGTTCCTAGTAGCGCAGAAAAAAACTACTCTTACTCTCGCTGCTCCTGAGTAAGAAATCACAAAAAGAAGTGCTATTTCGGGAAAATTATTCATTAGACGCACCAAATTTGTATTTATATTTTTCGAAAATGCTTTACTAGTAAGGAAGGTAAAACACGAAGTAACATGAATTATGTCGCCTCTATTCGCTATTTTTCTAACATCGGAAAACTTATAGGAAAAGCCAAAATTAGCGCAAGGGAAGAGATATTTGACCGACAATGACGGAACGTCAACGTCAACAGTCAAAAGTCGAAGCCTCTATCTTTGTTGTCTTGTTCATCATTTTTTTCTTCTTTTTCTTGTTTTCTCATTTTTTTCGTTGACTGGGCAAGTTTTGCCTCAATCTCTTTCGTTCTCTTTTTTCTCAGGGTTGGACAACACAAGTGTCTCTATAGCCTAAAAAACCAAAGTGGAACTTTTCTTGTTTTTCCAGAGAGACCCTTCTACTTTTCTTGGTTGTTTAATTAAGAAATGTGACAGGTGATGTGTTTGAAGTGAGCGAGAGTGAAAAGAGATTTCAAAATCTCCTCATTTTGGGGTCTCGTGCTCGAGTATAGTCTCACGCTTTATGCGTTTAATTAAGAGGAATGACAACTTGCGGAGGAGGAGGACCGAAATGGACCGATATTATCTCTATTTTCGACAAATGCCTCTGTCTCTTGGAATAAGTATTTTGTTTTCAAATGTTATTCTGGGCACCTTTTTAAAATGTTTCTAATTTGCTTCGATTGCGGTTAACTCCCTAAAATGTATTTGGCGATTATGCGGAGGACTTGAAGGAGATTAATTAATTTATAATGGACTCCCGAGGGTTTTATGTGTGTTCCTTAAAACATAAATTCTTAACGTGGAAACGAAATATTTAGTATTGTTGTCCTTCAAATATATTGTTGAAACCCCGGAAATAATTTATTTTTCGAATACGTTGGAATAAAACACTTTACCATTGCCATCGATTCATTTTTCTAACTAGGTAATTATGTACACGGCATGTATCAATTTCTCTTGATACTTTCATCATTAATAACGCTGAAAATACATCTTATTTACAAAACACACATCGAGCTACTCATTAGTATTTGATAAGTCAAACACAGAGGAGGAAGAAAGGGAAGAGGAAACAGCCTACAAAAAGTACCTGTAGAAAAACAGGAAAAACCTTCAGAAATTCTGAAAAAAGAGCGCATCGATTCCTGTTGAATCATTTATCTCTTTGTTCTTACATTCCACGCGCCTATTTTACGCGCTCGCGTGGGTTCAGCTATTTGAAAAAAAGTCAACACGAAAAACAGGGACAGAGGAGTGCCTGTCACTTCTATTACGATGACTTAATTAATTTCTCTCGTGTTTAAACGAGAGTGCTGGGAAATGGGACGAGAGATCCGATACGATATAAAAGAAGGTAAAAAGGAGAGGAAAGGACACGTGGCGCACACGTGCATGAGTGACCCGCGAATGACCTCCGACACGGATGGGGAAGCACACATGAGAAAAATCGCAGCTTCCTTGCCTGAATTTATGATGGGAAATCGATAAATCTTGTCCCCCCTCCACTAAAAATTGTCGATAGGTTTGCACTGACGTATGTAGTGGAATGAGATTTATGAGGCACTAATCGCCCATTCAAATCCTTCTTCGTTTTTTGAGTAGACAAGACGAGAGAATGCACAGTCGTCAGTTTCATCTAGTGATCAAAACATTTTTAACGGTTAAATTGATTACATTTAATTGCGACTTTCCGCTTTATTAGCATTGACCTACTATTTTTTGTTTATCATTTAGAAAAATTTTTACATGATTAATTCCATCTCAGTTCGTCACAACGACGAAGCGAATTTTTATTTTTTTTTTTTTTTTTTGTAATATATGAGGTACTTGAACATTGAAAAGATGGATTTAGATTTGAATTATAGATAGCGAAAAAATATTTTTATTTTATTTACCAATGATTAAACTCTATTATAGAGTTTTCGCGTGATTTATTAACAAATAATGTTCGGTTTATATGAAGCATTTTACATTAGAGCCACTAACAAAAATTAAAATATTTATGTAAGTATATTCGGGTAATATTACATTCATTTCAAATTATTAAAAATTATTAACGTTACAATACTTTTATGCTTTGATGTATAAAAACTGGTACTAAAAAATAAAAATTAAACATTAATTTAAAATTTATTGCACGTAAAAATTTCAGTGGTATTACAATGCAACTGCTAAGACGCTTTTAAAACAGCTTCCTGTCATTCGCTGATCTTTAAAGCAGTTAAAATAAACTTTTATTATCATTGCACGAGATACCGAAAAAATCATCTAAAATAATAAATTGCGGTACTATCTTCATTACAAGAAAAATGGAAAAAATTATAAATATTTCGAATCTCCTATACACAGTAATAGACATTTGCAAATATGTTTACAAATAATAATTGTAATTAAATTTGACATTTTATAATTTGCATAATAAATTCTAAAATATGAAATTTAATGAAATTCAAATCTAAAAAATTATTGAAATTGAAATTTAAATATTCTACATTTAATATTTCTATTTTTACCACCTTAGTTTTTCCTTCATATTTCCTAGTCCATTTTCTCTGTTTCTCTCTATCCCTCTCTATTTCTCCCTTTCTTTTAGCGTGTCCGTTTCTGGCAGATTTCTCTGCTACAGGCATAAAACGCACTAGTCGTATAAGCAATGACTCCAAACGACCAAACGTTATTCGCGAATCGTTTCGCAGCAACTCTTTTTTTTCCTCTTCTTTCGCCATTGCCACCCCGGCTCCGAAAGAGTTCCCTCTGTCTGGGCGAAACGACTCGTGAAAAAACGAGCAGCGTGACATTACGCATGTAAAAGAGATTCCCCCCTTTGATCCTCAGAATGAAGCATTTTTCGTTCCTCTATTTATCTTTCTCTTTATATTATACATACTTTTTTTTATTTTCTCATTTTCCATAGAGTGTATATAGAGATATACCTTTGTATAGGTTCGACATTTTTCGTTTGGGAAAATATGAATTTGTTCAGATTGTAAACACCTCCCGAGAAAAATTTGGGAATAACAGGAGCTTTGTAAGTACCATTATATTTGTTTATGCTAATGTGCATAAGTTAAATATTTTTAATAATCGTCCTTATTCAGTCAATTATATTCATATTGCGTAAAAGTCGAAGTAGTCCCGAAATAATAATAGAAATAACGAGCAAGTATTTTTTATACAAGTGTACGTATTATTCAATCTAAATTAAAATATTATTTAGTTATTATTTATTGATTTAGTAATTATTTATTATTTTTATTGTTGTAAGTGATTAATTCTTTTGAATAAAATTCCTCTATCAAATGCCCCTAGTTACTAGGTCTAAATTGTAGAAGATGGAAACTTGAGGTGAAAAATTATATTACATGATTTTTTAAGCTTGTGTATTTTAAATACCATTAAAATTCCTTAAGTCCTTTTTTTAATGCCAGTTGACGTGATTAATCTTAAAACAACAGATCAAACTTAGCTAAAAGATTTTTTACTGTCAACACTTGATTCATTTCCTCGTCTGTATAATGCTAACTCCATGCTTATAGACTCATTAAAAACTTTAGAAAATCAGTAAGTTACGAAACTTTCATCATTAGATATTAACACATCATCTGTATCGAAGAATGATAATTATAAAATGAGATTGTATAAAACTACGCACTTACATATTGTCGAATAAAGAAAATTTTCTATTTAATTGCATTGAAATACTAAATTTACTTTATTCGACTGAAAAGTAGATTAACATGATTGTTTTTTTTTAAAAACAAGTTTATTTGACCAACAAAAAATAATTTTTGTAAAACTCTGGTATGGAAGAATTAGGAATGAATCTTCAAATTTTTAAACAAAGTAAAAACTTGGTTTGAACCAAAGTAAATAATAAAGAATGCTATTTGGATCTACGTGATATTTAATTATTTAAAAATGTTTCTCATTAAGAGTAATGAGCTGAAAAATAGAACAATGTTTTTAAAGTATTCGGTAGAACTAACATAATTTTTTTTTTGAATTATAAGTAAAACGAATGCATTTAGTTAGTAGTTTTAGTGAACTGAAAATGCAAAGATAAACGATATTTATTATGGAGTAATGTCACCTACAAACATACGGGTGTTAAAGTTGTATGGGTAATTTCTTGTATTAACCTTTCCATCAGGCCATTTTCTAGAAATGGTGGGGGGAAGGATCGTAAGACAGCTCAGTGCAAAGGCCTCACTATGTTATTAACGGAAAAACCAAATAAATTGACGTGAAAATACGACAAATGTGCTCGAGGAGTAATAGTCGCGTCTTTCCCTCGCAAGCACACATGTAACTCCAAATGAGGGGGCAAGTTATAAAACAAGGCTACTTAGAGTCGGCGTAATTATTGAGGCACCGCGAGTAGTCTGCCAGTTCCTCGAATCAAATCAAAAATGAAAATTGTACGGGAGTGGCGTTCATTAAGCAGCTCGAGATTGAAAGAGAAGGAAAGAGGTGAGGAAGAAAATTTCCTTGGGTACTCGGTTTGTTAGGTGCACCACGTATTCCTTGCCGTGGAAAGGAATCAAAGTTCCGACATCCACAACTGGAGAGCCACGTGGTGAAATTGAAGAGTACATGTAATTTTAGAGTGCGTCACACGAGAAGGAAGAAGAGTCAGTTTAAAATACCCTCCTCGTGTCACTGTGTGTGCGTGTGCGTGTGTGTGTGCGCGTTCCTCCATCCCTCCTTCTATTACTGAGCATAAGCGAGGAAATGTCGTATATCATCAACTCTGTGTAAGAGGCGAGCGCCCGACTAACATTATGTGCGTCCATTCGACTAGACTCGAAGCTCTGAAAAACTTATTAATAAGCCCCTGTGCCCTAAACAGCGAAAAAAGCTGGGTCACGTATCCCCGCCTTTTTGAGAGCAAAAGCCGGGCCAGGCCCCCACATTTCGCATGTGAGAAAATCCACGTACTATTCCTTGGAATCGCATCCCGGTCCAACTACCGTTGGAGTCCCGGAAAATTAAGTCATCCGAGGGGGCGTGGACATGGGCTCTTCCTCGAGATGAACCCGGATTAAATATGGAGTTGGAGACGATGCAGATGATGCCTGGGGAATCGAGTAGTCTCTAGTTCACGTGACAAACTCTCGCAGACCTATGGACCACCGAAAGGAGTTTGTCAACTTTGTATTTCGCTAATGAATCGCTGTTTTCGACTGCTTTTTGGAGTGGTTTAAAGTGTTTTTCTAGTCATTGTCACAGCAAGACGAGAAGTAACGAGCAACATTCACTCGGCAGCAGATGATAGCTTGCTCTCTGCTTCATCTCTTGCATCGTCTGTGTTTACTTCCTGTTAGAGATAAGAAAAGCAAATTTTAAAAGGGAAACCGAGCGAAGGATTCGACCCTATTTTCATGGAACAACGCTGTAGAATAAATCTGGACCATAATAAGAATTTTAACATTTTCATTTGTAAGATGACTAAAGAACAATTTCATTTAGAAAGCACTTCAAATATGTTATTTTATATTCACATGGGCGTTAATAAAATTACCGATATTTTAAAAATACCAGAATGTGTAATACAAAAGAAATGTTTGAGAATGGCCAATAAAGTAAGGAAATAAAATATTGTCTTTTTATCGGCAAAAGAAGATTTCGTCTTTATTTATATCTAAACGAGTAGGAGAGAGCAGCTGGAAGATACAAGAGGAAGAAAGGTGCAGAAGTAAGGGAGACCGAGACTCCATTGGATAATGAGGAAGTCTTTTATCGTCTTTGAAAAAGGAAATCATCTGACAGACATCGGCGTGCTCCCCGTCCTTCCCTCACTATCCCTCTCTCACTCGCTCTCTCTAACCCCCTCCCGACACTCGGTGGAGCACTAGCGGCATCTTTTAAATCTTCTTCCTTTTTTTCTTTTTGTGCACTCTCGATGAAAGGAAAGAAGTATTGCAGGATAGTGCCTAGTGTGATTCATAGGCTTAGGTTAGATTATGTGATAGTTTTTTTTGCAGGGAAAAATCGTTCCCGGTACCTTATCAATCGATGACAGTTTTAAAAAGTTAAATAGAATTTCGCATTAATTTTCGTTTCTTCTCGATTGAACGTAATAATAGCTGCAGAATTATTCGCATTAGGCTCAAATCTTATATTAAAATGCTTCTATTACAATGATTTATAGTTATACATTTAAATGGTATTAATGTTGTAAAGGCTTTTTTTATTGTTAATAAATTTAGTGTAGCAACATAATATATCGTCGTATCATTAATAGTTGCTAGTAGAGCTCGGAATATTTATTAGATTGATTAACTATACTAACAAACTGAAATTTTTATCCGAGTACGTTGTATCTTTAAATTGACTTCAGCATTAATTGAAACAGTAACTTTCTAAAGATAAGAAAGTGGTAAAAATCCATCATTTTCTACAGGTTCTTTGAAGACTTTTTCTTTGAAGCTGAACACGATAAACTTCATAATATTTGGAATAAGAATTGGAAAAAACAAATTATGGACCTGACATATGTTAAAAATTGGAAAATTAATTTGAAAACTATTCGAATCCATTTTTGCTCCGAGTCTCATTTGAATAAATTGAATCCGAGTTGATAAATAATTATACATCGAATGGATTCATTGAGTGCCGTATAATTTCATTTACAAATTATATTTATCAAAATGAAGCGACGACGTTAAACCCGCGTAAAATAAATCCCATCCATATTGGTCTGCAGGATCTGCATAAATTTATTAAATCGTCTTCCGTGTAGACAAAACCAGATGACCAGCCGCGTTTCAATTTTCTTTACTCTTATGATCAATCATCTCATTAATCAACACATTAATCAATTGACTTGATCATTTAATGACCAAGATGCGAGTCGCTAATTTGTAATTCCATTTCGAATCCGTCCGAGGGTTAAAGGACTTTACTTCAGACGACGTCAAGTCCTCCGCCTTCCTTTGGAAAATTTCATTCGACGACTTTAAGTGCAGTCGTTCCCGTGGCTCCACCGTATTTTCCATTCTACCATTTAATCGCCTTTGTAGTTCTGACATCAATGACACCATTTACTAAAGAGGTCTCGGCCATACCTCGTCTTCCTCTTCCTATCAGCCAAGTCTCGTTGTCGAGGATAAGATTTTGGCGTCCAATAGCAGCCCCGAGCGCTATCGAGGTTATCAATGGCGAGTCGATCATACATTGATCTGTTGGTGGCGGTGCGGAAGGGAAGGAGAGAAAAAAATGAAGACGCAGTTTCGACGCTCATTAGCTACTCGACAATCAAGTCAGCGCTTCCGAGTCAAGTTGCATGGCGCGAGACGTTAATACCGTTCCTTCTGATAATAATGATACGCGCTGTAGGTGTGTTTGGATGTGGGAATCCATAATATGTGGAAGTGTGGAGGCGCGGACGCGTTTAACACATTCTTGTATTAGAGTTATATACGTGGAGTTTCACGTTTCTCAAAAGGCTTTTACGTGATAGGTTTGTCTGTCGGGGTGTAAAGGGTGGCTGCGACCTTGTTAACACCGTCTTTAGACGATGAAAGAACGACAGGTGATTTTGATACATTAAGCCCCATTTTCAGCGCAGTCAGAAACATAACACTCGTTTATTTTCACATAGTTCTGGCTCTCGGTACAATGTTTGGGAGCATAGGGAATTATAATTATAAAAGAATGGGAGGAAGGATAGGAAAAAGCCTTGTCATGATGCAATAATTTAAAGTGATTAAATTTTTTGCGTTGGTATTGATTATCTGAAAACGTGACTAATCGTGGCTTTCGAGCGAATGAAACGAAAGCTTCATTATCAAAGAGAATTATAATATCATGATAAATATTATGCAGTTATTACCAAATGGCTAGATCAATTTTATTAAGTATATTCAGATAAATATTGATGCAGTTTTTATTTTGTTGTTGTTTAAAATGTGCGTTGATATAAATTAACTTTTTTGATTTTATTCATTTTTCACAAAATGCAGAATGCAATAATTGAACGAGTTAACGTGTATTCTATTTCCAGCTAACGCAGCATTATGATTTTATTAATGCGGCTTTAATGGTATATTTTAAACGAAATAATTAGCATGTTTTGTAAAATTAAATAACACGAATATAAATAAATTTTTGGTTTAATTTAGTTTTTTGCTTTACGAAATATTGGGAAATATTTCTTACAAGCTAAATTATATAATATATTCTGTCATTTTATAGAGATATGTTACAAATACAAACTTACATGATACATTCTAATGTAATCAAATACCTAATGCACTCCGAATTCTAACCGAAAGAATGTCATAAGCAACAATTCGATGTGTACCAAACTGTTATACGAGATCAACCAGAATTCAACTTTTATCATTACACAAATTAAAAAAAAAATTATTTACAAATAAAAGTCTGTAATATTTATATAAGTATGAGAAAATGAGCAGAGTATATGGCGTTTGAATAAAAACCTAATTCATTTCAATGGCTTACTTAATTAGGAATAAAGAGATATTTAATGAAGTCTCAAAAGAATTTAATTATGCATATAAGAACATAAGATATGAAGTATATGCCTAAGCTCTTCGTTTAAATATTCTTTGATAATATCGAAATTAACGCCATAATTAAAAATTACAGTACGAATGAAAAAACATGAGACCAGTAAGTTTCTGGACAACTGATATTATTCTAGACTTGATTTTGAAAAACACTTTTACTTTGTGATAGAGGAGCAATGAACCTATATAATTACCGTAGCATTCACAGTGGCACTAAAAATATTTTAGAGCGCAGTGAAGTAGCTGAACCATGGACAATTCTCGCATTTTTAACACAAGAAATGGAGTTAGCCACGTCATTGCGAAGAAATAACATTTTAACCGAATGGCAGTTTTACAACAAAATGCTTTTCCGTGATTTTTCCGTTATAAGTGAGTATGGACGTGCAACTGAGAAAATTTGACACGTATATAAAACGTCGTCAACTCAAAAGTGCCGAGTGTTGGATGACGAGGTGCTGAAAAAGCAATCGCAGCCATTTATAAATCCAACGACGCATTATCGCCGCCATTCCGAGAGAGGATTCACGATCTTTTAAGTACGAACACGCGTCCATTAAAAGTAAATTATCTCTCGTAACGTTATTTGTCTATCTCCTTCTCTCTCTCTCTCTCTCTCTCTCTCTCTCTCTCTCCCTGTGTCTCTATAATTTTTCACTATTTCTTTTACATCTGTGCATGTCATATTATATCGTGGCGGTGCCGCCTTTTCATTTGCCTGACTAAAGATACTCCTGTTTGAGTATCCAAAGAGGAATACAGAAGATGAGAAATGTATGAGTGGGAGGAGAATAGGGGATGAAGAAAATGACTACTTTTATCCGAATTAACCTTGATGTGCGATAGGAAGTAGCTAAAAGAGAAGCTTGGTGTTATCTGTACGACAATGTTTCCAACGTGTTACCTTTTTTTCGACACACTACTCCATACATCATACTCTTGGAAAATTGTTGAAAAATGATGTTGGTATAGATGTCATTATCCACTTGTTAAAAATAATGGACCAAGAAAAATCATACCCCAATGTTTTAAATCTAGTCAGAAATTAAATATAATTTCAAATATTATGTTTTAGATTTAGTGTATTTTTGTTACCAAATGAGACATGTTCTACATTAACAAGTGACTGTAAATCTAGTTAAAGCCACTGGAAAGTAAAATCAACAAACTAATCACGCAGCTCCAATTAAAAGTGACGAGGCATTAGCTTCCGTTTACACTCCGTGCGTGCTTTCACTCTATTTTTACAAGTCATTTTTTCAGGAAACCATCTTTCTTTTTCATCTAGTGAATATCCACATCCAAATCTAAATCTCATGTATTAATAGACCATGAATGCTGGATTCAAAAATACGTAATAACACGAAGGCAGGCGAGATTCATGTGTAACAAAATACGCAACACCCGAAAGCTCATGTCGGCTCCGGACAAACACAAATCCTTATTAAAGTTATCTTGAACGAGGCAAAAAGTCAGCCTCGATCCGGGGCAATACCTACGTATCTACAATAAGATGACAAGGATTATCAATTTACTGCGGCTCTTCTCGCGAATTCTATAAATGCATGGTGATTTATAACGCGCGTGGTAGCTCGTGGCACCCAGGCCACGAGGAACAAAAACTCATCCGAGTATCTCTGAGGGGCAACCGGGATGACGGGAAAGTGAGGTTAGGAATGCACAATGGGCGCGGAGCACAGCACCCGCCATAGCTTCAATTTCGGAGCGGTGCGTGCCTACCCACCCACAAGACCCAAGCATTTATTTATTGTTTTGCTCCTCCTCGGACACTCGCTGAGGGATTTTCTATTTGGGAACCGAAATAATATATTTGGAGAAAGTGAGCAAGGCAGCACCTGGCTCTTGCAATCCCACTTAAGGATAAAATATTTATCTTTTATGGCATTTTATCCTTTGTCTTGAAGACTCCACCTTCATCGAGTGACCCATCGGATTCGCCCTTACCTAATAGAGTCTCACCGGAGAGTAATTGCTCGAGCGAGAAATTTTTTACCGGAGGAATGTGGTTAATAAGTTTTACACGCTCGCTTTTTATTCCGAGGGCGAGGACATGGAAACTCCAAGCTCGTCTCTTCACCCGGGAAATTAGACGTTCTCCGGACAATCGCTTTTAACAATAAGCAAGGCGCAAATTGAGAAAGGACGGTTTATCTTACCCCTCCTCCTTCAGTTGATTACATTTTCCCGATACGTCCATGGCTGGCTTTTCCGTCCCCGAACCCTGGGCAGTTCATGTCTTTCTTGCATTGGCTGTGACGCGAGTTAATGATGTCTTTTGGTGTATTATTCAGGCTATAAAATGAATTCATTATTTCTTCGAGCTGCGTCTGCCGGTTAAAGCCGTTCGCTAGGATGGCGAGAGAACGCACCCTTGACCTTACGAGATATAAGCCATCGTGTCACGCTTTAGGAAAAACGTAAAAAAGCTAGGAAAGGGAGGAGAGGAAAACCGATGCTGGATGAGATTGTCCTTTTTGCCCTTTCTTTACTCATTTTTTAAATTCGATTTTTTTTATTATTGAGACAAGTGATGTGCAGGTTGAATGATATTGCCGTGTCCTTGCCTTCACGGATAAATTACGATTTCGGTAACGAGTTCGAGGATACAAACAAATATGGATATTGGCTTTTATTGCCTCGTGTAACTTGTGTACTTGGCTTTTAAATCGAAAAACTCATTTACTTTCATTTTTGCGATGCAAGTGCACAAAAGTTATACTTTCGATGTATTCAATTAACCGATATAACAAATGGTCGTGGCGGTTTTAAGAAAATGAGCTAAATATGGATGTAATTATATATATATACTAATGATAATAAAATTTCAATTTTAAGCCATCTTTTGTACGTGCATTCAAATATTTTAATGTAAGAGTAGCTCAATTTTGAAATGTATAATATATTAAAAATAATTTTATTTATTAAGAAACTTTTCATTACCTGCACCGAACATCATGTCATGTTCAAATAATGAATAAATAAACAATTCATTAATATATTCAATTCCTCGGTGCCAATTAGATTATTGAATATTTCGAGCGATGTACAATTAATTTGCTTTAATTCTTTTTTAAAGCAATGTTGGTATATTGACCTAAATTTGTATGTACAAATTTATAATGATAGAACTTTCACATTAGTTTCCATCCAACGAAATACATATTCTATAAATATTAAAAAAATTTATCAATTTCAAAAGAGGTTTCACTGTACGTGAAATGATTTTTTAATTTAAAACGAGAAATTTTAATATAAATTCTTGAAAGTAATTGATTATTATCTTGGATAAATTCATAAAATATTGCGTGAGCCTCATTAAATTAATACCAATTAATTAAAAAAATCTAGAATTCTAAAAAATGCATACTATACTTATAAAAAATATTTTTGTTAACATGGTAAGGAATAAAGATAAACCATGGCATCTAGTCTCAACTTCTCTTTTTTGTAAATCTTGTATGTACAATTCATTCAAATTTTGGCAGTTAAGAAAAGTTGTCCTATAGTGAAAGTAGAATATTTTAAAAAACGTAATTCAACTATTGACGAATTTAGAGATTAAATAAAAAAGTTTTCCCCATTCAAAAAAAACATCGGAAATGTATGGAGGTTGCTGATTCAACAGGGAGGGGAAGGAAATTAATTTACTAACTCCAGAGAAAATGGCCATGAATTTGTGCATTTTAAGCTTAACTTTAATTCAATGTTGAATAAATAATTTGAGGATTTGATTTGAACAAATTAATTATTAATTATTTTAATTGGAGAACCATTTACGTCATTGGCAATACACTTTCGAATAACAGGCAACGCACCATTCGTTTTAGGAGTTCTCGGAGAGTTTTATATGTCAGGGGCAAACATTCAATTAATTCTTTGAAGTGCCGAATCCGGGTAAGCTAAGAGCGCAACACGTGTAAATTGAAAAGTATTTAACGCTCCGAAGAGATCGATACCTTGCACAAAGCCTCGTTGGATATCCGCTTTTGTGGAAAAGTGATTTTTTGAACTAATAAGAGAGTGCGCGCCGAAATAAAAGCGGGGCGATAGTCGTTATTTCAGGATTTAGAGGTCTTACAAGTCCTTTGGAACATCGGAACCGCATCAGCCAATAGTGAGGGAAGAGCATGGAACGGGGAAATGGAGTGCACACCGAGTCTCTCGCCAAAAGAGTCCTTGCGCCAAATCAATTTCCATCAAGCCGCCTAACAAGAAAACCACTCGAACCCGAATTGCACGCGCTCGTTCGAGCCTATTCAGAAATATCGTTTCCTCCTGTAATCAAGTTGGAGTCGCAGCACGGGTCGTCGCGGAATTTCATACGATATTCGGCGAATCAAGGCTACGACCGCACGCTGCGACCTGGGGATCCGACGAAAACCGCGAACATTAGGAGTGGGTAAAGGGCGGACGAAGCAAGTCCTCCTCGAGGAGGGGGACTCACCTCGTTATTGTTTGATTTTCAACTTATCAGGCCGTGCTTTTTTCGTGCCGACGCCCATCTTTTGTTGCCAACAGGTCTTTTGCTTCCTTCCCGGGCTTCTCTCGCTCACTTTCGGATTGTTCATTCGAATGAAACGTAACTTGATACCTGAGGACGCAGTCAAAATCGAAAATATTCCAGTTTTATAAAACGAAATACGATGCGCTGGAAAAAAAGCCACAACATTAATGGAATTAGCGCGATGACATCCACCAGGAACCCTTAATTTCATTCCCTTGATTAACATAATTGGTACGAAAACGAGTTTCTTTTCAGCATTTTCATTGTTTAATTGTCCTTCATTGTGGCGCCATGTTAAACAGGTAAAATTTATTTATGCTTTTTGGATTACTCATCGATTCATCTCAAATCGAATAATTCGTATTCACTGATGGAAATAACAGTGTGGAGCATATCTTTTCAAATTAGTATTACCATAAATTAACTAAAAAAAAATTAATTAGCTATATTTAAGAGCTTCCCATTTTTTATAACGGTAGTGCATAGTTGCCATTTTATTTGATTTACTTTATGCCCCCATCGAGGTCTGATTTGACTTTTTCAATTTTATCAATCCGACAGCTTATTTACTAAATATAGCAGATATTTACAATATTATTAATTTATCCTACAATACGTCGCTTATCAAATTTTACACAAGTGTACTTTGACTTCCATTAGTCGGCTAAACGTATAAATTAAATAAAATTAAATAAATTAAATTTAGATAATTCGACACATCTAGATTGTCAAAAAATTTACCTATTTCTACTCCAAAAAGGAATTTAAATTTTAACAATAAATGTATAAAAGCCAGAAATTTGAATTAACTTTAAACAAAGTTTCGTTCAAACGCATTTCACGTGTATGATTATATTGTATGAAATATTGCATTTTTTTGTTTGTACAAACGTGTTTTGTTCATATTACAAAAAATGTACCGCTGTGGCTCTAGTGAAATGATACATTTAATTCACGGTGGTACCACCCTTTTTCTTATATTATTAATCTCTTCCACAGTTAAAATAAAAGCTCTCTCATTTTTGTTTTTTTAAAATTAGATCACGATGCTAGCGATAAATTCATCAAATGCAATAATAACATTACATTGAGTTAATTATCAGATATAATGTAAAGTAAAATTACAATTAAAATCAATGAAAAAAGTAATGCATTGAGTATGGTGATAAAAATATATTTTACTATAAAAGAACATGTGCGTGAAGATTGAGTTTTGAGTACGAAAAGTAGAATAAGCAATAAAGAAAAACTATATGCACTTAAAGTAATTAAATTCTCCTTAAAACTTTAAAATTTAGTTTTTCCTGATAAGATAAAATGTTGAAGTTGTTGGTAGAGTGACGAAGAAGTATCTTCCATATCGTTATAAAGTTGTATAAAATAATGCAAGAAAAATAAATTATATCCAGAGTGCATCAATTCTACATAAAATAAAATTCTTTTGACTGAAAAAGGCAGCGCCTCCAACAAATAAAAACGAAACTTTTAAATCTATGATGTATCCGATCGTCGCTCTTTTGGCCGTAAAACGGAGGCACTTTTTAAGAACGAAATGTCCTTCGGAAGAAGAAGGAGTGTTTGATAGACAGACCGAGTCATTTTATGAGTTCAAGAATCCATTCCATGTCGGCGAATGCGTGTGCATGTTTTCTGCATTAAAAGAAAAAGGATTTTGGGGCTTGTCGGGGTTTGTCCCCCTATCCTTTCTAAAGAGGGAAAGTTTAGCTGTCGGGCGGTTCCCGCGATCAACGGATTCATCTCGAGATATTAACGAGTCCATCCCCTAAGATTAGACGGGGACGAATGCAGAAACCTGAGACGCGGTCATTTCGGCTGCGAATCCGACATCAACATTCGGCGCGATGTCGCCTTCGCCGAGTGAAAATGTGAAATGCATGCGTCACTCACTTGCATCTCTTATAAAGCAGTCGGGAGTGACAGGGTGTCGCAAAGAAATGAGAATAGTTGTGCACTAGAGAAGTGCAGGTCTGACAACTAAATTAACTTTGGCCAGCTGTACGTCTGGCCGGCTTGCGTTGATGTATGTGTGTGCCTCCGCTTGTGTGTGTCTGTTTGCATGTAAAGCCGAACAAGGAACTTCGGTGCAGAGAATTCATCCCGACGCTCCCTAATGTGCGGAAGCAAGATGGAGAGATGGACGACCGGAAAGTAAAGAGGATCTTTGTTTCCGAGTAATTTAGAATTAATTTCGAGGAGTAGTCGGTCGCTCTTTACTCGCTTATCGCAGTCGAGGACAAGCTTTAAATGTCCTTTGAGTTTCTTCCATCCTCGCAATCTACTTAAGTGCGAGTGACTGTGTTTTGATCTGATCCGAGCACGGGAGATTGTCGCCAATACCTGTTTCTGGCTATTTTAATACACAAGCATCTGGTCTATGAGGGATCGTTGTTGTTTTTCAAAAAAAGGGAATGGTGTCGGATTCGGACTTAATAAGACCATTTTTATTGTCTTGGATGTCCAAAGATTCCAGAGGCCAAGTGTCATTTAGGTAGTGAACCTCTTTCAATCTCTAAAACACGTTGGCTAATTATTTTAGGTTCAGGAAATGCGGCGCTTACTCAGTTAGTTAGTCTTGATATTTTTCAATAGGCTAATTGTAAAAATGGTTCTAATTAGTTGCACTTTCTTAGCTGTCTTTCTTGGCACTTTTTTAGCGTTAGATTCTGAGCTGATATAGTGCTTTTAAATAAGTGTTGAAATTCCAAATTTTACTCGAAACAGAGAATAAATGTTTGGAAGATAAAATTAAACGATTTAACTTGGTGTCATTCGGCACCTCGTCGGATAAAAACAAAAACTACTTTTAAAAGAAGAAAAGTATTGAAGCGCACGGAAATTCAGAAGACTCAAAGCAATTTAAAGCGATTTGAAGTTTCCGGGAAAAAAGTGTCGTGCCACTCGCACATCCTAGTAATCCTCGCTAACGCAATTAAAGCATCCTTCTAATTTACCTCCGCAAATATTTACTCCACACATCGGCTGATCAGCACGCGCAAACACATCACCAGCCACGCTTCCTTTATCAATTAGCCTACTTTCTTGGGAGGCGAGGTTTGTTCTCTTATCAAACTCTAATTAACCTTTTTTCCCCTCGTGGACCCGCACTCTGTAATCCGAAATCAAGAACAAAGATAAATTGAGCACGTATAATCTCCAGCGCTTTGCATTGGAAATTTACATCTGACCGCGCGTTCGTCTTCATTAATCCAGGATTCGCATTTTTCCCGCGCAACCACTGCCTTAACGCGATCCGAGGTGCCTGTACATGAGCACACCCTTCATGCCTTTGCTCGCGACCCGACGCCATCCCCTAAATTCATCCCGTCCTCTGGATGCCCCTGCAGAGAAATTCTGTCACCCCCTTTTCACTCTCACGGATATCCATCCATTCTCCCATACGCAGGCGCGCGCTCCAACAATCCCCAACTAACCCCCCGATCCTCAACCCCTTTTGGGGGTTCCCCCACGAATACCCCGCGCGACATTTTTGCCGGGGCGCTTTTATGTATTTTACAACGGCCCCCGGTCTGTGTAATCGTGGTATTTTTCAATATTTATAGCTCAGGTTTTTATGTTTCGAAATCAATTTATGCGGCTTGCAGAACTTGTAGCCATTGTCTAGCTCGTTCTTTTCCTCTGACCATATCTTTTAAATTGATCGTCCCTGCTCAATGTGATAAACGGTCAACTGAGCAATTAACTCTTCAAAGCTTAGTGTTACTAAAAATGAGACCTCCTTTTTATATTGTTTTAATTATTGCTTGAAAAATCTACCATAAATATTTTATTACCTATTTTGAAATTACATATGTTCCGAAATATTTCAACCTACTCTGAATGAATAATATTTACATTTTCTTAAGATAATGATCCAAAAAAACCTTCAACTCTGAATAATTGGATTCTTCTTTTAGTCACATTGGGACAGCTTAGTTTATAAATTCAGGAATAATATTTAATAAACACATATAAAAATATATAATAATAGAACATGGATACACTAAAGCAAACAAATTGATACCATCGTAGAAAATGCTTAACTAATGCATTATGTTCTCTTTTTAATGTATTGTTATCTCAGATCATGAGTACCTAAAAAGAATAAAAGTATACATATTTAGACTGCTGTAGAATACAGGGTAAAACTATATTATATCAAAAAACTTTATTTAAATAAGTCTGTCATTTGAATGAACATTTTTTCAGTAATAGTAATTCGGCAGTCTTAGAGATGTAATATACAATTATATATGTTAACATGACTTAATTATTAAAATTATCTATTGAATACTAAGGCATTCTAAATAAAATAAGAGTTTAGATGATTTAGGTAAAATTGTGTCCGAGAAGCGTTACACATAAATATTTATGTATTTCAAATGCCAAGTATTTTACCCTTAACATATTCTACAGTACCAATAACAGTAATAGAAATAACATACCTGTTCTTGCACATTTTTTCCTCTTTGTTTTTCTCTTGTACTCTTTCTTTTAATCTACTCATTCATCTCTGTCTCAGTCTCTCTCTCTTTCTCAATTCCTTTCTCTTTTCTTTCGTGCCTGCTTTTTGCTAAAGTGTATTACATTAGCTTTTCTGGATATTAGAAACATCCGTTGCCATTTCTTGCTCGATTCTTTTGCTCCCCTTCGTCCCCTCGCACCCTCGTGTTCTTCCCCGCGTTCCTCCCCACACCTTCCTTTCTTCTTCTTTTACTTATTTGATCATGGGCGAAACTTTTTGGGAGATTTTTGGATGTGTAAGATGTATGCGTGCGTTCGTAGAGAAGATATCAGATCCCGGATCAAGGCGGTTACAGATTGTTTGGTGCTTTCCGAAACCTATACTCCTGCAGGTAATTTCCCTACTATTCATGTAGATTTACTTTTTCTTTTTGCTCTTCTTCTATCCTTTGTACAAGTGCAGAGAGCAAGAAGAGTAAATGTAGAACACCTTATACACTAATTATAAATTTAAAAAATTGGAACAAACTTCAAAGTACAACTTTATAATTTCAATATTCAATAAATGCATATTTGAAACTTAATAACAGTCATTTTTAAAACGTATTTTTAATGTAGTTTAAAAAATCTTTGTTAATGCTGTGACAAGTTTTAATGAATGTAAGAATTATACAGATTGTTTAAGGGATGTTTTGATTAATTGGGATTATGTTTTATAACTGCTATTTGTATTATTATTAAAGTTAAATTAATCCCATTTATAAATATTTAGAAAATATACTTATACAAAAATACTAATGTTGAATGTTATGGATGGCAGGATAAAAATATATTGTCCGAAAAATTTAAATCTTATAATTTAAATCAGTAAGCAAACTAGTTAATTAGATAAGATGACTCCGTATGGATGCTAATATAAGAATAAAATATTATTACACCTTGTTCTTTGCATTACATTAGATGTAGAGAGAAAAAATCAGAAATAGCTGTCGTTTTAGTCTAGCAGAGATTAGACCTCGATATGTGGAGTCTATACAGGAGCATTCATACCCGCAGCACAAGTCTTTTCTTTATTTTCAAAGCGTCGAGAATTAACGTCGCCTTTTTCTCTTAAGTTCTCGGCAATCTCCGGCAGTGTGTTATCAACGCGCAAAATCAGAATAAGCACAATTTAGTTTTAAAATATCTCTCTCACTCCCCTCTCTCTCATTCTATACATATGTATGTATGCTGCTCTTTTTAGCCTTTCGTTCACCTCTTAATATTTTCACATATCATGTTTCTTATTCCATTGTTCTTTACTTCATGCTGCATCTTTTTCACTACTCACAGAAAAATTTTAGCACGCGAAAAAACCAAAAGAGGATTCAAAAGAAGACATTCAACAC
Organism: Eupristina koningsbergeri; assembly: GCA_018907245.1. Classification (NCBI taxonomy): domain Eukaryota; kingdom Metazoa; phylum Arthropoda; class Insecta; order Hymenoptera; family Agaonidae; genus Eupristina; species Eupristina koningsbergeri. The sequence goes on from JACCHV010002776.1 coordinate 1,530,514, forward strand.
TTTCTCTGTACTGTAATTAACTTTTCAAATTATATATTTTCAAGCTAAATATTTTTTGTGAGAAATATTAAAATGATAATAGGCACAAATTTATTAGCAAGTACAAAGAATAAATTCGTCATGCTACTAGATGCATTAACAGCCCCAGTTGATAGTATACACGCTTATAATTATTATTTTAATTATATGAGTTAAAAAATGTTCTATTACATAGTAAAATATTATGTACGTGATATATAATAGTTTAAATATATGTGAAACAAAAAAAAGTAATAAATTAAAAGTTTAAAATTGTATTTTTAAATAATTTAATGCATCAGTAGATTCTACTATTATGTACAAATTTGATAGCATCCATTGAATACTAAGAGTTTTGTGTAAATTTGTCGTTATCGTCATAAGAGTGCAATAAATTATCCTATAATTCTAAATGTCAGTATCTTATTATTTGTGCTAAATGGTACAAAGAAATATGAAGTGTGCTTTTGGCAAAAAAAATAAAATTTTACATCAAAGTATTATTTATTTAAAACATTCATTCAAGATTATATTGTAATGTTAACAGGTCAAAACGTTAAGATCATTAAAAAAAATACAGGATGTTGCTTGTCTGCTTTATGTATTTATAAACACTGAACTTTCCTCTTAGGCTTTAACGCCTTTAAGATAATTAAAAAAATTTATACAAATTGGTGTAATAAATGCATCTGTACGCTAACGCTAAAGTATTAATCACTCATTCGTCATAAATAATAAAATTATTATATACATATGATATGGAGGAATATATCTCTTTTAAATAGACGCGCGTATAAAAAAAGTAGGGGTTTTTAGATTGACTCGATGAGATACATCACTTCCTTCACAAATAAACATGTTTATCATAAACAAGTTTGAAATGCGTTAATAAAGACTTTAATACAAAATCGTAGTGAATGCGCATTGTCTCGGTGTTCATTCATGATGAATGGAAAACCAGTGCGAACAAATCTACAAGTCTTAATGATTCCAAACGTATCTCTCTTTTTTTCTTTTTCTACCTCTGTCTGTGTCTCTGTCTTTCCTCCCCCGGGTTTGTCCTTGTGTATGTGGGTTATGTTGTGGGTCATTGAGGTGATTTCCTGATAATGACGTGATGAATTGAATGGATCAAGCGCGTGAGTGCGAGTGAGCAAGTGAACTGAACTGACCCAACTCGACTCGACTCCATTATGCACGGACTCGTAGAAAGTCGTAGACGACGGAACATACGACTCAGGGCTTAATGTGTCATTTGCACAGGTTGCGAGATCGTTTAGTCGAGATTATAGTAATGAGTTATCACGACGTGCAACTTAACCACTTTTTACCAATTCTTTATATTATCTTTCCTTATTATTTTTTTTCGAAAATAAGCGCTGATAACTCGGATCGAAAAAAAATGTTCCGAGCATTTGTTTGCACATCTTTTGTTGTACGATGTGATGGATCTTGTTAAAATCTAATAATGATTACGGGGTAACGCAGGCCGATTGTCCCTCGCAGATATCGTTATGACTTGGTAATATTTGTTGATGGTAACCCAACTTGAAAAACGAGATACTCAAATTTTTATAGGCAAATTCAGCTGCAAATCATTATTACAAATGAAAACCTTAATAATTCCACCAGCTTTCCAATTTTTATCATTTGGTCCGTTTGATTTCAGAATATAACTTTATGATATCAAATATTGTACATGGAAAATCATTTAAAATAAATACAAATCCGTTTTTAAATGATTATGAATTTTGACTATTTGAAATTATTCAAAATGTACAGAAAATTATTAAGTTCATGCTTACTTTGAAAGCATGAAAATTGAAAGATCATTCTGTTCTTGAGATAATAAAAGTGCAAAACTCTAACTTCTGTTCTTTCGTCAATGTCCCTCACTGTATTATTGATGTGTACTTTCGATGTCTTTTTCAATAGTCTGAATGGTAATAAATTGTGATAAAATTAGGAAACATGAAATATTTGAGTGTCTGCATGAGTGAATATATTATCCTTGGTCGACTCAATTATTTAATCTCGATTTCGAGTTATATATAAACGTCTGGATTAATAATAATTCTCGACTCACCAATGCGAATTCCACCTGAATAATAAATTTCATGTACTAAATCCGATATATCTATGTTATAAAAAGAAGAGTCCATCAAACGAGAAAAAAAAATGTTTTTTTCTTATTAAAGATTACTTTCAATTGTTTGGGCACGCGTGAAAATGAAAGCAGGATAAGTGAGGGTAAACGATGACTCTTTGAGATTTCGCCCCATCCTCGCAATATTACTTTACCTCATGATATTCTCCTCAAAAACCTTCCCTCCTGCCCTTGCAATCTTATATTCGCGGTCTCGTTTCCTCCAATTACTCTCGTATCGCGTTGAGTAAACGCTATCAAACGCGTCGCCGTCAGTGTGTGTACGAATCCATTGAAACATTTTTAGAGCCTGGCTTAATAAAATAAGTTCCCTTTTTATTTTTAAAGGATCACAGTACATAAATTTATCTTCCCCTCTCTCGCTTCCACACACTTTTCGTAATAATTAATTTTGTATTTTTAGATGAGATGAGATGCCGCGGATGTATCTCCTTTTAGTTTTCCGTAAGTAAATAAGATTTGAGACCGGAAATGTACTGGGACATAATATTGTTAATTATATTTTAAGGTTATTAAAAAGAGGAAAACAATTTTTGACATGCAGACTTTTGAGATTATTTGAGTATAACAGTTTATATTACATCAATGTAAATCTGTTCACTCACTTATTTACTGCACAACAACAAATAAATATTTTTTTGTGAAATTATTTTTAAAATTAAAACATCAACTCATTCTATGTAAATATTTTTCTTTTAAAAATGTTGATGGAATTGTTGAAAAGGGATGCGTGTAACTTAATCAAATGAAGCAAAAGCACTCAAGCATAAGATTTAGAATGAGCATTTTCTCGTATAAAATGTACATTATGAAGAACAGAAGAAGTAAGAAAAAAAAGAAGAAAGAAAAAGTAAGGAACAGATTAATTATTTTGAAATACTTTTCAATTTTTCAAGCTATTAACATGTTCAGGTAATAGAAATTTTAATTGTACAGTTTAATCAATTTTTTAATGCGTTTTGACATAAAAGTGTTTTTGAACACTTAACGCGTTTTACGACAAAAATGTAGAGTGGATTAATATAAAAGACCGTTATTTAATTTAAAATTTTGGTTTAATTAAGATTTATTTTTATACATAGATTTCTATTTTATATAGCTATCACAAAATTAATCATTAGGAACGGTATAAAACTTTATGGGATTTATACACACAAATACAAAAATACACACGCTCATGAACATGTACGTATATGTATAATATTTAATGCTGCTGTAACTTCTCCGAGAGATCGTAATATCTGTCTGGGGGTTTTCACGCGATGCTAATAATAAAAGCTAAATATTTGATTGAGAAGATTTGATTTTAGCCCGAAATTTCAATACTATTACTTTCTACAGAATTAATACTATTACGTTCTGTATTCCCTAAAATATATAATCAGTTATCAATTCGCAACTAAGAATACCACAAGCTGCCATAATGTACTCTAATTTCTTTAAAACATTTTCCCGCCTTTATCATTTAGTGAAAAAAGATTATACAATTGACCTCGATCACAGAGCTCTCAATGCTAAATTTCTGATAAAAAAAAAGTACTCGGTGAGAAAAAGGACCTACACGTGTAATGCAATTAGTCGGCAAAAAAAGACTCCCTCTTTCACATGCACATAATTTTCTAAATGCACCTCAGACTCGCTAAATAAGTAAGCACTAGCCCCAGCATCACATTAGAGAGGAGCTGTTAAGAAAACCGAGCAACTATGGAAAGAAGAGGAGGAAGAGGTGGAGGAGAGGAGAAGGGAAGCGAAAAGCCACGTACGACCTTTCCACTCCTCGTTCTCATGGGTTCTCTTGAAATTCCGTGTGCGGCTCAAAGATTTCTAGGTAGATGTAGCGTGGAGATAAATGTCACATAATTAACCGACGAAGTAATTAATTTCACGCCGAAGGAATCGGAATGCATGGCACTTCCTCAAGCCTTTGGAGATGCAGTGTACATAGCATTTCGTTCCGGCTTATAACGCACTAACACTCGGAGCCTGCCAACGCTGCTCCTTGTTCGCGGGCGCGCGTGTTGTGTGCGTGCGTGCGAGAGCGTGTGCCTGCAGAATCTTGGTGGATGCTGTGAGACATTTGTGTGTACATGGAAATTGATAGGAGTGAAAGAGGGACGAGGACTCTGAACTGGATTTACACATGAACGCGGAGAAAAATCTGTAAAGGAGTTCAGATTTAAATAAAGGTTGCTTGATTTTCATCTTTCCTTCTCTGTTTGCTTATTTGTTGGTTTATTGTGTTTGCTTATTTTCAGCAATCAACGGTTATCTCTGATCAATTTTTAATTATTCGACTATTCAAATTTAATCATCAAAACGGGTTACTGGTACGTTCAATTACGATTGCTTAAGGTTCATTTGTAGCTAATGATCATGAATTTACTTACCGGGTGCATTAAATTCATTTTTTCCAGCACAATGAATTTTTTAAATTGTAAAGTTTTAAGAATTAATATGTATGTTTGTTTCTCACAATTCATTTACATGTTATTTTTAGTAACATTTTATTATTCTATTGATATTAAATCAATATTAAATTGATTCGATATTTAATCTCGATTATTTTTGAAAAACTAAATTTAACAACAAAAAATGTTTTTACTTTCAATACGTGGACACTATCTATATAGACATATAAATTTAAGATTATAATTAATGTAACAAATGTAATTAATTGAAATTAATATGAAATTATAATCAATTAAAAATAATAGAATTGATCCATTGCAAATACAATAAATTTTTATGGATAAAAATAGTTAAGATCTTGCTGTGCTTATATTTGAAACTAATTATAAAAGATTCATATTAATATTTCTATTATTTGTTTTAACTATTAAAAATTAAAAATTCAATCCTTAAATCCAATCCGTTTTAAATATTATATTCTAATATTTTAACAAGCTTTATCAAAAAAATTATAAATTGATAATAGAAGAAATTAATTCAACAACATTTAAACATTTTTTTTTTGTTTTAAATTTTTCATTTACATAGTTAGTACATTATTTTCGATTGGATAATAAAACATGTACTAATATATTGTTATAAGGATTAAATTTATTCAGTTATTGAATTAATTTTCAAAAAGCAGGATTTAATTTTCGTTACTTGACTGCACAATAATATTGAATTTCAATAATTTAATTATATTATTATATATTTGTACTTAAAATTAATATTTGTTTTTTTTTAATATTTTTTAATTTACCAAGGAATTATTATTTTCAATAATGTTACATCTATCGATCATTTATTATCCGATTGTTTTCCATTTGTAATTTAGGGCTTAATTTTTATGTACAAATTCAAATTTTAATAATTTTTGTAAATATTAATATTTTGGTCTATAATGAAATAATTACCGTATACTATTTTTTATTTTTTTATTTACATTGCAATAATGGCTCAAGAGAGCCACAAAATCAAGTATTTTCTCATACTTTCTAGATTAGAATTTCAGTCCACTATAATACAAGTGTTTGTTTTTAACTAGTTTATCCATAAGGCACAATAACTTTGTATACTTGTTATTATATTCAGCACGTCTAGATTATGTTGATTTTTGATATTGAAATAATGTACATCGTTCGATTTAATATAATAAATTATAAGATTTCTCTTTCTCCTTGACTTTATTTGGTAGATTTTGTAAATGAACTCTTAAATAAAATATAAACATATTCATGTGGCATGCAATTATTCTATATACCAAAGCTTTATGAATGAATGGCTCTTTTAAATCATGCCTCGTAATCAATGAAGACAGAGGGGGACCTTCTTTAAAAGTAATTCCTTTGCTTTACATCACGTTTAGCTTTCACTATACTTAGTCCAGAGTAATAAACTTTTTCCATAATCATTTTACTCCAAATAGTGAAGTCGATGCTTCCATGGAAAAATTTTAAAATAGGACCTGAATTATTTTTTTTTGACTGAGTACGGGAATATTGTGAATACTAGTTCCACAATTTCCATGGAAATAATGAAAACAACAACCGATCGCTTAGCTACTCCAGCAAATTAAGCCGTTAAAGGTTTCGCGTATTATGTCTCCTTAAAAAAATAATATTATAAACTATAAAACGTCTAAATGAAAATAACTCGTCGGAATTATTTAGTTAAAATTATTTCGCAGACGGATAGTATGCAACAGAGTTTTAATTACTCCATTGAAAATCTATACTCTTAGCACACAATTTGTATTTAACTGTTCAGGGGAAAATGAAACCGTAGCATTTTTCACGCGAGTTCTGTTATGTCCGCGAAAAATCACGACACGCACAAAAAATAAAAGCGCAGAGGTTGACTAAGCAATATTGGAGTTTTAGCAAAATATGATTGCAGATGAAAAGTAATTGTCAGCAAAATCGTAGATGCCATGATTAACTCGTAACCAATAAGTTATTTTAGTCACATACACACGAGACATCCCGTACTTTCATCGACTGGATACTGGTGTGGGGGGGAACGACTATAAACGGATGCTGTGTGTCGGTGCATGGCATTAAACGAGTATTCCGTAGGCTAAACAACAAAGAACAAAAGAGAACAACAGATTCCAGCGCATCAAATGTTAGCCCACGAAATTTCCAAGTGTCTTTTATGGACCAAGATGAGCGACCTCCCCCCCCCCACGTACTACAGGTATTATTGCTTTCCTGATTTTGATAGATTTCATTTATCGGTGATTTCATCCGATTTCCCCGATTCGGCGTCGCTATTCGATTCTTCAATTACACGAATTACGATCTCGATGGCCAATTTCTTTCTCCTAGACTCCTACCCTCTTTGCATTTTAATATGTCCGGCTAAACTTCAAAGCGTTTCGTCGTAATAGCTTGCACACATTGCTTCTGCTTTATTAATAATGGCCGCCCATGGCAGCCTCATCCCTCTCTTATTAACCTACTTGCTATTCGATTTAGAAGTTAATTCTGCTTGGCTTGTCCGTGCACAATTCCGACTGGCCGAGGTCCAATCGAGAAAAGAATGAGGACAAGTCATTACTTTCGCGATAAAAGTGCTCGAGAGTGCGTCGTTATCATCTTTTCGTTTCATCAATGGATTCGTGTTCGTTGCCCGCTATCAGAATTATACTGTGGAATCCGGAGCGTAAAGTCTCGGAAAACGCAATTTCCAAATAAACAATAAAGCCCCGATTCCGATCGGGGAGGTTAACTTAAACACCCTCTGAAAAAAAAGAAATAAAAAGGGAGTCGGAAAGGTAGGAGCTCAGTAGGAGGAAGTTCGTGGTAAAGGAATTCATTAAGAGCGAGTCGAATCTAATCAGGGTTTCGAGGAGGAGGCTGTAGGTATGTCGGCAACGAGGAAGTGCAGAGTTGCTTTCGGGCGATACGATAACGCGAGAAGCAATTATCCTCGCTGGAGCGAACAACAGTAGCGAGGAAAGGAACTCGAGTCTCTGTGTGTGCGTGCACGCGTGTGTGGCATGTCTCTCTCTCTCTCTCTCTCTCTTCTTTCTTCCCTCTCACCCTGCTTAACTCTCTATGCCCATTACCGGTACACGTACCCCCTGATCCCTACGCGTGTGTGAATGCCCGGTGGATTAAACCTCCGGACCGGAGTTTTCTCACTTACGACAACCGGGAGGCTGCGAAAAAGGAGAGAGGGGAGCGTCAGATAAAAACGCGGGTACAGTTAGCTTGGGTAGCGTGTGTTCTTGGTCGCACCGAGTATGTTTTCTCTGAAGTTGCGAGTGGTTTAGGTATTTAAGATGTGTTTAAAACTACTGCAAAAGGCGAGAACAAGAGAGTATCTGTGGATTGTGGAAGACATTAATGATATTTAATTCTCAGCGATTGTCAGTTTTTTTTTAAAGTCTCTTTCAAAAATTTCTGTCGCTCTACTCCTGAATTATATAAATCCAAGGACAAATTACTTTTCTTTTTGCTTTCCTGTTGTGACAAGTCACCTATGACTTCTGAGATTTAGATTACGGGAAAATTACAATATGTATGGATGAAGTACCATAGCGCTTAAATTCATTCACCTAAATAATTGTATTACTGTGTGACTAGATATCATCTTTTAACAAATCCAATGAACATGATTTTAAATTTTGAAAAAATGTAACCTCGTATTTGTTCATTATTGTTGAACTCTTCAAACTTTTATTATGTTTACATAGCTGCTTTATACCTTATATATATATATACATTATATATTATATGAGTTATTGCAAAAGAATATTTAAAAAAAAAAAAATGTTTACATAATGATGAATTATTCTTCTACATTCTGACAGTAACTTCATCAGATTTTGGATTTAGATTTAAGGTAATTTTTCTTGTCGATATAATCATGATATATCCTTTGTATTGCTGATTCAACGATATTATATTTATAAAAAAAAAAATTTTTAATATTGACTTCACAATATGAAATTTAGGACGTGTTATTAATTATATTATTATTGAACTGAAGCATTGTGAATTCTTATTTTTCAAACATTTTAATTACTAAATTAGTAAAATTAAGTAAAAAATAATTTATAACGGTTCTATTTTTCATTTAATGAAATAAAAATTGTATTTAATATGAAATTGATGAATTTAGCAATTTAAGAAAGTAATTTAAACTATCAGCGTTTAATTTAAAAAATCGTATTCATACGAGAAAAGAAAATAGAAAACAAATGATATCAGAAAAGGAGACGAAATTGTGGAAGAGAGTGAGTAAAAGTGAGGATCTTTAAGCTTAAAATTGTGTGGAGTTAGGTGGGTGAGGTTGTTTTGAGTAGCCTCGAGAACAAGGCACTTTTTTATTATGAGGAGTTCTCGAGAAGAGAAGATGCGTCATCGCAGGATCCGAGGGAGGAGACATCAATGGATTCTCCGATTCTCGCTTAAGTTACGCTTTCCTAGGGTCTTGTGTTTATTTTGAAACTGCTGGAAAATAATGAGACTTTCTTGGCTGTTACGGATTTCCTAACAATATTTACTGGTTCCTCATCTTATAATAATTTCCGAGACTATTACGTGAGTGTTTGTGAATTATATAATAAAGTATAGGGCATTAGTGGTATGAAAGGAGAAATTCATTGTGGTCTTTTTCAAAGTTGAAGTAAAGAGCGAAATAAATTGTTTTTTATTGCATTCTCCAATCTTGAGTCCTTTGTAACCTTTGTGAGGAAAAAAGCTTGAAAAAGAAACTTTAAATATTATTTTGATTAAATGGATGTGAATAAAGTCAAAAAATAACAAGTGAGTGTGGAACAATACACCCACTCTAACTCTAAGTAAATGTCTTCTTTTACTTAAATAAAACCTACTTTATATAATATCGTCATTTCGGTAAATATCTTTGTAATTTATAAAATAATAGTCGATATTCATTTATTTTCTAAAAGATTAATATTATAAAACTGACTTATAAATCTGGTTCATAAACTTATTACTATCTACAAATTGTTATGTAAATGATCAAAATATTGTGATCAGTACATCAATAATATGAAACAATGATTCGTTTAAAAATATTCTAAAAGTTAAACTATGAACTCTGTATTTTTTAATAAAATAAACAGATTCATTAGTAAATATAAAATTATATTTACTACCCCATAAAATATTAAAGATAAAAATGGTACATATAACAATTTTTTTTTTAAATCACAATATAATGCTTTTTTATTTTACCAAATTGTTTTATTTGCATTAAAAATAAAAGTATTTTCAAATTAATTGTAAATGGTGGGTAAAGCATAATTTCTTACTAATATATTACTAAATATTAAATTATTAAATAATAATTTCAATAAAAATCAACCATGATCGGAAATTTTACTACAAATTTATCATAAAATTTCCATATTTATAGCGATAAATATTTTTAAACTTCTTTAAATATTCATAAATTTCCAAGGAAATATTTTTAAAATATTGGTACAAATATTTGAAGAATAATTCGTGTTAAAACAGTTTTTTTTATTTTTAAATTAATTTTTACAGATATTTGAAACAAAATTTTTTATCATGAGATTCAATGCATCTAATTATTTCAAGAAAGTAATGAAGCCATTAAGTTCTAAAATTTATTTAAAAAGAAAAAAAGAAAAATAAATAAAATTTTTGGAAACTTAAATTTTAAATATGAGGAAAAACATTTCACGTGACAAATTCAATGATTAAATAACCAGGTCAAAAAAGTGAATAAAACATAAATCTAAATTATTTTGTCCTAATCGCTTAAAGTATTTATAACTGTGCATAATGGGGTTAGTCCGTATGTGCGTATTAAATGTGAAAACACATTAATGTAACAAAATATTTGAGCGCCATGTAGCCGTGGGTTTAAACAAGCTATCAATTAATTACATCATTATGATTATGTACAAACATATTAGCCTTACTCGGTTATCGTGCAAATACCCTAATTAATGCTCATCCAAAAAACAAATAAAGTAACAAATAGTTCACGTAATCAGTCGAAGACTGAAACATTTCGATCGAATATCAACCCCTTAGGTTATCTTTAGCCAGTACCTGCGAATCTGATCCCTTTCTTTTTGTCCTGAATAATCTTGGTCCTTTGCCTCCGACTAAATGGAAAACATTTAAAAGCAAAGAAAAAAAGTTGGGACGGGCTGGTCGTTTTTTTCAGAACTCGACCCTAAAATTTACCCAGGGTATTGTCTATTTAACATGTACTCGTTGTACTTGTGTATTGTCCGAATGTATTTAGGAGCGCGTGTCATTCCGTCTTTCTCACTCTGTGTATGTCTTTTTCCACATTCAGTCTTTTGTGTCGCATGCATGAAAAATCCATTTTACGCAGGATTACACGTCACGTGAAAACGCTAAACTAATTTCTGGATATTGTTTACTTGTGTAGTACCATCTTAACGAAAGATTTCGCGATATTGAAATTTTTGTGGACACGCATTTAACCTTATTACAGATCGTTGTTATAAAATAATGTGCCCACATTTTCGTGATCAATTTTAGGAGAGGACAAGAAGCAAATTAATTTAAAAACAGGAGTAATAAATTTTGTATAATCTATTAAGATAAGATTAAGAATAGTTAATGAGTGATATTTAAATTATAATATGTAAACGTTTAACAAATGGATGCTTATACTCGGCCACCAAAGCACGTACACACACATCACCCACTCGTTCCTCAAAGATCTGAATAGTCATTGACTCGTTAAAAGCACGTGGTTCTCATTAATTCTGATTAAAAGAGTAGGTTTTCAAAACATGTTTCCCCGATATTATCTCGTAAAGTTTTTAATTACGGCGAGAAAGTGTCTTCTCTATGAGAAAGTAGCATGTAAATATAAATATCCCATTTTTTCTTAGTGTTTAATCCAAAAATAACTAAAAAACCACTGCATCTATTTTTGTAGTCCAATATATATGTCTCCATTTGGACAATTGACAGACTAAATATAATTTAAAAATAAGAAGCACTTCGGTAAAAGATGGCTAGTATAAAAGAACGAAATAAATTGCATTTCTCTGTCTCTCTCTCTCTCTCTCTCTCTCTCTCGCTCTTTCTTTTTTTCTTTCTCTATCATTTTTAAACTATCGCTCTTATTTTCACATTTACCTGTTTGGCCCCAGACGAGTTGAGCAAAGTAAAAGAACTCCGTTTATTCACGAAATCACTAATTGGGTGTGCCATGACGACGCACTGATTGACTTGATTTTATGTAAAAGAAGAAACATAAAAATTGGTAACGGAAAATAGAGAACGAAAGTGACGTGGGAAAGATTGCATGTCCCAGAGTCTTTGTCGATGTGGCAGAGCCCTAGATTATTTTTATAGTACGGAGGTGGGTGAAGGAGGAGTTCTGGATCAGTGCTTAGATGTGCGTTATTATTTAATTTTCGTTCTCTTTAATCAAGATTCTTTTCAAGAAACTTTTGCTCGAATTTAAATATTGCACAGCGTTTCCATCAAGCGGGAGAGTTTGGCAAAATATACCTTTGAATATTCACTCTTTTGGGATTAATTTTTATTCGCGAAACTCATCTGATAGGGGATATCGCTTCGATATCCAAAGTCACCAGCATGAAATAAAGCAGATTTTTATCTAAAGATTTAAACTTAGAGCCTTACAATAAATGCAGTGTAATTTATCGCTCAGAAATAAAATTATCCAATTTAAATATACTGTTATTTTACAAAAATTTATTAATCAAGTTTATAATTTTAGAATACATAAAAAATACTTAAAATTTAAGTGCAACCATTTGGTAAATCATAAGACATTTTTAGAAATTTTTATGTATTTAAAATATCGTTATTTTTTTAAGTACAACTTATTTTAATACAACTCAACACATTTAATGCAAGCGAAGAATTTAAATATTTCTGTCAATACTTTATTCTACTTTAACAGTTTAGCTAATACATCCAAGTTTCATGTGCGTCATTTTTCCTTCGATAATACTTAATTAAGAAAAACAATATAAATATTTAATCTATATAACAATTACTTAAATATTTAATATTTGACTTTTTTTAACTAAAAAATCAGGCGTTCCCTTGACACAAAATTAATAATTAAGCTTCGCCGTGAGTAATCCACGAATTTTCATTTACATAGTCGTGTGAACAGATACAGCCTATTGTTCTAACTAACCGTAAAAATATATAACTAATTAACCGTAAAAATATTCTGAAGCCGTTTCACAATGTTTGTATGAACAATTTGCAATTCCTTTCAGTGTATCACGAGTTTTTAAGTGCAAAAAGCTCGTGTGTTACAATAATGCCGTGCGGGTTTTTTAATTCCAACAAAAAAAATACTATCAGTATATAAAGATAATCTTTTTCATTTGATTCAATTTGGCAATGATTTAATACGATATTTAATGTTTCTATTTCAGGTAAGAAATCAGCCATTTTGTCCCAAGAATAATTAAAGAATAATAACGACACTTAAACGTAAGTTCTCAATTTCCACTTCTAATACTAGTTGCCAAATGACTAGTTCATAAAATGATAGAAGGTTCTCGAGTATCTCAGGAGTCGGACATTTAAAAACAAATGTTCGCAATGCACAAAGCTCTCGGAACATAAAATGGAAATATGATTTATAAAGATATTTTGTAGAAAATAATTAAGGCTTATGCCGATGCGTTACGGAGCGCTGGACCAGTTCCATTATATCTTGCACATTTAGTGGAGTTTTTAAATTATAATTAATCATTGCAGGCTCCATAAAAACATTAAGTGCAAACTTATTTGTTAAGCGCAAATGGAATTTCCGTACAGGTAGTTATTCAATAGTTGGCAACAATGCAACATGAATACTAACAACGCCGATAGATTTACTTCGTTGCAGTTCCGTCAATATCAACAAATCTATAAACCCGATTCCCAATGCACTTTGCGTACGATTTCCGGGTGCTGCTGGTCATCGAAATCCACCCCCATAACAACCTCAATTGAACTCGTACGTCAGGCTTTCCGCATAATTTTAGGGGCATCTCTCACGCATCCAGATTATATTACTTTGAGAAGGTCACACGATCAGGTTAATTATTAACTGAACACGAGTTGATCGGGGACTACCCAAAATTCTTCCATAATCTGTCTAAGACCTGGTGGATACTGCGGACCATCACCTTCAAGGCCCGAAACTGAGATGGACTGAGGTGAACTCTAATGGACCGCGAGGGGATTTGCTTTTGAGAAGACTGCATCTATTATCGAATGATGGTTTTTGTGCGTTTGCGATTCCAAGAAGAATAATGAGGAGCTGGACCAAACTCAGTTTCCGGCCGCAGGCTGCGGTTTATCATGCAGCCGGCGTTTTCGTGATCGCCAACTTCCCTCAAGGATGAAATATAGTCTATGACGGCGGTCTTCCTCTTCTTTTTGCCTTTTGGTTCAAGATGCATGACTAAATAAATTATAATAATGTTTTGATGAATTGGGATATTCTCGAACGTGCAACAGCACTGGTCGCGATGTAAAGGTGATTTTAATGAGGGACCGTGAATGCTGGGGAATGGCTGTCATTGATTCATACGTGGACCCGCTGTGTAAATTACGTTATTTGCAGATGATGGAAATTTTTATTTTTTTCCATACCACTGCTCAGTCGTGAACACAAATATCTTTTGAATTTCACATGTTTCCTGTTGCATAATATTTACTCTGACAATCAAAGATGTTGAGATCTGAAAGTGTGATCAGTTTGTTTTTTAATCTATTTTAACAAAGAAAAAACTCACCCTAGCGTAACTTTAATTTATATTTTAGCACTTTTATAACATTCTTAAGCCTTATATATTTGCAGCTTATTTATTAATATTTTGAGGTCGACCCCTATAGATAGAAAAAAAGACACATTCAGCTTATTACACCTTCCAATAAATTAAAAAAAAAAATGAAATCAATCTTATACATTTTAGATTTTCTTTCTTTATTGCTTTATTTTATTAGCAAATGAAACGTCTTAATCCAGCTAATAAAGTATATCGAGTTTACATTTAACTATTTCATTATTTGAGACTTTTATATATTAATCAACATTATCTATCATTTTTCAAACTTTCCGTTATAAAATATAAATTTATTTTTATGTATTTTCTCTAAATAAATTAAATTTTTCTTTTAATAGTTACAACTTTATTTATATATGATAAAAGTCTTTAAATTTTTTATTTATAAATGTGAATATTTAATGTGTCTGAAGTCTCTAAAGTTAAAAAAATAACGGGAAAAAAAATTTATTTTTAAAAGAGAAATTTTTTCAAAAAATAACACATCATTGTTAAGTGTTATTAAATATTACAATAAATTTTGGTTATGATAAATTTTACTCTATTAAACCATACACGGTGATTTTTAAAAAATATTAAAGAATTGATATACTATATAATAAAAATTGGGTTATTAAAATTTGAAGAAAATTGGAGATTATCAACAATTTTTTAATTTTTAGTTTTTCGCAGATGTTGCCCATATATTTTTACCTATACCGCGATAATGATTGAGTCGACGATATATTTTTTCCTCGAATGATTCAAATTTTGATCCAAATATTTGTATTATTGGTTTCAATTCGTGTAAGAGAGAAAGATAGTTTGTTTGTTTCAAAACATTAGTTTTTTCTTCAAAACTGCAAGATCGAAGCTTCGAATTAAAAATTAAATATTTAAGTTATAAAAATATAGAAAAATTAGTTTTCGATGTTCTTGTATGAAAATGACATTATAAAAAGGAGATTTACAATGTAAATGTATGTTTCAATCATAGTATAATATATCTTTCTCAATGTTTAATGAAATTTCTTGGACCAATACTCAATCCTCATACATAAAATATTTATATACAAATACGGATGTAAAGATTTTCCTCAATCGCTAATTAAAAATTTTGTAGCTCAAGCTGTAAAAAGGTATATGGGATCTTGTTCAATTAAAACTATATAAATTTGAATGTACTTTTATGCATAAATTTTAATTTACAGGTATCGAAGAGTTGTTTTAGTGTATTATTAACTAGAAAGTTATTGAAGACTCCAAGAACAGAGCATTTTTAATTATAAATAAATTATGCATCCTCTAGTATCGTATAGAAAAGACTTAAATCTCAGGATTTCTACGGTATAGCTTCGACTGCTTGTATCCTCAAAAATGCTGGGCTCCCTCTTTTACTTATATATAATATAACAATTGACAATTAAGGGTAAACTATGCCTATAAAAGTTGTTTGTAAATTTGTATTTTGTATTTTTACCTTGATAAGAAATGCAATGTCTCCAAAACAAGTGCTCCTCTATGTTGGTCTCTCAATGTTTGTATAAATTTTGATAAAAGCAGCCGAATTAAATACATGATTTCTCCAAAATGTCAAATAATAATCCTGGCACCCACCCTCGACAACTGCAAATTTTAGTGCCGGAGCCTGGAAATTAAAGCAGATTAAATGTGCCAGTAGTGAGCTTTCGATAAAAGTGGAAAGCGTCTTAATACCTTTGCCAATCATCGTTTAACGATTTCACTGAAAATCTCAGGTCACTCCCGCGGTAGGGTCGAGGTTTGAGTTGGGACTTTGATTGTGAAAGGAAAATTTTGCTCGAGAGTCGCACAAATGCTTACAGTTACGCAGGCAGAAATATCGCTGTTTACGGCCAACTATAAGTATCACATAAACTCGGGTGCAATGAAAGTCTCGAAGGAAGCTGCACTGGTCGTCGCTCCCGCATGAATGGCAATGGCGTCACGTGTCGTAAAAGTGATCCAGCCAATGTAAGACTCGATTTTACGCGTACCCGGGAGCCCGTGCGCGTTCAGCCGTCCAGCCACCGCTGTCCCTTTTTTATCCGGAGATGGATTTTTCGAGAACCGCAGGAAGTGGGCGGCGTCACTCGAAATATCATTATTGTGGTGTAGTGAGTTACCCTCGTGGTTTGGGAGAGGATACGAAACGCTTCTTCGGTTCTTTGATGATACGTCTTTGTCTGCCCATTTTGTTCTCTCTCTCTCTCTCTCTCTCTCTCTCTCTCTCTCTATCTATCTATCTATCTATCTATCTATCTTTCTATCTATCTTTGGTTGTTCGTTCTTTTTTCGCAGAACCGCGGATGGTTATGGAAAGTGCCGTTTAATTTTGTGCCTGCGGCTTGGGACGTGGACCAACTCGAGAGCAGCGAAAACGCGCTTGCTTTCGTGAAATATTTAGGTGGGAAAAATATTTTTGTAAATCATCAGTTGACCCAAAACAGATTATTATCTCCCGTACTACGTAAAACTGTAATCTGGCTTGCGATGCGGTTGTACGAAAATTCAGTGCTCGTATTTTTTTGTTTTTATGCGGTTCGTTTTCACTAAAACACATTCGTAAACTAAATTTACTATTTCCTAGCTTTTCCGTTACAAATAAATAAGAGAAATCCATTTTGTCACCAAATTTTGAGCTTTTATGAATTTATTCTTGTTTCTCATTACGAAAAATTTAAATTACTCAAACCATTGAGAGCGGTATTAAAAGACTTGTAAAAACACAACATTATTTAAATGTTTAATTTGACACTGGATACGATTTTATTGTGTTAGATCTAATTCATTTGTTAAAACCTTTAATAATCGTCGACTCTGGCTCCAAGGAAATCAAAGTGTCGATGCGAATTTAATTCAAAATGTTTCAAAATTCTCAATGACAATTCAAAATCATACATAAAAAAATGTTCAATATGATGAGCACGCTGTCACGATTGGAGCACAATTGAAGATTCACACACAAAGCTAAGCGAAGAAAAAAGAAAGAAAAAAAGAAGGAGAAGAGGGAGCACGGAGCATCAGATCCGAATTATCTTATCAATAGTACAATAGAAGACACCGCCTCCGAATCTTAAATCTATTAGCATCATTTCATAGACTTAAAACAGCAATGAAAAAGCGTTTTTTGTTGTTTGAGGTATCACGAGATCGTCGGTATAATTCTTTTTCCTCTATCGGGTTTTAAAGTCACAAGAGCCGGTACATTACCGGTAGATCATGGATGGATCACGGGGCGCGACATCAATGGCAATAGCCGCTGCCTCTTTTTATATCCTGCTTTTACCTTGATAGGTGTGAACCTCCTTCATCTCTCTTATCTCGAGTTTTGACTTCCTCTTTGTTTCGACCAATCACTCCCCGTCTGGTTCAATTGGGATCTTTATCGTTGTCTTTTATTGCTCATCTGTGCTTCGGATTTTAATTTACGCACAAGTCTCATAATAGAAATGTGCGCTCTTACCCAAAGTTTATTTTGTGTCTGTTTGAATCTTTTCATTAATTAAAGTGCTACCGATTTAAATAACAACTGTGCCAAATCTTTCGTTTATTTCCTCACTATTATTTCAAATGTTTAAATTCATCAGGTCAAGTGAACTTAACGCACGTTTTATTGAATTAAAGTTTCAAATACCTTTTTCTGATATTCATCATTATCGTCATTATATTACATTTAGAATCTGTAGTCATCAAACGAAAAATATTTGTAACACTTTTGTCCCTAAAAATATAAAGAACCTAACAAAGATTTTTATAGGTTTCATAGCGTTGCAGTTCTCTATGATTTTTGCATTACAAATTCTTCTCTTGCATTGCTTGTCAAAATGCATATATTAAATGAATAAATCCATCTGTATGAATAAATAATACTTTCAGATAAGAAGATTTTGCATGAAGTAATCGCAATGTTAATTTCTAATATGTATACGCATAACTTATACTTTAAAAAAATTAAAAGGTCACAAACAGAATACATACTAAAGTTTCACATCCTTTTAATACAAAATTTATAAACTGATGCAATGAATTATTTCCAAAGCTATGACTAAAACATATTTTATTGATTTGATAAAGTATTCATAAAAAAAAGGAAAACCAAGTCCGCTAATCTCGTGAACACATAATAAGTTCCGCCAGTATATATAAATACTAGGGGAGTGCGCAAAAATTTTCGAGCTTTACTTAAAGCAACATGCCATTGCAAACATTGTTTCGAACTTTCAACGTAGCAGATGAGGAAAAGCGCTTCTCTCGATTTTTCTTTGGCTTAAAGGCGCAGATCCTTTGGAAATCTTAGAATTGGAGCTGCAAAAACTCCGTGGGACGTCTGCCCAAAAATGAAAGCTCGAAGCAGCATTTCTTTTACTCTCTCTCTCTCTCTCTCTCTCTCTCTCTCTCTCTCTCTCTCTCTCTCTCTCTCTCTCTTTCTCTCTATTCTACTTATCGGATGCTTTCTCAAAAGTAGATTTTTCACCGACGGATATTGCAAGGATGGGACAGGCGTTCAGATCGGATAGCGAGTTTCTTTCTCTTTTTTAAGGGAAAAAAATGTTTCAGCATTGTGTTTGATAGTGCTTTTTCACACTCTTACTATGTATGGAGAATTACAAGTGCATATTTGAATTCAGATTTTAGGAATATTCAAAAAGGCAAGAATCTATTCATTTAAATACTTCTATACTTGTATGTATGTTTTCCGAAATTTTTATTTACAGTTAAGCATTTGGCTATGATGAGCCTTTTATAATTTGTTCTTTAAAAAAACTTCGAGCGCTCCAAAATTCATGAAACGATTCATTTTTTTTTCCAAAAAAAACTTTAAAGCAATATATTAATTTTAATTTATATCAACGAAGGTTTTTTTGTACGAAATTCAAAAGGCGACTAAGCCTCAAATTGCCTTATTCTTCATAAAAACGAATTAGTTAAATTATTCCATACATTTTGTTAAAATTTTCAATTTCATTTCCATATAAATGAAGTTTTAGCATTAAATTATGAATAAAATATTAAATAGTTTTTATAAAAATTCGTAAATTAATAAATCATATTTGAATTAAGTAAATTTCACAATATTTTTTAAGCTCAGGTAACGAGTACAGTAAATATTACATTTTAATTTAAAAAAAAAGCCTCTTTATCTCGTAAAGTGAATTTTGGTGAATTTATTTAAATTTCGAAGATAAAATACTATTCGTCCCAGCTATTACAAAAAAAAAAATTTCATTCAGCTTATGAAGGTTTTCGATAAATCCTTATTCCTTTCAATAGTATTATTTGGTTCAAATAACTAATTATCTTAGGAAAAAACAGATAAAGAAATTCCGGGACTTGCAGTAGTTATGAAACAAGATTGGTATCCGAAATGAATGTTAAAAAGCCGCATTGGGAAAGGTTATCCAACTATCCTCTCGCTCTCTTCTTATCTTCACAACGTTGCTGATTTATCAGTTTTCCGGCGTTTTCAGCAATTCCATTCGAAAAATCGAAATTTCTCAATCAGAATTAACGGAATTAAAAGCGACTAACAATGAAAAAGGCTGCTTCACCCCGATTTTTCACACTACAAAAAAAGAACAAAAAGAAGAAGGTATAAGTAAATATATGGAGAGGGCATTTAATGTGCATAAATCGTGTCGTCGTCATCGTCGTCGCAATACCCGACGAACAATTAAGAATAGCACCTCGTGACACTCCCCTCTCTCCTCCTCACCTCGTTGGTACTTTTACCTTCAAAGAGACGCCCCGCAGATACGAGTCTCAGCAGGAAGCAGTATTTAGCCTCTTTCCTTCGCATTTAAACAGCTTACACGGCTGTTTCTTTTCCGGAGTTTACCTTTCGGCACTTAGTCTGAGTTTTCCGATTTTGAATCCCAGGCAAAAGAAAGGAGCCGACTTTCCACTCCAGACATTTTTATAACACGAGGTGACGTGAAGGTCTTGCTCCTTTTTCTTTCGAGGACTCGGTGCCAGATACGGTGGACAGTGTACTGTTGTTTAGATTTGTTGGGGTAAATGTTTGTTCGGGGAGGTAGGATCTAAGCTCTGAACTTTGTTGCTTCCGAAAGGCACCACGCGTTTTCCTTTGTAAAACACGTTGATGTTTCATGCCTGCTGTTGGGTCCGCTTGTAAAAGTTTCACGGTTCAACCGGTTTTCCATGAGGTATCAGTATTTTTATGCAATTAGTCCTCCATGGAAACACGGTAAAAGTGAATATGTAAAAGTGAATATCGGTAATAAATGCAGACGATAAATTGTTCATCCTTGGACAGGATCTCGTGGCTTCCGGACAATTAAATCATACGTTACAAACACGTGAAAAGCAAGTCTTAAAATGTATCTAATTATTTTAAAAACAGGTGAATGAATGGAAATAAGAGCCACTTCATTTGAATGGATTGAAGCTGTGATTGTTAAAACTCCACGGCAGGCTTACATGACTTACTTTAATTTATTTAATGTGCATTTTTTCTATTTACTTTGGTGTTGAATATTATCGCCAACCTCGCACACAACTCGAACTAAACTGATGAAGCGACCTGCTAAGACTGCATTAAGACCATTACGAACACTTTTCTCAAAATAATATAATCAGATTTATTTGAAATATTATAATGAATGAGAGAGAGACAGAGCACCCTTTCCCAAAAACAAATTTTAATTTAAATCAAGAAAACTCTTTATCCATTAATTAAGCGCCACAATTATTTATGATAATTTAATTTATCTGGCATTTAGCCTTGACGCTCATTTGTCGCATTTAAAGTAATCGTTTTAAAAAGGTCTCTAATCTATTTTTAACATACTTTTGTATCTTCTCAACTTTGTATATCTCTTAATTAATAAGTCTTCTTGAAAATGATATTTACACAAACCAGAAGTTTAAAATTCTTCGGAAGAGCCTATTTGGAAGTCTTTTGTCAAATTTTATTACTACTGTACGATTACGACTAAAAATGGTTCCTTCAAATTTATATATCTTCTCAGAGATGGAAATTCATCTTATAAATGAGGAGAAAATTTAGTAGTTTTAAATAGGAGAGAGTAGCTCCGAATGAAATGATGGCAAGGAAAAGTCGTTTGGCCAGTGATGTATAGCTCTGGCTTGGCTCGACTCAACATCGTGACTTGAGGTTCCTAGCCTCATCATTTGTCGGATCACTAAAAAATTTTCAATTCCATGAATCTTAATCTTGCACGCGCGTGCTAGAAACAAATATTCTTATGCATATATTTAATGCATATATTTAATATAAAATGTACATATTATACCAGAATTTAAATATTTAAAGTGCTTTGCGTACAAATTTTTTATTTATTTATCAAACCAATAAACATTCGAGCGTCAATGGTTTATTTTATTCGAAATGTCTTTCTCTGTGAATTCATTAAGTTCTGCAAATCGATTCACTGTAATATACTAATTTGTCTGTAAAGCAGATTAAAAAATCTCCAGGTACAATGAAAAAAATTTTTTAATATTCTTAATCTTAAGTACTTTGAGTGTTTCTAATCAGATTTTTTACGTTCGTGTATTAAAAAAAAAGGAAATAAAAAGGAAATCTAGGAGCCTAACTATTAACTTGATGTATGTTCCACAGGAGGTATAATAATATTTATAATGTTTTATTTTTTACTTTACTTACCATTACATATTTCTATGTTTTTACGATCATGTTAAAAGATTCACTTGATGAATAAAAAACTTGTCCCATAATTTAAAAGAAACTGCTGCTTAAAACGAAACATATCAAATATATATTTTTTTAAAAATGCAATCAATTACAAGTGCTTTTTCTCAACACTCGTACCAACAATAGTCAACTGTTTCTTGAAACAATAACATAATTCACCGTTGTCACGATTGCAAGGACAAAGGCATTTCCAACCAAAAAAAATTCAAAACATCCATCGCCATTGATTAAAGCATAATGCGTTTCTCAACTTGTACTACCCGCAATTTATTAAACCTGACAAAAAGAAATTCCTTCAATTGCTTAATAATACACCATCGGAGGAAAAATGCTTTCTTATGGGATCAAGTCAGAACCGTTTTCTGGTTTCTCGGCCCACCTCAAGGCTACACTATGCAACGGCACCCGAGACAATGCGGGACGTGTGAAAAAAAGGTGAAGGGCTAGGAGGAGGCGATCGAGCCCAAGAATCGCTGAGGCGAGTACATGCTCAAACCGAAAACAGGAATAAGAGGAAAGTCGCTCTCGTCACGCGCCACGCAATATGAATTCACCGGTTGATACCTCGTGTAGGGAACTTTGTAATTGACTCATAAAAAGTGTTTACAGACCTTGGCAATGTTCTTAGCAAAGATAACATGCACATAGAGACCATACGAGCAGGAATCTAGCGTTGAACCTGGGGACCCGAGCACTCCGGCCCGGCCTCAGGAGTTAAGATTTGACTTTTTTCCATCTTTTTTTGCTTCTTTTTAGGCTTAAAGAGCTTCGAGTTCGCTTGCTTTAAAAGGAAAACAATCAATCTTACTAAAATTTCCAAGGATATCGACCGCCGAAACACACGCGGATGGTGAGAAACATTGTAAACCGCAAGTTCGACACTAAATCATTCCTTTTTTATACTTTCCTTTGTTAGTTGTTTTCACTATCAAATTCTCCCAAAAATTGTGTTTTCAAAATCATTGTTTTTGGAAAATTAAACTATCCCGTCGTATTTCAACACATGGAATAATTTTAATAAATAAGAACACATTTGCGAGTATCGTTTGAAGTTTTCAGCTCTTTACCTTACGAAATAGTTATTTGGTAAGGTAAAATTTGAACCTAAATTCTATCGTGTTACAGAAAACTCTGAAAATTATTTACAAAGATTAAAAAATTTTCTTTTTACGAAATCTTAACCTTGCAGCTTTATTAATATAATTACCTAATTTTGTTGGGAATACAGGAAATAAACTACAAGTAAACCAGAAGGTTATCAAAAAATTTACTTTGCACAATGATTTTGATTCGTCTCTGTTCAGATGCTGAAAAAGTTGTAGTTTCAGAGTTATAATACTTTACATCAGTTAATTAAATTTTTGTAGTATCCTCAATATTCATCAGTAAACATATTTAATATAATTTAAAAATTATCATGTTTATTTCCTAAAAATATCCTACTTTAAAATTTATTTAAATAAATGTTTTGTTTCTCGGTTAAACTAGCTTTTACAGACGGTAAATTCTTAACCTCCTCTTCGTTTTGCCCATCTTCGCTTTTACTTCGACCTTTCGCTCCTCTTGAGGAGCTCTCAAAGGAGTATTACGCTGTTTTCAATGCTTTTTAAGGACTTGAGGAAAAGCTTTGTGAACAACCAGGCGCTGTGCATTTTATTTTAATATTCAAAAGAGAATCATCTTGACTCTGAAATCAATAATAAAACATCTTGCTTGTTTCCTCTATGATTAGCTAGATTATTATACATTTGATCAAAGATTATTTAGATCATTGACAGAAAGATAGGTAGACCGGTTTTGCATTGGAATTACATTTATCAACCGCTCCGTTCTTGGTACGCCAGAGTAGAAAATGCGGAAAGCGCGCCTTTGAGAAAGTTCAACTTCGCGAATGAGACACAGAGGATTAGTAGTAGCATTGAAGACATGATCGATTGTAAATCTCTGAGGATCCGATTAGACATTCGGAATATTGGATACTTAGGGACTTTTTCCCTTTTTTCAGCTTCCGGACACGTCATCACAAAATGTCGGAAGATCCACATATTTAACGAGAGTTGAATTAGTTCTGCGTTGGTTTCCTCTTCGAGCAAGATGCATTCCGAAGATCGCCGAGTAAATTAAAATCTCGATTGAATCATTTGCTGTTGAACAATGATATTCTCGCTTTTTTCCTTGGATCATTAAGCAGTATATTATATTATTCATAACTACATCGATAACGAGCTTTTCGTAGGAGTACAAAGTCACCAATGGTGCATTTGCTAGGACGCACGCACACAGTCAACATGTACCCGGGGCCTCTAATCGGCTAATCGTCAGGGAAAAGTCCTTAGTGGCATTACCCAGCGAATTTTTTTCTCAGGTTCCGATCTCTCTCTCTCTCTCTCTCTCTCTCTCTCTCTCTCTCTCTCTCCTTCGCTCTGATATGAAATCGCTACATTGAGCAATCCTTTCCATAAATATTTGTGACGGATTCACAAACGCCTCCAGGTCATTTGGAAAAATATTTTCGACTTGCGTGGAGCGTATCAGCCAACTGGACGATATCGAGATTGGCCCGAGTAATTCGCAAAAACATAATCGAGTCTTACGAGGATGAGCTTGGGACACTGACAAGACTTCCCCTAATTTGTCCATATTTGCTCTTCGACTTTTTTGCGATGTATATTGTTTGATTTGATGGGAAGCAACAATTTAAGGGGTATCTTTGATGTTCTGTAAATTAAAACCAGAGAGTAGTCGCTAGATCATACGATTTTGTCGTTTTTTCATTGCAACAATCGCTAGAATACTTTTTGACGAAAGTAGACGAGGAGTTTCCTACTGAAATCCAACCTAAAATAGATGAATACCGCTGGTATCACTTGTAGGTTTCGAGAAAGGTGTTCTCTTGTAAATCAATAAAAATTTTACTGAATCATTAAATTTGATTGAATTTCTTGATTTCGTCTCGAGATCATTGATTAGCACTTTATCGAACATTTACGCAGGGTGATTGGCAATATTTACTTTTCCCCGAAATGAAATATCAATATCTCGAGAAAAGTAAAGAAGCTCGTTTATCTCGTAACAATGGTTGGTGCATTTTAATAAAATAAATTTTATAAAAGCATAATTCACTTTATTTGCAAAAGCTAAACAAAGATATTTGGCAAAACTTTAGTTATTTTAATTACGTGTGGTTTACAATAAAAATTTAGCGTTAAAAATAATTTAACTCGATTGTAGTTTTAGAACAGTTTTAAAACAGAAAACATCCTTCAGATAAAGTCGCTATTTATTTACATCATTCACACAATTTTATCGTATAAAATTCTAGTTTGAATAACTGTAAAATAATATTGTAACCATTAAAATAACATTAGTTCATATTTGATTTAAACATCATCTATTTGATAAATATTTTCAATCATTTTTTATAGTGTTCATTAAAAATAGAATATCTATGTTAATGTTTCCTTTATATTCAATAAATTTATTTCCTCACTTGAAAAAATAATTTTTCATTAGTTTATTTGTCTTTAGGTTTTTAAAGATTTAAAAAAAATTTATGCTTAATTTCATTTAAACAATATTTCACGACAATATTTCATTTATTTGATATAAAATATAAATCGCAATTGTACGTTCTATAAAATATTAAATATTGAATAGAAAACTTTTTTCTTTAAGTTTCGTTTTCTCTTATTTTTAATCATTTTCTTGTCATCTCTTCTTACGCTAAAAGTCTCTGATTTTTTCCATTTGTACTTCAACTTAAAACGCTTGTAATAATTGAATTTAATTTTTGATCTTGGTAAAACTTCTGATAGTTACAAAGTAAAAGTTTAATATTGAAATTATACTTTATTTTAAAAATTACAATATAATTATTATAAGTATTAAGTATTTTTTACATAACCAGAAGAAGTTCGATATCATAAATTGAATATTTGTAATTTATTGGTTGACAGCATAAAAGTGTACAAAAAAAAAGTTCTTATTCAAAATTAAAATTTGTTTTGTTTCTTCTTTTTTTTTTATTGGATAGATGATATATACTATATTATACACAATATTAGATAAAGTAATTTAAATGAAAATAAACCATGAAACAATTTAACGAAATATCTGTACATATTGATTTAATTAAATTTTTGTAGATTCTGTAAATGAAAAACTTAAAAGAAAAATGTTAAGAATTTCCTATTTTCTTCAAATTTTGATAGTAGATTTGTATTATATAATAAATCAATTATTTAATTTTATTAAAAAATCAGACCCTATAAATTATAGGTTAATATGATAAAAAATTTGTTGTAACCAATTATTAAAGAAATATTTAATAATATTTAATACTGCTACATGGTCTGTTCATAAAATATCAGATTTTTTTTTTGTCTTAAATTATAGAAGAGAGTTTTTTATGTTTAATCTTTTTTTTTATTTTTCGATCATTAGAAGTGGCAGGATTAGCAGTCGCGCACTGGGTTTTTTTCAGTTCTATAACATAGCATGATAAACTTCTTGAATATGTTATACAATTTTTTTAATTACAATTTACATGGAATTTTATTCTTAAAGAATTTTTTAGCATTTAAAAGTCTCTAGAGCATTTTATCTAATCACAAACAAATTTTTAATGTGTAAATATGTTCCAACAGTCGCTCCATCGCGCCATGTTGAAAAATATCCTTTGCGTGAAGACAATTCCTACTGATTCTAATTATCAAAAAAATAAAAAATAAAGAGATAAATTGAAAAAACTCCCTTCTACATTTTAAGATCTCTTCCAAATCATTATGACCAATAGTGGCTTCAAAAAAAAAAAAAAAAAAAATAACTCGATACTTTATGGACAAACCATGTATGTGAGTTTTTGAAAAAAAATGTTTTCCTTTTACATTTAACGGTAGTGAATTCACATGTATAACTAATTTGATAGCGTATTACGAAACTTAAAAATTAAATGACATTTTCATGATGATCAACAGTTGTTCGTTTCATTTTATAGTATAGCTTATCACTGTATCTTTTCTATTTTCATCCTCTTATTTCTTGGCTCTGTCACATTGTTTCGAATTTGGATATTCGGTAAATTTACAGTGATATTCAATTGTGATTAAATCTTGATATTATTCTTGCGAGGGTGGTTTCGTGTTTTTTCTTATCGGCTCAGTTTCTTTAATGGGCGAAAGTATTATGATTGATACATCTTTCACTTAATAAAATCTATGAATTCGTTGATAGAGGGATACTCTCGAGGTATATGAGGTATATTGTAATCATTTTTAAATATTATGCTTTTATTATTTAACGGAATTATCGTAATAATGTCTTCGTAAATTTCATTTAAAAATACATTTTGGGAGTATAATGACAATTATCAATTCTATCATAGGAATATTTTTGTTTTTTTATATGAAAATGGAATGTGTAACTCAAATAAAAATTGTGAAATATCTTTTTATAATTGTGATGATGATCTAGTTATATAAACGATTTACTAGCATTAATTAAAGATTAATAACTGTTAATGAATGCAAAAAAATATCTAAATTTATCGTCGCTATTTCATCAATTTCAGTGTCCATATAAAAGTAGTAAAAGTAAGGTTATTACGAAGAAATTGAATTTAAAGTAACATCTTCATTTTTTTGCAACTTTGTTAGTTTTCGATTTTACTATAGTGTTAGTAATAAAAAAAAGGAAAATGTGATATTTTAACTGTCAAAAAATATTTCTTGGAACGGGAAATTACTGCACATGAGATTCATTTTAGCATTTTTTTGTAAATCGTAATCGTAATGAATTAAAAGACAAAGGAGGATAAAAATTCACGTTTCATCGATTGTTTTGACCCGGGCAACAAAGTACAACTCAATTATCATTCGGCGTCCTGACACTCAAGAAGTCAATTAATTCTATCAGCGCCTGGGACTCAGACGGTGCAACATCCTAGGTATCGGAAAATTAAAGGAAAGTCAGTGCACAAACGTGCATCTCCGTAGGTTTCGGGCGTGACTTCCAGAGTGTGAAGGGAAGCAGTTTGACATGGTTGTACTGATATACGATAGCAGATTTAAATGGTGCCACGTAATGTACGATGATAAGACCTCAGGGTAAAATACGACGAATAATTTCCCTGTTTTCCCTCTAGCTCATCCCGTGTGCCGTCGATTTTATTGCCTTGAAAAAATATTGGCATGTGTTTTCTAAAATTTTTTTTACCGCAATCGTTGCGTTTTTGTACGTCTTGATGTTAATAGAATTGCACATGAAATGTTGATGGGTGCGTAGTATAGTAATCCTTTGGAAATGAAATCGCGTTATCTACAAAATGCATTGCTTCGTAGTAAATGAAATCCAATTATAGTTATAAAGAAAGTAATTTTACTTTTTAACAAATTTTTTATTAACTTGATTTTTTTTCAAAAAAACGAATGTATTTTTTATTCGTACGAAGTTCTTCGGTAACAAAGTAAAATATTTCTGCGAAAATAATAATTCTCCACGTAAGCTCATGTTAATTGTTGAAATGTGATAAGTCGCTGGAAAAAAATTAATAGAAGAACAGATTAAATTTAATTTTAATTAAGTAAAATACTCGACTGAAATTGGAGAAAAAACAAAATATAATTATATTATATTTGTTTTTTTCATAATTGTTTTTGTTACATTAGACTTGTTCATTCCATTTAAAAGTAAAAATTTTTTCTTGTTTTTACACTTTATCGTTGAAAATTCATTTCAAAAACAATATTTTAAGTATTACTACATCCATGCAGAAACAATTCATTTACCTTGTGTAATAGAATGAAAATTCAAATAATTTTTATCTCATTTTCCACAGTTTTTCTTTCATTTTTCTTTTTATACACGTATTCATGCGATCTTCTTTTATCTTGGTGGTAAAAAATTTGTCGACGTGATTCTCAGGTATGTCGCTCAAATTCTTGTTATGTTACGTGGAACGTGACGACATGGTGCAAGATAAAAATTCTATTATCACTCTAAAGAATAAATGTATGTACTTTGAAGAAAAATAAAAAACTTTGTTTGGGTAATATATAAAGAAAATGATCTGCATTTAAGAAAATAATATGCCTAGTTGCGTATCGTTATCAAAGATATTCCTTTTTGCACTATCATTTTTATCTCATTGCAGTTCTTTTTAATATTGAAATACATACATGTACAAAAAATTTTAAGCTTTTGAAATAAAAATTAATTTTCTTGTAGAATACTTGTTATCGTATCATAATATGTAATAGATGTTGTGGTTATTCATACTTTCAGTTCATTTATATAATAATAATTGTTATTGTTAAGATGGTTCTCAAATTATAAGAGCAATAATTTCATTTGTCATAACCCAAATGATTGAGTTTTATACATTACAATTATATAGAATTGTATGATTTGTTTGAAGTGTAGAGCACTCAAAATCGGCATTAAAAATTAATGATCATTATTTTTCAAAGCAATTTCATTTGATAAAATTCAATGAATGTATATAATTGTAGAGGAGTGGGAGAGAAAGAGGGGGAGAGAGAGAGAGAGAGAGAGCGCGAGCGGCAAGTGCGTCGCACGCTAATACCTTTCGAAAATTGGTTTGCAGATAATAAAGGGATCCTCAAGCTTTCTAAATTCGAGTGCTCCTTCCAAATTAAAAACAGCCACTGGCACGCAGAGTTAAGTTGCACCTGTGCACTCATCTCGATATTAATGCTCTCAGCCGTGTTTTTGAAAACAAAAGCACCCCTAGACACTAGCGCTTGAAGCGGAAAAGAAAAAAAGAAACGAGACTGAGAAAATGAGAGGAGATAATGAGAATGTGCCGTTGTGCACGAAATACAATGACCCACAATTTTCACCAAAAATAAAGATCGTATTCGAAACTGCGAGATATATATGTTATTACTGCTAATTTGCCATGATTTATATTAACTTTTTTGTGTTACAAAGTACTTTTTGACTTACATCCGAACACGAGGAAATTGCGATCGATCACTTGGAAGGTACATAAAAGTCTGCGACATTGCCACGATATCTGTTTATTTGTATGCTCTTTAATTAATGATGTCTCGTTTAATCTAATAATGAATCAGCTTCAAAGAACGTATTTATTACGAGTTTATAAATAATGCGTGTAGATTTCACCGGCTTAATTTTCCTTCAAGAGGAAACTGTTTATGGTGGCTCAGTTCTTAGAGCCCTCCAATCGGGAAAAAACTCAATAGTTTTAGACCTCGAAGATCTTTCAAAATTTTACAATGAGAATGGAACGTCTTGTTATGGAAAAAATATTAATGGCACTCGTACGCGTCGACAAAGCATTTTCTCTCTTTTTGTGTAAAGGGACGAGTGGAATGGCTGGGCTTTAACAAGCCAAGGTGTTTTTCGGAATTAAAAATGAGAAAATATGAGTGCTTTTGAAAGCGAATCGAAGGAGCACCCAAGGCTCAAAATTAAGGAGCTTTGAATGATTGCAGTCCGTGTAGTGATAAGAGCAAACCAATGCAGAATGCAGGAAACGCATCAGCGAATAAGAGAACATGATTGTGTGCACCAATCCCGCATAAACACAGACACGCGAGCACATTCGGACGAGTGTTACAACTTGTGCCCGAGTCCTCTCATGTAATTAAGGAAGTTACGATCAAGCTAAAATGCATACCGCTGTTATACCAGTTATATGTGTATCTTTCGCTCCCTCTCCCCGCATTCCAGCCCCCCTCCAAAGCTACTATTTGCTCAACGCATTTGCAAATCCACGCATGATAAGAGAACGAAGTGCATATTATCTTTCCCCGTTCCCACTCTCTCTCCCTCTTGCCATAAATGCTCAACATCATGATACGAGAAAGTCGCGGATCGAGTGTATACGCGTTCGTGGTTTATTACATTAATTTGCATTCAAGAACAATAAATGCGGCACGCTAAATGTGTTGCAACAATGGAAAATTGGAATGCGCGACGAGGAAACTAGGAAATTTTACTTTTCTTTGCCCTCTTTTTGGTTCTTAATCGAAATGATTATGTTGGCCCCAGTACACGTCACTCGATTTCGAGCATAAAAAAACGGCGCTCAGATTTATTGAAAGAATTGTAATCGCATTGATGCTGCAGTTATTCAATAACATCTTCAGTTGAATTATTTCAATTTTGCATTAATTTTACATTCACTGCACAAGAGAATCTTGATTGTTCGAGTATTGCGAAATTATGGTTATATAATGTTTCAGTCTCGACATAATCTTTTAGCCAAATGCTATTTTTAACCACCCGGATAACTTTTACCTTTGCATTTTATATTTTTTGCCGCTTCAATAATAATAAATAAATAAACTTATAATGTAGATAATTGAATCTCACGCCTTTTGCAATTTTTGTAACCAAGAAATGGAAATTTAATTGATTTAAGTTTGAAGTATTTATGTATGCATTATTATTTAATAAACGATAAATAAGTTTCAATTGGCAAATACTCCAACCAAGGCAATTTGATCTATTTGTTTAGAAAAATATTTCATACTCGAGACAATAAAATTCGGCATCACTTTTAGTTTTCTCCTTAAATTTAAAAGCCCTATCTTTATATTACAATTATATTTTACAAGTATCATATATTATTTAGTATTGCGCAATAAAATTTATATGAATTTATATTTATTCAGCGCTGAAAAAGTAACTACTAAATCGATATAATTATATATACATATATACATACATTATAACTATTTCAAGTTGAAAGTTTTTTTAATATATAAAGTGCATTTATACGTATAATAATAATTTTTTTTAACTGAAGTTACAAAATGTAAATATTTTCGATATTCTATAAATGCGAGAAAATGTTTAAATTAAATGATAAATATGCATATTGATAAATTGCAGCTCTTTATATAGTTTATTGAAATTTTCATTGTTATACCTCGTTCTATACATCTTGAATTTCCTAAAATATTAACATATATTAATTGCAAAGTATAGATGATACATTTTACAGGTTGATTTCGTGTTTATTACGTCTTCTGTGATAAATGACCCTGTATAATGGATCACCCATACATTAAAATTATTAATTACTGTTGGCAAAATTGGCTTGTTTAAAAATTGTACAATTATTAATTATATATATGTAGGATATACAATAAAAATGAATGAAAACGATACTAATGGCACCATGTGTAAATTTTTATGATTTACCCTATGCAGGTTTTTTCTTCGCGCATAGTGTTTGTATCATTGAAAAATCGATTGACAAAAGAAAAATGTAGTACAAAGAGATCATAGAGTTTTAGAGTTGTATAAAACATACATACAGAGAAGAAAGATACAAGTAGCAAAACTGAAAAGATTTTTTGTTAACTAAGACTTAGGCAGGTATAAAGAAATTGAAAAAGGTATAAGTAAGCACTTGGCAGGATTATTAACCAAACAAAGTGCGCTTATATTAGTAAAGGAAATTATATTTTGAAAGTGTAAGGTATGAGGATAAAGTTTGGACTTTCAATCAATTCAAACTAACATTTTGATATATTTTTGAAAAAACGTTAAAAAAGACAGATGGTAAGGCAAACCAAATCGAACCAGTTCACTGTTACAGGAATTGTGGTGATTATTCTGGTCAATAAAATTTTTCATTTAAACAGACCCTCAGTTCAAAGTTGTTTATTTAAAAAAAAGAAAGTGAAAGGCACACAGGTGTTGTTCAAGTCATACTAATCGGAAGAAAGGAGAAAAGGAGCCACAGTCCGGAACTACGCATCGTCGATATTTTCTTCGGAGTTAAACGTTATTCGGGTGCGATTAATGGTTAGCAGTAGGTAAAGAGAGAGGGTGGAGGGATGACTTTCACCGGTCGGATTTGTGGTGGACATTTGAAATTTGTTCTCGCGGTGCTTTGTTCCAGTTTGTTAGCTCCATGCCAGTCTGATCCGCGACGAAGCGTGCGTAGATGTTTTTCTCACTTTCTCTTTTTTGATTCGTATGTAGATGTACATGGGTGTGGATGCTGTGAAAATACGATAATTGTCGTGGATGTGATGACTGCTTTTTTTCATTGTTTTTTTTCTCTAATCCTCCTTCATATTCAGGTGTTTTCTTATTATCGAGTTTATTTCTCAAGCTGGAAAGGAGAAAAGAAGTGGTCCAAAGTGCCGCGAGATAATGTTTGCCCTGCTCTCTGATGCGCGATGATGAAGAGAGTTTTAATGATTGTCACCTCTTTTTCGCCATTTCTTCCTACTTTTTTACTTCCAAATCACGCCGAGACGAACTGAGTTTATTATGGGAATCGATCAGTGCTTGTTTTCACGCTCCTCAAGTGCCAGGCTTGCCAAGTTTACCGAGTTTCCAAGGCTTATTATTGGTTTAAATTGCTGAAAACAGAGTTAGCGACCTATTCGCTATGAGCTCGACGCTTTTAATTTCGAATTGTACACAACCTTTTTTTAACAAAAAATCATTGATAAAGGTGTTTCAGGTTTTAAAGTATTAAAAAAATTCATTCTTCAAATTAAAATGTTCCAAGCAGTTTTTATATTGAAAATAAGGAATGATATTTTTCTACCATTTCAATGTATACAAGAGAACTGTGTAAGCATTTTTTATAAAATTGACATATATTTTATACATAAATAAAATCCGTTAGATATTATTAAAACGCGAATATCTAATTCAGGAGTTTTATATAAATTTTAAGCTGTACAATAAGTGAATACAAATGTTAAAAACTACTTTTATCATTATATTTAAAAAGTACAAAATTATAGATGCTCGCTCAGAATAAAATAACTGCTATCTTAGAAATATATTTTCCAAATTTTCCTTTATGATCAAGGAAAGTTAAGCTTGCAAGAACGAGTATACACTTGTGGACAACTCTGACAATGCTCTGATAATTTTTTGTAATTAGAGTATATAATTTTTCCGTATTCCTAATTAAGACAAAGACAAATTTAAATTTTCAGTCAAATTAACATTGATTGAATAATCTCTGATCTTTAAAAGAAGTATTAAAATTACTGAAATGATCAAACGCTTTCTTTGATATTTTTGTCACACAGGGTGAACCCTATGGTATAAATTCTAACGTAGACTAGGTATAAAAAAGATGGAAAGTAAACGAGAAATAGAGAGGGAAAGGGCTGTTGAGAGAGTAAGAAAGAAGTCAAGTTTTGAGAAGGGCTGGTTCGATATAGAGTAAAGTAGGAGTTGGAAATTTGCGCTCAGAAAAGATCACGAAAGGTTGGAGGCACAATAGAGCATATCCAGCTATGTTTTTCTCCTTTCGGAAAGTACAGCCATCGTTAATAGAGAACGGTAGATAAATAGAGAGAGAGAGAGAGAGAGAGAGAGGACAAAACCTCGCAGATGACGAACAAAGATGTCGAAAAATTGCCTCGAATCTTTCAATTCCTTTTTCAACCCCATAGTTGTCCAACCTCTCCGCGTTTTTTCCCTTTTCATCTGTTGCCGTGACTCCTATCTCATTTATCGCATCTTTATTCTATCTAAATAGATATTTACATTAGATTCATTGGAATTTCCGAAGCTCCTAACCAGGTTCTGTACTTTTTCGCAAGAGTTAGCCTTGCAATCTTTTTATCGTGACGATTGGTCATCATATCTAGGGAATTAATGGCATTTTCCATTTTGTTTGACCATTCGACTCTTGATAAAGACAAGTGATTGGGTATAATAACCTCAATTATACTTAGAGAGGTCAATTACTAGTATAAAGTATTTTAGTAGAAGGAGGTAGTGAATGAAAGAAAAAGTTTAAGTAAATTTTACCGTGAACAAATAAGTTATTAGCTGGCAGTTGTTGTGCAGCACATTTATACTTAGTAAAATATACTTGGACTTGATGGTTCTGTTACGGTGTTTCTAATATCGTGATAAACTATCTTAAAAAACTTTTATGAAGGCTAAAGTAATTACTCTTGCATTAAGTACGAAAAGAACAAATTGTCTCTTTTATACATAGGATTGAAAAGAAGCAAGGTTTACTCATCAATTAATTTCCAAGCAATTCTAGCTTTTGATGTTCATCAAAAGGGTATACATTTAATACCTCTTAAAAAGTTTCCAGCAAGACAAAGAATCAAAAGCAACATATCAAAATGGAGAGTAAAATCATCCCTAATGATTCGAAGGTGAGTACCTTGTCTAACTTGTTGGACTGGATCACCCGTGTCCTCAACCAGCCCAACCAACACTACCAGTATTCAATGTAAGCCCCCGAAAGCCTCTTTCCTTCCCTTCCACCCTTTGGGAGCGTATTCATGACTTGACATTCCCCGACACCGAGAGAAGGGTGGTAATATACTCGGAGAAAGCACCAGAACGTCAAAGAAGAAAAGAGGACGAGGACGCTGAAAAGGAAATGGAAGCCACTTGAGTGCCTATTGTTGTCGACCTTTTTCAAAGTGAAGATTGGGCTGGCTTTATTTTTTATATTATTACATTTTTATATATTACGTAGGTGTGGAGCGACTGGTACACGGAAATATTTGCGGCGGAGGTCAAGCTTCCGAAAAGTGGCGCAGGAAAAAATAAGGTGAGCAAGAAGGAGATAATCGTAGCAGTAGCGACGAGGCGAAGAGTAGCAGGGGCAAGAAAAATTGGGCTGTCCTCGATTAGAGCAACTCCATGTTTTTCAGGGCAAAAATGGCTGGTGGTGGCAAGAAAAGGAGGCTTGGTTTTAAGTTGTTGAAGACCGGGAGTGGTGGCGAGTGAAATGAGTGGAGCATTTTGCTGCCACTGGAGAGTGTTCAGCGTTCAGTTGTGAATGCTTTGGACGCTTCGCTTTTCGCGTTGAGTTTTTCTGAAATTACTGTGAGCATTTTTCACTTTTTTGCTACCTCCTCGCCTTTTTCCTTTTTCGATAGACTGTGGATGGATAATTCGGGGCTTTTCGTTTTTTCCTTACCATTTTTAAAAAACCAAGTTTTTGGTATTAAATGGTAGTGATGTTAAAGTAATAGCCATCAAATGTTTTAAGAACAACTTTTGAGTTTTAAATAAGGGAATTTTTAAAATGTTCTTTTTAAGGATCTGCAGAGCGTTATTTCGGGAATGTGGAATTTTAGAAATTTTAAATTCATGAAAATCTCTCTGATTGATATTAAGATTCGAAGGATTGTAACCTTATACATACGTATATATATTTCGAGCTCTTAAATTTAGATTAATTACTTCATCACTCACGATTTCAACATTTTACGTGTTTCACTATCTACTCACCACACCGTCAGGTCGCTTTAAAATTTTCACCTAATAAAAACTTTGATTACAATGTATTCTCAGAGGTACTTGTGCTTTTATAGTTCAAGTTCCACTCTGCAGGAATAATTACAGTGGAAAAGGGAAGAGAAAATGCAGCGTTGAAAATTCTTGGGGATGTTCCCGAAATAGGTCACCTCGAAAAATGTGTCATTTATCTATGCACCTACACGCGCGCAATGACGTCTTATTCCACCATCACCATAAGCAACAGAAACTTTTCGTCTTTAAATTATCGAGCTGAATCCTCATCCTTTGACACGAGGGCTATAGAATCGTAAATTGTAGTTTGCTCTTTGCGGTCGCGACATTAAAAGGGGGAATAGCTGGACATCCGATAGAGACACCACAAAAGGCAAAAAGTCGTCGCTCTTGAGACAAGGAGGACAAGGACAAGGGGTCACGTTGTGTTTCAGGCTCGTCTTGTCGAACCTCTTGGGATCCACCACACACATTTGTACCAGAAGGATCAAAGCCGAGTGGGAGCTTATTTAGATGCATGCGAATTTTTTCGTCGTGCCTCCGTGATTTCTCAATTTATCATGGCTGATGTGGACGAGAAAACAAGAAACGAATTAATTATTTGAAGTAAGTCAATAGTTAAAGCAAAAGAAGTGCTTCTTATTTTACGCTTCCAATTTCTCTGAATTCTTTTAATGATCAGATGAATAATAATAATAAATATGTTATAAAAACTTTTTAATGGCGGTGAAAAAGGCATTGAAGTAAATCATTAATTTTTTACACTCCATTAAGAATCACAATGAAATATATTTTTCCTTAGATATTAGAATCAAAAAATCAAAAAAAATTTGTGCTATCGTTTTCACGTTCTTCAACAGAAAATTTAATTAGAAAAATTGTATAAAAAAGATATTTTTTGTGTTAAATATAAAGATGATGAATTAAAAACTCAACAATAATGATTCAATGTGATTGCGAATTTTCATAATAAAGTTATTACTCGGTTTAATATTTGTACGCAGTCATTAATGGCTTATTTACAAAATTTAAAAAAAAAAACCGGTATTGTATCTTCGGATTTTACAATTTGGATAAATTGAGGGTATTTTTCCATAATTTAAAGTTGCTAAAAAAAATAATTACCTTTTCTACAGAGTAATTACCCATAAGTATTGTATCTTTTAAAAATGACAATTTATTCACAGGCTAAAGTTAATAATTTTAAATACGATCTCATTACTTAGAAAAGAACCTGACTTGCATCTTATTTCACCTTCTTTTTTTGTTTTTTTTTTTCTTTCTTTTTTTATTATAATGTATAAATCTAGGAAAAACAATTGTCTACCGTGACTGCAAGAGAAAAATTAAAATATGGCGTTTCATATGGGTTCCAACACCGGCAGGACGCACTACGCCAGGTCTATTCAGAGAAATGTATACCTCTTTATTATTTACGCACATGCTTTTAAAATACATACCTACATATCTGTAGATGCAAATAGCCATTACCGAAAATTATCCGCAAAAGGGTTTTAATGGCCCGAGAAGACAGTTTTGCCCGTTTTTCCCACTAGTCGATTACACGGATCGATTTCGAGTAAACTATATCTTAAATAAACTCTCTAAATTTTGAAATTCTACTTTTATTAATTTTCATCGTTATTTTACAAGATTTACCATTGAATATTGAAATCTATATGAAAAATAGGTATAATAATTATTTATTATTTAAAACCGGTAATTTATGAATTTAATAAATGAATTTCATATTTAATAATGAATATAATATGTTTTAAAATATATTTATATTCTGAATTCAATAATTAATATTACAACACAATATAAAAAATTTCAATATATTTATGAAAAATTTTATAGTATAATTGTATTCGAATTTTAATTAAAAAATTTTTTTTGTTTTAAGTAAGTTTATTTTCTTTTTTCCCTTCAGATGTTCATAAAAAAAAATAATTATAAGTATTTATTGTGTTTGGTAATGTAAGAAAATTTATCAGAAAATCATCGAAAGCTTATTAAATTAAAGAAGAAAATGTTTTTGTTAATTTTTAAAAATATATTGGGTCAAATCTAAAATTTTAACTTGAAACAGTACTCTAATGTAAATGAATCTTTCGTATATAAAAATTATCAGATGAGAATAATTTTTTAACAAAGGTAAAGGCGATAAAATTTTGGTGGGCGGGCAATTTTTGTGTTTGGAGAAAAAAGAATAAAGCACTCGTCTTGCATTCATAAATTTCGACGACCTTTCTGTCTCTATCTTTTTCCTCTTTTCTTCACTTTCGCTTTTATTTCCCTGTTCACTCTAGTTTCCTGTATCAGCGTAACATTT
The DNA here is from genome assembly GCA_018907245.1 of Eupristina koningsbergeri. Lineage (NCBI taxonomy): Eukaryota > Metazoa > Arthropoda > Insecta > Hymenoptera > Agaonidae > Eupristina > Eupristina koningsbergeri. Next base: position 1,569,257 of record JACCHV010002776.1, read on the forward strand.
TTTCCCGTCCATTCTTTATTTTCTCCGGATGTATTTAGTACCTCAGATAAACCCGCAAGTCGTAATCTTGCTGCACAAAGCCGTTTGCTGATTCCAAGCTTTTTTTTCTTGGTTTCTTTTTTATTTTTTTTTTTTAAAAAAAGGTCTGTTTTTCAAAATAAAAGAGGTGAAGGTGAAGGAAGTCTCGCTAAAATGTGAATTATAAATCTGAAAAATTCGTCAGATTAATCATAGATTTTGCATCTTAAGAAATATTATCAAGAATGTCTATGATCTTGGATATGTCAGTACTGACTAAGATTTCATTAATTTAAAATTATTATTCAACTATCTTATCGTAAGAGTGATTCTCATTTTCCTTACTTTAGGTATCGCATAGTTTGAACATTGAATTCGGCTTTTCAGAAAAACAACATGAATATTTGTTTTTAATTTATTCTTTATATAATCATAATTTTAGGATTAACATTTTAAACCAGTACTAAAATTAAATTTGTTGCAAATTTATTATCATTTACTAATCTTTTTTTCTAATTCGCAGGATAATTTCAACGATTAATGTTTTCCTAAATTTACTAAATTGATGATTAAAATTTGAAGAAATAAATATTTGTCAGAATGAAAAAGATATTCGTCCTCACATACACACTTTCCTAACACTAGTTTATTCTAGAAATTTATTTTGTGGAAAAAGAACGATAGAAGGTGGCGCCTATTTTGATCTTTGTGTTCATTTTTTATTTCCTCCATTTCCGTGGGTAGTATCATTCGATTAAACAACACGCCACATTGTTTTTCCCATTTATCATGACCTCAACATCACCAGAGATCCAAAGTTAAGCCTTGCTGATTGCGCATGAAATTAAAGGATTGAAATAACGGGAGATAGAAATTGTATACGTGGCTTTTATTTCACCTAGAAAGTAGCAACGAGTGGAATGTTAACAAATGGGTGGCTATCCTCGAAAATTTGTATATTCGTGAGATTATAAAAATTTCCTTTGCTCGACACGACATTGTAGCTGATATTATTTCAAATACAACGCTTATCTTCCAGTTGCACAATAAATCAATTTAGTACTTTTTGCATTTTTACAAATTCATTCGATCCAATCCATTCAACATCATGAATTCATATTTTAAGTGTTAATCTTACGTAAAGATAAATAAATTTAGTCATAAACCACGTATAGGATTTATAAATTTAAAAAATTTTATTTTGCGGGCTCTAATCCACTTATAAAACAAAGAATTTATAGAGAAATGTATTTCGAGATTATGCTCATTCGCAATACAGAAATGTATGTATTTTGTTGGAATTTTTTTAAGAATTAAGGTATAATAAATGTGCAAAAGTCGATCTAGGTCACACTTGGAGAACACTGACAGAGATATCGCGTAATATTAAAATAAATTATTTTTAATCAAAGATATTTCGAAAGTGCGAAAGTGTGCCAAATTTGGTGAATAAAACTTCATAGCAACAGATCTGTGGGTTTATCAGGGGATCGAATTCACAATTGTTTCAACGCGAAAAAAAATCAACGTCTTCTAATTAAGCTCGAAACCAATTGGGACAATGTCCAATCGAGGGTAAAGTCAATGAATTGGCTTCCGATTAATTATAATGGCGCGTCTATCGAAAAAAAAAGAATACAGGGATTCGAATATCCGAATGGCAGGGCCATTGTTAAGGAGGAGCTTGAAGGGTTGATTGAGGGTGAATCCGGGGGTGAATAGACTGCCGGCAATTAATTTCATTGAAACAGCATTTTTAAGACCAAAATATTAGTTGGTTGCAATAATAGATAGTAGTCAATGCGTAATTATTACAAATATCTTTTTGTTATTCGAGGAGAAGGTCTTTGTGCATATTTTTCTTCTCAAACATGTTGAGACGACGTGCGGTAATCTTCCAAGAAAATTGTACTTAAGAGAATAATAAATAAATAAAAACACGAATCTAGAGAATACAATAATGTTGTAGTTATCAATTTATTGAGAGCCACACGAACAAACAACATGAATCTCATAAAAATATATTTTTGTACAAATAATGATAGTTATATTTCATTCAAAAAATAAATGATATATAAAAAACAATGGAGGGCTTCATTTTATATTTACGAGCAAATATAGCTCGAGTTGACTTCTGCTAGAACTCATAAAATTTTTACAAAATGCAGTTTTACTTGTAGTTATTTATCACCATTAACCATATAACACCTATGCAGCGGTTATTCCGTATGAACAATATTATAGCGAATTAGTATTAATAACATTTTCTCTGTATAATAAATATTTTTCCTACAAGAGACAGAGTAGTTTGTCTGTGGGCTTATTATTTTTAATATTGCATTCGTAACGTGCCGCAATGTTGATCAAGCTTTGGCATTTAATAAAGCAAATCAGCTGGAGTGATGCATTCACCAAATTAATATAAATTGTAATGAATAAACAAATTAAATGTAAACAAATTTCGATTTGATGATATTAACTAGACTCATTCATATGCCTACCCTTAATTACTTATACCAAGTAAACGTTGCTGATTTTACAAAAACAACTTCTTTATTATATATTCCCAACAGGATAATGCTTCTTTCTCGGTCGTTACAAGTAAAGTTGGGTAACAAAATGCGAATGTAAAATTATTCAAACGTATCTCTTGATAAATCTTATCGAGAGACAAATCAAGTTAGTTCCTGCATCTTCATCTCTGCATCTTTTTTTATTTTTTCTTCGGCCATGTACTCTTGGCAGTCACGATTCCTCGAATAGTATAAGTATTATTTCTGATTCTACTTTCCCCGGGGATTTAGAGAATGTGAAAAATATAAGATACTGGGATGGAGATTTATAATAGCTCGTCAAACGAATCGAGGAACATCAAATATTGCATGGGAAATACTGATAAATAAGTATGTGTCCTATATTCAAGCGTTGAAATTTTTTAGTTGAAAATTTTTGTTACATAATATGACAAGATTCCTGATCTATTTTAATTTCGCTCTCAACATTGTAAATTTATGCGATTATTATTTTTATTCGTTGGAAATTTTTTTCGAGGAATTCCGTCATATATTTTTACATTTTCTTATATTTAAAATTAGTCGAGAAAATTCTCGTTGTAGTAATATATGATTTATGAAATTTGCTGTATAGGGTAAAAATTTACTTAAAATAAAAATATGTCGTTGGAAGGTTTCTCTGATTCATACTTTTTTTTTTAATATTGGAAAAATAGCATATATTTGAATATAATTTTTAAATATAATATTGTCAAAATGACAGGTATTGATAAACGATGTTTGCAGACAATTTATGATTTAAATAGAAATGGCGTTTTTAATAAATGTAGATTTTGTTCAAAATAATTACTGAGGAAATTCACTGGTAATTAAAATAAATATTTACGGATGTAACGATTGAATAAAATAAAGTGGTAAAAATAAAGATGTGTATACAATGTAAATACACAAATAATTTTTTTCTGTATTTAAATTTTTTTGAAGAATCATCAAGAATATCTTTGTGGAGAGTCCTTCATTTTATAATAATGCAAATGAAATTGTTAAATATATTTTATTAGATCATTATCATTTGAAGATAAAATAACATAAGTTTGTAAAGAATTACGGATAAAAGATGAAGTAAAATAATGTGGCACAAGTCTTGAAAGAGAAAATTTGTTGTTTTCATTAGAAGATCAAAAAATATAATTTTGTACTCCAGAATAGTGATGGAAAAAAAATTCAACCTCGCAATCGAAAAGGAAGAAAAAAGATAGGAGCTAAGCCAATAACAAACACGAAAGACCGATTCGCATTTTGCGCAATAACAAAAATACGCAGAATCCTCATCCCCCTAGCATCCCTTTTAGCATCAATCACCCCCAACGCAAGTGTAAACGTAACCCTGTGTACATAGTAGTCTCCCTCGAACAAGGTCGAGCCGCTTCGGTTTTCACCCTCACTCGGCCATTGTGCTTGCGGGGGTCATGGGTCAAGCCCCGAGTGAGCACATGCGCGTAACGAAACGGCCGCGCTTAACGAGATCACATGTAGTCCGAATTATTCCCATTTATTGCCGTTTTCTATTATGTGGGGCCTAGCGATCCAGTTGGATTTGTACTTTACACGCGCACACGCGTGCAGTTGGTCAACTCAGGTATGCGCGACAGATGAATGTCAAAATAGAAGGCAGGAGACATTAATAATGTGTAATTTTTGTGGGTTCATTGAATTTGCGAAAGGGCTGAATAACATCTATTGACCAGAGGAGGTGGATACCGGAGGGGAAGGGCACGTGGAATGCACGAACGGCCAAAAATTACTTTACCCGTTGTTGTGCATTGTTTCATGTAATTAGTTTTTGTATTAGTTTTGGTCCGTTTGCTTTGCTTATCAAGTACGGATCTGTAACTGCACATGTGATGGCTGTTGTTTGATATGCTCAATGGCAATGCCTACTTTTCCCCTATGTCGTGCATAAATTACCATTATATTGTTACGCTTTTGAAAAACAGTTTATCCACTTCCGATTTAATTCTAAGTTTATGAACTTTTTGCATTCGTTGGAACTCTGGCCGATATCTCGTAAATTTTTCAACGATTCCGATAAAGTGCATCACCCATTGTTACCTTGTTTACCTACAATTTTTCATTGTCTTGTTCAGAAAGCGTATCTGCAGTGACGTGATCGTCGTTCTATCGAATTTCATAAACGCAGATTTCAATATTTAGTCATTCGAGCGGTATTGATTTATGCTTTCGAATGGTCTTGCGCATACAAAAAGTAGGTGGTTAAAGCAATAACTTGGTAGAGAGGCTGACAAAAAACCATCTTTCGTGACAGCATACGAGATTTCGGGGGCTTTAGTGACTCCTCTAGCATGTCTCATTCCAGCCTTGAAATTCCGAAAATCTCCCGCGTTCAAAAATTCTCTTTGCGAATCATTCGTTTCAATGCACTTGTAATTTTCGCGTGGCCCGCGATTCAGCAGCAGCAGAACAGCGGAGAAAATGACGAGGAAAAGACGACGTAAAAAAGAGGGACGAGTCGGAGGGGCAAAGAGGATTATTAATTATTAAAAAGGGGTGGGAATTTTGTGATGCGTTTATGAATTATACAGACTCAGTCGCACTTCGCTCGCAAAACTTTTCAAGCTTACATGTGGCTGTGTGTGTGCGCACCAGCGCATGCGCATATGCGGAAGCGTCCACATCCATACACACCCCTGAGCCCTGGTGCAAGATAGATTATACGTAAATTATTCAATGCCCCAAATAGAGCACTCAGGGAAATTTAGCTTTTTACCGGAGATGAGACTGGGCGTGCAAAAATGCTAAATATTTGGGTTATCGGGCGCCTTATTGGTGCCAATAAAGCGATTTATTCTTAACGGGTTTGGCTTTTAGGTGGGCATATATATCGTCCGATTCTATTTCTTTTTTGATGCAAGTTTTTCGCCCGTTGATAACAAACTCGTATGCAAGGACAGGCATACGTGGGTATTTTGACGGCGTACTTTAGCCAGTGGATTTTGGATTATTATTGTAGAATTGAATTAGCTAATCTAGTCCTGTTCCTCTTAAATTCTTTCGTATTATTATTATCTTTTGTAAAAGCTATTGTGTAAATTGAACATTGCTCAAAGTCGTAAGCGCGTTCGCCTGTACTTTACATGTCACTGTTACAGTCACTACTAACCGATACAAATGTAGATATTTAAATGTGATCTTGTGGAATACCAATGCAGATAATACAGATTTACGAAGCTCAAAATGACAGAAAATCACTAGAATGAGGAGAAGGTTTAAGATTCGTTATTCGGCAGATAATTGATTGATACTTTGCAATGGTTGGTAATTTAAAATTATATCTATGTCGTTCGAACGACGATTTTTAAATAATTTTTCTTCAAATAATTGAAATTCCACATAAACCTAGATATGCGCTAATTAAATCGAACAAGTTCGGTTATAAATTTAGCCAGGAGAAAAATTGATAAATTACAAAAGTCCGAGAACATTATAAAATTGAATCATGAAACGAAATTTCCAAAACAAAATCCATGAAGGTATTAAAGATGCATAGAAGCCATTGTGACAATCAGTCCAACATTGAAAAACAATTCTATCCACATTCAGAGTTGAGAGCTGAACCTACGCATTCCCGGGGTATTGATGATTGATGTAAAAAGAATCATTGCGCCCACATTGACGTCTGGAAAATACACCTGTCAGTCGCGCTCGGCAGTCCGATAGCCAAGCTTGAGTGCCATACGGGTACGATCTTTCTTATCACGTCTTATTCCGAATTCTCTGTTACTGGTGCAATAATCACCCTTTCCTCGGGCTGTTCCCTGTGACAGAGTTGGTGCACACTCTCATCCACTTTGAAAGTATCGCGGTACGTCGCACAGTGACCACTATGTTCGGGAGATTCTTCACCGAGGAGGGGCTTTGGTGTCTCACTTCGAAGCGCGTTTGCTTCTATTCGTATCAGCCGTGTGATAAATTGATTTTGTATCGTGATTAATGCTCTGGAAACGATGATCTACCATCAGTCGAGAAGAATGGATCCACGTTGTTTAAAGCCGTGAAAATGAAAATTTGTAAAACCACATATACTGTAGTATTAAAACTTTGTATTGCTACTGCAGGATTTTTTATTTGCAATATCCATAAATAACTGCCAAAAACATAAGACCCGAAAAGAATTTAAAAATATAGCCTACCAAACTCATTTTGCTTTGCTTATTATCTCTATATATATGACAATTCATTTCGTGTGTACATTTTAAAGCAAGCGAATGCCTAGTGCCTTAGTCAATAAATACGAGTATTTATTCTTATGAAATTAAAGATTATCCGTCCAATAAAAGGTAAATACAAAAAAAAACTCTTATAAAAACAAAATTTCATTTATTTTTATATATTTTATAATTGAAATGCATTTTTGACATCGATATTCTAAAAATCCAGGGCAGAATAATATCTAATTCGTTTTTACAGGTATAATCAATTAATTATTAGTACACAATAATAATTGATAATATTTTATTAAAAAAAAGATGCGTTGATAAATAATCAATATGTATCATGTGAAAATTACGCGACGATCAATCATGTTATATGTTTTATTTTTCATCAAATCGAATGTACAATTCGTATGTATAGCAATCGTATTTCAAATACAGATAAATGATTGAGAATGCATGTATAATCTAAACAGACTTATCATACTATTTGTTTGAAAGTACAGTTCAGTACACACTTTGTTATTAATGTTATGCTATTTAAAGTGATACGATTATATTTCGTTTTCTTATAATAAAAATGAATCTTACATGATAATGAATAAATAATTAAAAAGGCGTACATCATTTCATTTATAAATTGAAATGGAGTGTTTTTTGAAGAATAATTTAATTATTCATCATTTTACCTCGATTTATTAATTCCTCGAAACTTTTTATATGATTACAATTTATAAAATTTGTACAATTAATTTTAAAATCATTTGCAATATCAATTACATTAATGGGTTTGTTTTATTACAATTACAAAATTATAATTATTTTTACTATGAATAACTTCATTATCATATTTATTAGTTTTAACAAAAATTTTAATGACAGTTATTATTTCAATTTTTTTTTTTTTGTTGAGCAAACCGAAATTTCTTCTACATTAGCTTGAATGTTAGTTCTTGAATTGTAGTTATTTAGTAGTTTTCTTAATACTTGCAAGTCATAAATACAACCATATCATTTGAATACGATCAACATTTTCTTGCTAATTTATTATTTAAAATTAACAACAAATATTGATGTACGAGCTCATGTATTATAATAATGTAATCTTTTTTATTATTATTTTTCGCCATTCTTCGATAAATATGTACTTGTAAGAATAGTACCATTTTAATGACATAAATAATATTCTTTATTGATTGTAGTATCTTCTAATCAAAATTTATGAAACATAAAACTGAGTTAATTGAAATAAATCTAAAAAGAACTTAACAAAGCTTCTAATGAATTCTTATATAAGGTACTAAATGACAAGTTCCTTATACACAGAGAAAAATAAAATCAATTTTCTTGTGTATACAACAATGTGTATTTTTTAAAATTACATATGCATACCTAATATATGCAGTGGATTATTAATTTGGAATAAAAGCTTTAAGGTTTAACTTAAACGTTTACTTGTAATTGAGTTCTAAAAGCATGATTATGCCGGGAATTTCATATTTGGTTTAGTTCCTGGTATTGCATCTGATCGAGCCTCGCATTGACCGGTTGCTAATTTTAGGATCATAATTATAACCGGACCTTCTGTTAATTACTCTTGTTTTGTATTAACTTTCCTTTGAATAAAAACAAGTTATAGTTATGTGTTTGATTCTTTATTGATATTTAAATACAGTATGCGTCACGAGAAGTCATTTTCATCCGATCGGTTCGATAGTACGATTTATTCTGATTAAAAAAACATAATGATTGAATTTATGCAAAGGAGTTTCTTGATTGGCGAAAAATTTAGGTTTATATGAGGAGTAGTAGGAGTTAACTAATCCCCAAATGTTATATTCGCCCTAATAAAAATACAACTAGAATTTGGCGAATTGCAATTTTGGAAAAACCCATAATTGTTGAGAAAGGTAATATTTGTTTGTCCCTATAATAAACTTCGTCTCGAGATAATCCTAGCTATATCAAATATATATACAGCTATTCTAACTACCATATATGACACGCCTACAATTTTTCATATTTCTAGACATCCTGCCCGCCTTGAAAGAGTTTTCTTTCAAAATTCGCATAATTACATAATTAAAATATCTTGTAGCATATTTCAGATGTGATTATTTTAGAATTTCCTCATAATAGTTACTTATTACAGTGAAAGTACAGTCTTATAATATTTACTTTACAACTTACAATTGAGTTATAATTTATTAGCTTAGTTCATATAAGCTATCATACATTATTATGAAACTAATTAAAAATACAATATACGGTGTCTAATGATGCAATGAATAAAGTGGTAATTGCAAATTAGTGACACTATCAGATAATTACAATGAATCTCCACAGATTGAATTTTATTTGTCCTTCTCCATTGGCAGTATACAAATTTTCGTAATTGACCTTTTTATAATTCCTAGAGCTGTTTGAATTAATACCACTCGAATTACAATGTCAGCACCGGAATGTACCTCACAGATTCTTCCTAGCGGCCATTGCATCAGTGCAGTATTTTCATCCTTTACTAAAACCATAGTTTAATCACGTTTTCCTTCAGATTTAACCACTTGCATCTCTGCTATAATTAATGTAGTTACTCAATTTTCCACCTTTTCCAGAACTGTTGAAATATATATTGGCTATGTTTAGATGTTTGATTTTTAAATGTGTGCATCGTGCTCTGGTAACGGCATTAAGCTATCTCCAATTAAAAACGGTGTTATGAGAGTTAAGTCCTTTGAATCACTTGATAAAGGTACGAGAGGACGAGATTTAAGGAACGCCTCGATCTGGATTAAAATGGTGTAAAGTTCTTCGTACGTGAGTCTTGATTCACCGACTACTCTTCTCAGATGCTGTTTTTTAGATTTTACGGCATTTTCCCAAATGATTCCAAGGTGCAGAACACGAGGTGAAATGAGATGCTATTTGATTTTCTTTGAGGCTAGAAAACTCCAAATATCTGCATCCCTTATTGTTTTAAATACCTCATTTAAAGCATTTTTTTGCACTTATGAAGTTGGTTCCGTTGTCAGAATGGATTTCACTGCAGCTACCGCGTCGTGAAATAAATCTCTTCAGACAGTATAAAAATGCAACGGTGAACAAATCTTGAGCTAACTTGATGTGGACCGTCTTGGTGACGAAACATACAAATATGCAGATGTGGGATTTAATAGTTACTCTTGATTTTACATTATCCCTGAGCAAAAAGGGTCCAGCATAGTCTACAACGCATATATAAAAAGGTATTTGAGGGACTAATCTCTACATGGGTAAATCACCCATACGATGCATGGAATGCAGTGGACTGCACTCTGAAACACTTCACACAGCTTTTTTACATAAATCTAGATGATAATGACCAATAGCGTGTTCTACATGAATATATTATAGCTAGGCAACCCACATACAAGAGTCTCGTGCTCATTTTTTACCAATAATTTCATGAAGGCATAATTTGCAGGTAGTATAAGTAGATGCCTCTGTTCATAAGGAATTACGCATTCCTTAGTCTGCCACCAACTCTCAAGCATCCACCTTCATCTATAAAAGCATCAAGCTGCTTGAGTTTCGTATCTGCTGCAGATCCATACACCTTTATTTGTGATATTTGCGAAAAACCTTCTAGTTGTGCTCTTCTGATTAAAATTGATTTGGCACTATTCGATTCATTGCTTGTTAATGGCTCCGTGCACTTGGTGATGAGTTCCCTTACAGTTTTATGCGCTTTAAATTGTTTAATAAATCTCCGCATATAGGCAAAACCCTTATTAATTTGTTAAAATCGGAGAATTTTGTAAAAGGCTCTAGTAAATTTTGAGGCTTTTCTTTGTTGTGCTCATATTTGCTCAGTTTTTACTTCAAAAATTATAGATGCATGACAAATCTTGCACCCCTCGGCTATATTTTCTGTTGATGATCCACTCCTCTCTATTAGCTATCTCTCTTGAATGACCGAGTTTCAATACTTCATCCTTAAACGGTATTTTTATTACAAAGCGCTCATTGCTATTTTATGTAGTAGTACTTTTGCAATGTATTTCACAAAAATCAGTTACATTGTTTCCTTTCGTAGATTCCAGAATTCTATTCTCAATTTTCCAAAAGCGTTTTAATTGATCATCTAATGTTTTATTGTTTATGAAATGGCAAGATATTGTTTTTTAGCCACAGCTATATTACCACTGAGAATCCAACCCAACAAGATTTTTTGAAGGATTAAACCATTGTTTAATGCTATCTGATACACTAATAGGAATTTCAAAAACAGAAAAGCACCAATAATTAAATTAATTGGACCATCAAAATTATATTTTTGATCAGCCATGTCAATACCAGATGGAATTTTTATATCGGCAGAATGAATGCATTTGCTCGGTAGATGATTAAAGATTTTATCTAAAATTATACAGATGAGCGTTGATGAATAATTTGATAAGCGAGAAAAGATCTTTATTGTAACGCAATACGGAACGTTTATAGATTCTTGTATGATGCCAATTAATTCAATATTGCTAGTCTTTTATTGTAATTTCAAGCATTCGCATAAAGATTTTGTTATAATATGATGCTGTGCTTCACTGTCCAGAAGCGCCCAGCATTCATGTTTTTTCCCTATCGATCTTCCATGTATATATATTCAATTGACAGTATCGTGTATATAGAATGCTTCTTAGTTAACGCTGAAAAATATGATAATTGGAATTCCGTTTTCTTTATAATACTTGAGTCTTCAGTGTGCAAAGATGCGCGGCTTCGTGTTTTATCAATGTGCAATAAAGTATTATGTTTCTTACTGCATTTGCGACATGGACCACTAGAATAATTTTTATTTTGATGACCGGTCGATAAACAATTGAAGCATAGACTGAGTTCCTTAACTTTTATGATTCTAGCTGGCACCGAAAGATCTTTAAATGTAATACAAGAGTAAATTGCATGATTACCTTTGCATATCAAACAAGCTGTTGTGTGCAATATGTTAGTAAGAAACAACTTAAATTTCATGTTCGAAATTGTAAGTATGTAACGTATAACTCAGGCAGAAATTTCCGTTTTAATTGTTTTTCACCCCGCCCTAAATTGTATTATTGGGTTTATTATAGAAAATAGTGGGAGATGACAGGTAGAAGAAGTATGTATCAAACATAAAACTATTGAAAAAAAGGGGAAGTTAGTCGTCATTGAGTAACCACATAACACACAACATTCTCCCTTAAATTATTTCTGCAATGCATAAATAAAGATCTTTCATCACATTCAATTTTCGTGTGTTTTATTGAAAAGGTTACCCTCAAGTAATTTTAAGTGTAACAAAATCTACACTAGCTTTATTTGTCGTCGCAATTGAAAATGTTTCCATACGTGCATCTGATACCCTTTTTATTTTATTATCATTTTCGGACTTGTCAATATTCATTTTTTTAAAAAATTTATAATGATTTTCCAATACTATTAACAGTTGATTCAAAGTAGGTTTTTCTGATGATTGAATAGAATATTTTTTCCAATCACGATTAGCATTTATATTTAATTTAGATAATAAAATGATTATCATAATAAGATACCATTTGCTCGTACATTCTCTTAGACTATTAATCGTGGATATATGATTGTTTACTGAGTTCAATAGGCGACAGAGCTCGGAGTGAGATTCACGATTTAACGCTGGTAATTCCAAAATGCTATATCCATGATAAATTAATAGTGCACTAGAATCATCGAAACGTTTTTTTATTGTTTGCTACGCTGATTTGTAGTGTTTTTAAGGATTTCCTTAATCAAATTTTAATTAAATTATTTATATTGAAACGAGTGAGGAAAGGAGAATTTGCTGCTGGGTTGAAATGATATAATAATTTCGCGTAAACACAAATCAGAATACAATTTATTTAACGCGGCATAAAAACCTCCTGCTTTCAGGGGGAAAAGCATCCGTGAAAAGAAGAAAACACAATTAAAAACTTACATGTGTATCTGCAGACAGAGAAAATCGGCGCTCGCAGCGCTCGCAATCGGCGGCTTGCGCTCGGAGAAGCCGCAGCGTGGGCGTCGGGAGACGCGCTGATCAAGCGGGGTGGACTTGGTGTTCGTCAACACCCACCCAGGATTCGATCGCCGGGCGCTGCCTTGGAGATGATCGGGAACGATAGGTCCCGGATTCCCTGGATCCACCAGGATTCTCCTGAAACACACCACACACACACACACACGCACAAATTACACACAATATCGTACTTTCACACGCGAGAGGAAATAAAGTGGCGAAAACGAGAATCTGTACAGTTAGTGTACAGGACGCGAGGTCGCAGAGAATATTGAAGATTCTCCCCCGCGTCAGACCCCACGCAGATCAATTTTCTTCCGGGTCCGTCCTCACCCCGGACATTTTACAAATTTTGGTACATTTCCGCTCGCTTTCACTTTTGAAAAGCGAAGAAGCAAGCTAACACGATAACTGCACCGAACACGTAGTTTCATTTTGACATTCCAAAACATTCTATGGCTCGTGCTGCCTCCCCGGTTACATACGTATTTAGATAATGGTATTTTTGGATGTTAGTCAGCTTCCTGTTTTCATGAACCCAAGATTCAAAGGTGTTTCGAAATTTCAATCCGACACTTATTGATCCATCAAATTTCAGGAATACCGATTTTTGATAATGTTAACTAATTCATTACTATATTGCCATTCGGGCCGTGTGCGATATTTGCGTTAGATAATTGATCTGTAGCTCGTGATTCATTTGTTCCTTTCTCTATTATACTTCGCATCTTGCCAATTACTCGATGATGAGTATTTTCCAAATCAATTTTTTCTGGAAATGATCACGTAACATATTCTTATCCGAGTTTCTTGCTCAACTGCACTAGCATCTTGGAAAGTTTCATTAGCGGTACCACTATTTACGTCCAATGATTCAATTTCGTCTTTCTGTTCCTCAAATTTTTCGAGAAGATTTTCGGCTCGCTCGAGATCGAATGCCGATCATCTAAATCAGATTTTGAGCTAATTCGTCTAAGTAATTTGCGAATCGCGTCAAACTACCTTTAATAGTTACACGTTTTCTAATCAACGTTTCCATAGCTTACAAATTGTTATAATAAATATACACGACTCGAGATTTTTCTAACGATGACATCTTACCAATGGTGTAATGATGGAAATTAATTAGTGCGTCCAGCAGTCACTCCTTTACATTTATATGTAATAAACCCAAAAATGTCAAATGTTAATATACAGAATGAATGGTAAATAAGATGCTACATATGAGTTTGCCTGCATTTATGACACAGTGCTCACGTATGTTGACGTTAAATTTCTGTTGATACACAAACGTCTCTGTTATTATGATGCATAGTGACGTTGTGTATTACGATTTAGTACAGGTTTTCCTTGTTGTTACGACGCAAGGAACAGTGAGTAAGTTTATTTAATTGTAATTATTGGCGTGTAATCACGTCTGATTAATAACAAAAAAAAAACGACAGACACAGTATTACAGTAATTATTGGTGTTCTAGATCGGAGATGCGTGTAATCACGTTAATCTCGGTCTATTACCAATCCAAAAAGACGTCCCCGTCGGCCGAAATGAGCAGTTTATATAGTTTAGTTTTCCCGCACCTCGGACGTTGATTTTCTTCGGCGGCCGGATACACAGCTTTAGTTTCCGTGTAACCGGTCATGCGGTCCGTGTGCGATTTTTTCGATTTAAACAAAATCGTTAATAAACGGTTCGGAACTTTAATTGACAAATCGCGAGTTGAATATTTTCACGCGTGTATTTACATCGAGCCGAACTTTTTCTCCCTTTTAGATGAACAATATAGCAGGTGAGGTGAATAACCTCATAACCTCAAAATTTTCGCAATGACATGTAATATCGTTGCAGTGCTAACTGCTTGTCTCAGTAATAATTGTACAAAAATAAAAGTTAATCGAAATTGGCGTTATCACAGTCATATGCTTCATCATAAAACGAATAATATTTAAGTAATTATTTCTAATTTAAACTAAATTTTCAATAAATTTTCCACAATTCAATTATTACTGTTACCTCCAAAATATATTTTCGGCTTTTACATTGAAATACGTAAAAAAAGCCAGAAAGAAAAAGAATTGTATAGTTTTAAGTTCGTATTGGTCAAATACAAAAATAAATAAAATTTTCGAGATTAACAAATTTAAAATATATAAATAGTGTTGAATTGTGTGCATGTAGTAAGTTCGTCAATGAGTGGGTGGGGCTTTATTGGACCATACGCGAATAGGTATCACAACAAGGACAGGTGATCTCCGCAGTGGGGGGGGGTGTCGTAAAGTAATTGAAATAGCCATTAAGGGCATAAATTTGTTGATTTCGAAGAAAATTTATATAAATAACCGTTGGAAAAATCAGTGCAGACTTGAGGGGAAAGAATTATTAATCTCTACAAGTTTGAACTGGAAAAGCTCAAATGAAATGGGAGGTAATATGCTGCACGAAAAATAAAGTTCGGTTATTATCTCTCGATCTTCACGAGCGAATTGTAATCAGTTAGAATCACATGTAAATAAATAAACCCTTGCATCAAATTTTGTGGTAAATTCATTTCACCAATACAAAAAAAAATACGCTTGTTTTTAATTTAACAAGTGTGCACGAGAATACTCACACGAAAAACGTTGTGGGTATCTTGCGCAATTCATGGGCAATTATTTATGCATTTATTTACGCGTTATGGTGCCCGAACAAATAGTATCCTAAATACGTTGTCTAGCATTTATTAAAATACCTACAAGAATACTTAGAATGACGTTTTTATTAAATCGAATGGGAGAAAATCGATAAATACCTAGGCGGTTTAGTAACCAGCATTCATTCGTGTGCTTTACGATTTGTAGCAATTAAAGATTGTGCTCAAGTAAAATTTAAATTATATGTAACATTGTAAAGCGTAGTGCAGGTCCGATCTTGCACGGATTAAGAATTGGGAAAAACACGTATGGGAAATACCGAGTGTGGTTCAGGTAAGAGTCTGCCCCCACCTTGTCTTTTGGTAGTAATAATTTGCTACTCTAAAAAATGGTTTAAATACGGGGTATTTCATGCATTATTCATTGATTTCAATTGTTACCTGTGATAGGCGCAATGCTGTAATTTTCGTCTGTAATATATTGTAAATATACGTACAAATATTATCAAGTACTTCTTTTATTTATTTCGAAAATCCACATTTCACTAACTATTCTAACGCGACGAAAATATTCGCGTACTAGAAGTGGACTTTTGCGAAAGACTTCTTTCAAAATTTATTATAATAAAGAATAAAAACAAAACTTTAGTCTGCAAATTAAACATGGTCCTTTGAGCCGGATGTTTTAAATAAAGTTGTTAAATAAAGATGTTTTAAACTAAGCAAACTCATTCGAACGAGCAATTCACGTGTGTGAATATAAGAAGGCGAAAATTCGAGAAATCAATCAACTCCTGGATATCCTTGGGGAAAGCAGCCAGTGGAAAAATAAACGACATCTCCTGGACATCCATGGGAAAGCAGCCAGTGGAGAAACAAACAACATTTCCTGGACATCTTCTGGAGCAGCAGCCACTAGAGGTAGTAAGCAGCGTACCTCCTGGACATCCTTTGGAGCAGCAGCCAGCGAAGTGCACCAAAACCACGTCGATACACCAGTCATCAAAACCGTGAGTCGTTCGCCATTCCTTCCTTACCTTATTTTCAAAGGCAATAATAAAAGTGCGTAAAAATGAGTAACGATAATTTAAAAGATCTGCAAAAAGGGCGAGGCGTGATTAGAGCTCAGATGACACGTTTAATAAGTTTCTTTGAGAATACCGCGGTAATTGAAGATGTTGATATTGAATCGCGAAAATTAAAGTTAGAAGCAATGTACGAACAATTCAGCCAAGTGCAAGCCCACATCGAGCTTTTAATGGAAGAAAGCGAAGCCGCGATAAATGCCGAAGACCAAAATCGTGTAGAATTTGAAAATGCGTATTACAAATGTACACGCTTGATCGCGCAGAAAGCTAAAGAAATAATGCCTAATACGAATAATATATGTGCTACACCTCCTCCTACAAATGCATCGCCAACACCTACGCTAAATACGCAAATTATGCATAGATCGCTATTGCCGGAGATAAAAATACAGCCTTTTGACGGGAACCCACTAAATTGGCGATCGTTTCGCAACACATTTCAAACGCTAGTGCATGACGTCGAAAATATACCCGCGGCGCACAAATTTTATATATTAAAAACGTCGCTAAAAGGGGATGTCACGAATATACTCTCTCGATGGATCTAAAGCAGATTACCAAGTCGCGTGCGATCTTATTAAAAAACGATGCGAAAAGCCGCGTGTAATATTAAATTCGCATATTCAAGCGTTATTTGAAATCGCGCCACTAACAAAAGAATGTCCCGCAAAATTAAGATGTTTACGCGAAACCGCGCAAAAACACGTGCAATCTTTAATGCTAATGAAGGATGACGTTAGAAAATGGGATTATATACTAATTTATATCATGGTACAAAAACTCGATAAAATAACGCGGCGCGCGTGGGATATGACTCTTGAAGATCACTATGAGCTAACTTTTAAACAATTAATGAAGTTTATCAGTAAACACGAACGCGGTGAGGAATACGATTTAGTTGAAAATTCAAATAAACGAACACAAGCCCTAGTAGGAGTAAATAAAAAAATGACTGCGCGCACTGTGGTCAAAGCCATAGTATTCATGTTTGCCCTGAATTTCTAAAATTAAATCAAAAGGAGCGTTTTGCGAGTGCTAAAGAAAAGGAATTATGTTTTAATTGTTTACGAAATAACCACACTACTAACAATTGTCGAACGTCGGGGTGCAAGCAATGCAATACAAAGCATAATATACCTCTGCATTTTTCGAAGACGTCGCATCAAAATAATTCAAAACGCGAAAATAAATATGAAGTTAATACAGTTAATAGCGAGGAAAATAACGAGAAAACTGAACGCGTAGGGTATGCGCATACAATTACACAAGATTCTCAATCTTTTTTAGGTACCACAATTATAAAAATAATAGATAAAAACAACAAAGAACATTTGTGTAGGGCACTATTAGACTCGAGTTCACAATGTAACTTTATCATTGAGGGTTTAGCACAAAAACTTCAGCTTAAAAAACATAAAATTAAACGGCCATTATCGGGTCTAGCAATGAAAGAATCGCATTCAAACTTCAAAATAACAGCCGTAATAAAATCGAAAACCTGTAATTTCCAAAAATCTCTCGAATTTGTCGCGCTGCCGATGATAACGGGTGTAGTGCCGTCGAAATTCGTCAGCAAAGAAAAATTAAATGTACCTAAAAATATAAGACTAGCCGATCCAAACTTTAACGTACCGGGGGAAATTGATATTCTCATAGGGAGCACGCTATTTTATAAATTAATGTGTCACGGTCAAATAACGTTAGACAAATACGAGGACGTGACATTACAGAAAACACTATTTGGATGGATCGTGGCGGGTAACATTGACTTGCAATCGCGGCAAGACTAGATAAAATGCATGTTGATATGCAATGTCGAAACACAAATTAAAGCCTTCTGGGAAATAGAAGATTTACCTGAAGAGCAATACTTAACGACTGACGAAAAAAAATGTGAAGAATTATATGTAAAAACGACGCGACACGACAGTACCGGGCGCTACGTAACGAGATTACCCTTTAACTCGAACATCGAGCGACTCGGCGATTCGTATAATACGGCGTTAAAGCGATATAATAACCTAGAAAAAAAATTAAATGCCAATTTGAAATTAAAAAACGAATATAACAAATTTCTTCAGGAATACTTAGATTTAGGACATATGAGCGAAATAAAAAATCCTCTTGTATGGAACGACGGATACTATTTACCGCACCACGCTGTTATTAAAGATGAAAAGTTAACGACAAAGGTTCGCGTTGTGTTTGATGGTTCTGCGAAAACAAAAACTAAGATTTCGTTAAATGATGCGTTATTGAGTGGCCCCAATATTCAAAATGATATTACAGCGGTATTAATGCGTTTTCGGCTACACAATGTCGTCATCGCGGCGGATTTAAAGAAAATGTATCGACAAATAAAGGTACACACGGATGACGCGAAATATCAGAGAATTTTATGGCGAAATAAAAAAGACGAAAAGATAAAAATATATGAATTAAATACGGTAACGCAAGGCACGACGCCTGCTGCATTTTTAGCTGCAACAACATTAATTCAGCAAGCAGATGACGAAGGTGCGCGATATCAAAACGCGGCTAAATGCGTAAAGAACGATTTTTACGTTGATGATTTGTTGTCAGGAGCATACGATGAAAAGGAAGCAGTTAAATTAAAAAACGATTTAACGGAATTGTTAAAGGCGGTAGGGTTTGAGTTACATACATGGATAACAAATAAACCTGAGTTAATGAATGAAGACCTCGAGACGGTTGAAAATATTTCTTTCAATAACGACACGCGAAAAATATTTGGAGTGCACTGGCAACCCTTGCATGATGTAATTAGCTATACGGTAAAAAGATTTTGTGAAAATAAAACGATTACAAAACGCACAATGTTGTCGGAAATCGCCCAGCTGTTTGACCCTCTAGGATTGATAGGTCCAATTGTAATTACGGCAAAAATAATAATGCAGCAGTTATGGAAGTTAAAATTGCAATGGGACGAGTTGGCTCCCAAAAATCTACAAACTAAATGGAAAAACTTCGAAAAAGAGCTTCCCATGTTAAATAAATTTAAAGTAAGCCGACACATTTTGCTTGAAAATCCAATTGACGTGCAACTACACGGTTTCTGTGATGCGAGCGAGCAGGCTTATGGTGCGTGTGTGTATCTGCGCTCAACCGACGATAATGAAAAATATAAAATAGAATTAATTCTCGCGAAATCAAAAGTCGCGCCGGTGAAGACCATCAGCCTTCCCAGATTAGAACTATGCGCAGCTCTTGTGTTATCCAAATTAATCAAATATGCAAAAAATACATTAAAATTAAAATACAGTCAAATTTGCTTATGGCCAGACTCCACTATAGTGTTAAATCAAATAAAAACAGAGCCGCATGAATCAAAAACTTTTGTAGCAAATCGCGTAGCAAAAATACAGCGAAGAACAACAGGAGCCGAATGGTACCACATTGCGTCTAGTGAAAATGCTGCAGATTTTATATCTCGCGGCGAGCGACCGTTAGATTTTATTAAAAACAAAATATGGCTGCATGAACCTGAATGGTTAAATAAAAATAATTATCTTTGGAAATCTTTAAAGATTTCCAAAATAGAAATCCCTGAAAATCGAAAATATACGGTATTAATAAATAACACAAATAACGCTAGTATATTTGAACAATTTTCTTGCATAAATGCACTAAACAAATTCGTCGCCCTATGCTTACGCGCGGTACATAATCGGCGTAATCAGGAAAAAACAAAGGGTAACTTCACGATAGAAAAGTTAAAGAGGGCACATATGAGGATAATAAAGCTTATGCAAGATTATCATTTTAAAGACGAAATAAAAACACTACATAAACAATCCGAAGTAAAAAGCTCGATTATTGCGCTATCTCGGTTTATTGACGATAATGGAATAATACGGGTAGGCGGGCGAGTGTCCAACGCTGAACTAAAGTATGCGCAAAAACATCCGATATTCTTACCGCGAAACGAGCATGTATGAAATTAATAATAAGACGGGCTGACGAGAAATTATGGCACGCCGGGGTTTTAACAACGTTAAATATCGTACGAGAAGAGTATTGGCGAAAAAAATACGTCGCGTTATATTATTAAAAAATGCGTGCGCTGTGCAAAAATGAATGCACAAGTCACAAAATACAAGATGAGTGATCTTCCCTCAAATCGAGTGAAAGAAGCGCGAGTTTTTGAGAATGTCGGCCTGGATTATTGCGGCCCATTTTCCATAAAAGAAAAAAACTACGTAATAGTCAAAGCGTGAAAGCTTACGTTGCCGACTTCGTGTGTTTCTCGACAAAGGCTGTACACTTTGAACTCGTCACGGATCTTACCACAGACATCTATCTAGAGGCCGTTACACGATTCATTTGTAAATATTTACTACGATAATGCCACCAATTTTGTAGGCGCGAAAAATGAAATACTGAAAATCTGCGCTTTCTTTCATTCTAAGGCGATTAATGAGGTAATGCAAAAGAAGCTGAGTGAAAAAAGAATAGCATGGAATTTTATACCACCCCGATCTCCTCATTTTGGAGGAATATGGGAGGCGGCGGTGAAAAGTTTAAAGAAGCGTTTATATAAAACTATCGGAAGTGCGCTCTTTTCGTATAAAATATTTAACACTTTTATTATTGAAATTGAATACATTCTGAATTCCCGACCACTAACATCCATCTCCAGTGATCCCAACGACCTAACTGCCCTCACCCCTGCCCATTTCCTTATTGGCAAATAACCTGCAAGTCTACCTGAATACGATTACGAAAAAATAAATAGTAATAAGTTATCCGATTGGCAGTACATTCGCAAAATCAAACAGCATTTTTGGAAACGTTGGCACAGAGAGTACTTGAATCAGTTTATGACCCGTAATAAATGGCACCTGGGCCACATGAATAAAATCAAGGTCGGCACCCTGGTCATCATCAAGGAAGACAACCTCCCACCAATGTGCTAGAAATTGGGGCGAATAAAAGAAGTGCACCCTGGTGATGATGGTGTAATTCGAGTCGCAACAGTCAAAACTGCGAGTGGCACATACAAAAGGGGTGTGACGAAACTTGCGCCGCTACCGGTCGATATAGAGTGAATCTATTTTCTTTTATTTTATTTTATAGAATTTAAAACATTTATGTGAAATAATTTGCCGTATTGAATGGTAGTTATAGAATGTGTATTTGAACATATGTATGTATTTGTGAAAAGAAAAATGTATATTTGTAATGTCATAAAATTATTGTTATAATAGCGTAGATATACAGAAAAAATTCATTAATGTCTATTTCTCAGGATTGAACGCAAGCCGTTCAAGGCTGGGAGCATGTTTGTGCTCAAGTAAGATTTAAATTATATGTAACATTGTAAAGCATAGTGCAGGCCCGATCTTGCACGGATTAAGAATTGGGAAAAACATGTATGGGAAATACCGAGTGTGGTTCAGGTAAGAGTCTGCCCCCACTTTGTCTTTTGGTAGTAATAATTTTTGTCGGTGGGGCTACTCTAAAAAATGGTTTAAATATGGGGTATTTCATGCATTATTCATTGATTTCAATTGTGACCTGTGATAGGTGCAATGCTGTAATTTTCGTCTGTAATATATTGTAAATATACGTACAAATATTATCAAGTACTTCTTTTATTTATTTCGAAAATCCACATTTCACTAACTATTCTAACGCGACGAAAATATTCGCGTACTAGAAGTGGACTTTCACGAAAGACTTCTTTCAAAATTTATTATAATAAAGAATAAAAATAAAACTTTAGTCTCCAAATTAAACAAAGATCATAACAGCCAGCAATATTAATCTCGATGCCAATTAAGTTAAAATAAAAAATTGTGTTGAAATTATGATTTTTGCTTAGATAACGTGGTCATAATTGAAACAATGCGTTCACGTGCTTATTTAAGCTCGACAATTTTTGAAAATATAATTCGATTCGAAAAAAAGAGACAATGATTTAGCTTCCACGCTTTTTTTCGAAAGGAGTATCGTATTTCAAAGGACTTGGCGATATATTATTTAAGATTAGTCCTTTGGAGTGAAAAGATCCACTTAAATGCTGAGCTAAAGGCGAGAAAGAAAAATTGAAGGAAACTCGGCCCTCGATGTGTGGGACCACCGAATACAAAAGACCAATGATCCCCTCTTTGTCGAAATAAACTTGGGCTCGCCCTTCGTTATCGCCTTTAGAGTCCAACTCCGCGCACTTCATCCCCGATTAGTGAGATATTGATGTGTACACTGAGCCACTCATGCACATTCTTTGCGTCCTTTATATGTAAATAATCCCCCCCCCGGCCCGACAATGAGCGAAATTTACTAAAGAGCACTTTAGAGATTGTTCGGTGTTTCCGTTTTTATTCGACCTTTAACCCACAAACACTTTTCCTTCCGTCGGAAGTTTCTTCAATTTTTCTCTAGATTACGGCGAATAAGTAATTGGCATTTTTTCGTTTATTTATTTTCGATCCTTCGTCCGTCGCTTTCTCTGGAGCTCAATATTTTTTATATTTTTTATTACTCTTCTCTTCGTGTCCCAGCCACGCGTCCCGGTTATGGTGATACAGAGCGCAGCCCCGAGAGAGAGAGAGAGAAAGAAAGAGAGAGAAAGAGAAAAAGAGAAAGAGAGAGGACAGAGGGCGAATATGGTATATGCGACGTTAAAGAGGCGGACGGGGGACAGAATTATAATCGAAAGAGGCGGCATTCCGGCCAATTTCGTCGATACCTCTTGAATAGCATTAAAATCTCGTTGAATTAAGTGAGAATTATACGTACGGTCAGTACGAGACTGATAAAAATTCTCTCGATTCCCAGTCTAGAGACTCACACACTGGATGATGGATCCTCGATCTCGACTATTGTTATATACTCCGGTGGCATTTTTTACCTTTTATTTTTCGAGAAATTTATTATTTCAGCGATCAATTTGTAAAGTATTTATTAAGGTTCTTTTCGAAACTTGCTGCTATTTTTGCCTTTCTTGCCTCTTCAACGTTAAGACTGTTAAGCCCGAGATTAAATAAATTATTGAATCGTAACTGTTGGAGAAATGCATAGAATTATGTCGCCTTGACTGTTAGCAGGTGTTTAGCAGGGTTTGGAGTGCACCTTAGACATGGGCGTGGTTGACCGATTTGGGTATATGGGTTTGGCGATTTGCGGTGTTATGTGCGTTGGATTTTCCAGAATTGTGAAACGGGAATCGACTTGTCTTGAAAGGACAGGTGAAGGGCATGCCGTGCTGCCCTGAACAAATTTTCAATTTAATTATAATTTAGTCGTGATAGTGTGCAGACAGGGCGAACTCCCTAAAATTTGTAAATTCGTGTACATTTTTATAATAAAAATAAATTAAGTTCCCAGTGTACTTGTGAGTTGTCTGTGTGTAATTTAATATTCAATCATAACCACCTCTTTATTAAATATAAAAAATAAATTAGAAAAGAACACAAACATGGTCCTTCGAGCCGGATGCGTCGAACAAGGTGTTAATGGAAACCAGTAAAAATTATTATTGTACTTGCAACTAAAGGTGGAACGATTTATCATTAAGAAGATTCATACTGGACTTTGAGTGTGAAAAATTATATTGCATAATTCATGGTGAACTGTGGTAATCAGTAACTATCTATTTGTTGTAAGGTGGTTGTGTGATGATTATGCAATAGTGATCGTTGTGAACTGTATCTTAAATATGAACTGAATCAGAGTTTGAAATTTTGATTAAAGCATTTGTCTCATTCAAATAAGAATTGTTTATGATATTTGATTATTAGCTGTGTATGTAATTATTGGTAAAGAGGGTGATAGAAATTTGCAATCTTAAAAGGATTATCACCTATGTTTATGAATTGAATTTATTAATCTGTAAGTGTATGTGTATAATATACTGAAGATTGAAGTCACTTTATTTCAACATCATTTGTGGGTTGCGGTAATTTGGAAGCGTCACAATTGGATTCGAAGAAATCTTACCTGAACATTAAAGGAAAAATCAAGAAAGGATAATTTCTGCATTCGACGTACGCACCTGGTGGGCGGTGCGACAAACTATAACTTCAGCACATAAGAAGATAACGTATTGTATATAGATTAATTTCATTGTCTATTCGAACGATATCGCACAAATCATGGACAAATTAAAGGTAGAACGTGCTAAGGTGCTAACATGATTTGCAAATTTCATGCAAAACGAATCTGCAACGGCAGAACATGAAGTTTTGTTACTTAAATATTAAAATGCTAAACCATTATTAGCGAAATTTGATGATATTCAATCGGACATTGAAATATTAACAGGCGATAACATCGAGAATCAAGGGGAATAAAAATTAAAACGTGACTCATTTGAAAATAAATATTATGATTATATAATTAAAGCAAAAAAAATTATTGATGAGAAATTAAATTCGCGCACAACCCGAATATTGACTTCAGATTATGATACCGATTGTGAGAGTACAAATAACCAAACAAATAATGTAATTTTACCGAAAATTAATTTACCAACGTTTGACGGCGAGTATGGAAATTGCATAAAATATAGGGATGCATTCAAATCGTTAGTGTATGATAATAAATCTCTAAATAATATACAAAAATATCGCTATTTAAATACATTGTTAACCGGAGAAGCCGCGCGTTCAATCGAAGCACTTGGCATCTCAGATACAAATTATAACTTGGCTTGGGATAAATTAACATCGCGCTATGAAAATGAAAATGCACTGATTCATTACCATATAAGTGGTCTATTTGAAGTACCGCAAATAACGCACGATTTACATGTCGAACTTCTACAGTTAATAGATAAATATCAAAATCATATGCTTGCTCTTAATGCATTAGGCGAAAGAACTGAATATTGGGATAAATTAATTATTTATTTACTTTGTACAAAATTGAATACTGCTATGAAAAATGAGTGGGAACGATATATTTTACGTCAAACTAATAACATAAATTTAAAAAACATGTTTGAGTTTCTAGAAAATCATTGTCAATATTTACAGAAAATTAATGCTAATCAATCGCACTCGCATAATAAACTTAAAAAATAAACTAATGATAAAAAAAATAAAAATCATTCTAACAGTCGTGTTAAAACTTATACACTAACGACGCGAACATGTGCTCATTGTAGTGCAAATCATTTGATCTATAAATGCGATAAATTTAAGGCATTGACTACACACGAAAGAATAAAGAGAGTACGCAATCTAAAACTGTGCTTTAACTGCCTTAATACTGGCCATCTTCATAAAGATTGCAAGTTTGGTCCATGTAATAAATGCACTAAGAAACACAACTCTTTGCTTCATGTTGAATCTGTAAATGATCAAGCCTCATCATCATTAAATTCAAATATTAATAAGGAAACTGAACCGATAAAAAATATAACAGTTAATACAATACGAACTAATAATACTTATGTAATGTTAGGAACTGCCATTGTATGTATCTTGGATAAAAATGGAAGGAGCATCGAATGTCGTGCTCTGCTTGATTCATGTTCTCAAGCAAATATCATGACGAATGAGTTATGTAATCGTCTAGGACTAAAAAGGGATAAAACATCCGTACAATTAACAGGATTAGGAGCTCGCACAGCAACTGCTCAAACCAGAGTGAAATTAAAATCACGAAATAATAATTACTGTACAACAATGACGTGTCTTCTATTGGATAATTTCAACGATAATCATCCCAACACATGCATGAAGTCAACACATGTTAAAATACCTAGTGGCATTAGTTTGCCCGACCCAGAATATTATCGATCGCGACCCGTAGATCTTCTTATTGGAGCGCCCATTTTTTATGACACGTTATGTGCGGGAAAGATCAAATTGGGCAAAAATCAACCAATACTTCAGGAGACTGAACTTGGCTGGATTGTAGCTGGTACTATAGACTACGGGAATGTGCAAAGGGCTGCAACCTGTAATTTTATACAGAGAGAACCGTCAAATTATATGAATTAAATAATCAGTTAAAAGGGTTCTGGCAAATTGAGCATTGTTTTGTGGAAAGGCCAGAATTAATATTAAATAAAAATTTCAGCGAACAGCATTTTAAAAACAATGTAAGCAAGGCTGTTGACAATCGATTTATCGTAAGTTTACCTGTAACCGATAAAATAAAGATGGTGGGTGAGTCCAGAGATATAGCGATGCAAAGATTATTGTCAATGGAGAGAAAATTCAAAAATGATATCAAACTGAAGCAGGCTTACATAGAATTCATGGATGAATATGAATCGCTGGAACATATGAGTGAAGTTCTACATAATAATGAAGTAAATAGCCTACCGCGAGTTTATCTCCCTCATCATGCTGTTATCAAGGAAAACAGCACAACCACTAGAGTTCGAGTTATCTTCGATGGATCATCCAAAACCTCTACTGGTATCTCTTTAAATGACGCACTTCATGTTGGTCCAACTGTACAAGATGATCTATTTTGCTTTTTCCATTTTGCTGAGATTCAGGCAATATAAATACATAATATCAGCTGACATCACAAAAGTGCACCGCTAAATATGGGTAAAAACGGAAGACAGAGTGCTACAGAGAATTTTATGGAGAAGAGATCCAAATCTTCCAGTCAAGGAGTATGAACTTAATACAGTGACATACGAATTGGCTTCAGCACCTTTTTTAGCCACAAGATGCCTAAAACAAATTGCAGAAGAATGCAAAATTGAGTCTCCCATCGTGTCAGAGAAAATATTACATGATTTTTATGTCGATGATCTGCTTACCGGAGCAAATACCATTGAGGAAGCTATACAATTAAAAAATAAAATAAATGTGACTCTACAAATACACGGATTTGAACTGCGAAAATGGGCCTCAAATAATGCAAATATTTTAAATAAAGGGTCAAATAAATAACGTAACGAAGAAAATAAACTTTTATTAGAAAACAAATATGAATCAACTTTAGGATTATGGTGGATCACAAATCAGGACACATTGAAATATAAATTTGAACAGGTGGAGTCTAAAATAATAAATAAAAGAGTTGTTCTATCATCAATCGTGCAAATATACGATCCTTTTGGACTCATCGGACCGAACATCATAAGAACAAAGGGTTTTATGCAGTCACTATGGAAGACGAAGATAGATTGGAACGATAACTTCCCACAGCGAATTGCAAGCTGATTAGCTTCAAATATTCACTGAGATGAATCAATTAAATGCTGTAGCTGCTGATCGATATATAGATTCCTCACCATCGGATGACACTGTTTATCATGGATTTTGTGATGCATCTGAGACAGCATATGGCGCGTGCATATATCAATGCACACATAAGAACAACGGTCAATATATCACTCATTTATTATGTGCAAAGACACGAGTTGCACCTATGAAGGCAACTACTATTCCACGATTGGAACTCTTGGGTGCATTATTATTAGCAAAGCTTGTACATAAGGTCACACAGGCTTATAATACGCGAATGGACAATTGGTATTTTTGGACAGACTTTACAATTGTTTTAGCTTGACTTAAACATACATCCAAAGAATGGAAAACGTATGTCGCGAATTGGATAGCTGAGATCCAAGAAATCACAAATGAAAATTGGAGTCACGTAGAATCAACAATGAATCCCGCAGATCTAATTTCTCGTGGTATGAGTGGATCTGAATTAATAAAATCGAAATTATGGTGGCATGGCCTTTCTTGGCTGACAAAATCAAAAAATAACTGGCCTAATCAAATTGGAAACATAAATTATAATTTAATCGAGCTTCCCGAAAGGAGAACTGTTACACAATCATATAAGATCGAGCGTTTAAGTAAGGTTGATACTATACAAAATTCGAATGGAACCGATCAAGAAAAATCTCTAATCAACAGATTTTCATCATATACACGTCTAGTAAGATCAATAGCGTATTGTTTGCGTTTCTTCAATAATTGCAAGATGTCTATTAAAAATCAAAATAAAATTAAAAATAAGCCTAAAGGTCAAGAGATTAAATTAGAGTTCGAAATAACACCTGTACAAACTGAGGAAGTTCTCGAATCAAAAAAACGATTATTAACTTTAGCTCAACATGACTCTTTCAAAGACAAAATCACATACTTAAAGGAAGGAAAGGTAATCTCAAAAAATAGTAAATTGATTCAACTATCACCATTTCTAGACGACGCTGGCTTATTACGCGTCGGAGGTAGATTAAAAATGCACTAATTCCTTATGCACAAATGCACCCTATTATTATTGCTAGAAACCATTATGTAACAAAACTAATAATGAAACATGAACACGTTCGATTGTGTCATGCTGGTTACCAGTCGGTACTTCACTCAATCCGAAAGCAATATTGGCCAGTTGCGGGTAAATCACAATTAAAATTATTGATACGTAAATGTATTACATGCTACAAGGCTCGATCAACTGAACCATTATACTTAATGGGAAATTTGTCATCATCGCGACTTATTCCAAGTCGTCCATTTTCAATATGTGGAATTGATTATGCCGGGCCCTTCTATGTAAAGGATCGAACTCGTACTCGTGCATGTACTAAGGCATACATGTGTATATTCGCTTGCTTTATAACAAAGTCTATACATATCTAACTTGCCGTAGATTTATCGACCGATGCGTTTCTTAATTGTTTAAATCGATTTATATCTCGACGAAATGTACGGATATTTTTAGCGACAATGGCACAAATTATCGGTGCAAAAATCATTTATTTGAATTATATACTTTGTTAAAGGATACTACCTTTAGGAACAACATCGTGGAATGTTTATCAAATGTTTATCAAATTAAATGGCATCTAATACCACCTCATGCTCCTCATTTTGGCGGACTACGGGAAAGCGCCGTAAAATCAGCGAAACATCATTTAAAACACGTAATTGGCGATACAAAATTAACATACGAAGAATTATACACTATACTTGTACAAATCGAGGCGTGCTTAAATTCGTGGTCATTATCCCCGTTGTCAGATGATCCTAGCGATCTTACGCCTTTGACACCGGGACATTTTTGATAGGCGATTCCATGAATGCACTGCCACAACATGACCTGCGTGATGTTAATACCAATAGATTAAATCGATACCAACATTTACAAAAAATGTTACAACACTTTTGGCAAAGATGGTACCGTGAATACTTGCCAGAGTTTCAAAAACGAGGCAAATGGTCAAACAATAAATTAAACCAGGAATGATGGTTTTGGTGAAGGAAGATAATATGCCACCATTGCAATGGCCTCTGGAACATATTATTGAAGTGTACCCTGGTAAGCATGGCGTAATCCATGTTGTGTTAATACGAGTTTCCCGTGGCGTGATAAAGCGAGCAATCACAAAAATAAGAATTTTACCGATTGAAGGCGAAACTTTGTAATCTCATCTTGTTTGAAATATTTTAATCTGGACTTGCGTTAATATACAATCTACTTGTGATCGACACTTAATTACAGAAATTATTACATTGTGCATTTATGTTTAAATATCTTAATTTATCTATAATGATTTATATAATTTAAGGATGTCCTTTTAAGGTGGGCGATATGTTGGAGAAATGCATAGAATTATGTTGCCTTGACCGTTAGCAGGTGTTTGGCAGGGTTTGGAGTGCACCTTCGACATAGGCGTGGTTGACCGATTTGGGTATATGGGTTTGGCGATTTGCAGTGTTATGTGCGTTGGATTTTCCAGAATTGTGAAACGGGAATCGACTTGTCTTGAAAGGACAGGCGAAGGGCACGCCGTGGTACACTGAACAAATTTTCAATTTAATTATAATTTAGCCGTGATAGTGTGCGGACAGGGCGAACTCCCTAAAATTTATAAATTCGTGTACATTTTTATAATAAAAATAAATTAAGTTCCCAGTGTACTCGTGAGTTGTCTGTGTGTAATTTAATATTCAATCAACCACCTTTTTTATTAAATATAAAAAATAAATTAGAAAAGAATACAAACAGTAACCTTTATTCCCTTCCTGACCATTACAAAAAATTTTCAGAGCAACTAAAGCAAAATGCAATCGTTATAAATAACTCATGTTATAGACGAGTTAGTCGCGGTCTCAAAAGACAAATATTTTTCCTGATAACTTCTGGACAAAGCAAAAAAGATTAAATTCGCTAATTATATCAGAGTTGATTATCGCCGATTTAGAAATGGTACATCGACCCTTCAATCGAATAATTACGATTACTCAACACAAAGAAATTGTGGAGGGTCTGTAAAAGAAATACGCTCTATAGATTTGTTTAGTTTTAGAGCGTAATGAAGAGTACATAAGATTATTTAAAGAATTGTTACATAGTCATAGCCATGATAATACATTCATAACAATACTACACTCTATGTTTAGCTTTAATATCATTCATAATTAATTAATTTTAATAATATTCTCAAATATGCCTCCTTAAAAATTTGCAAATATTCATGCCAATTTTCGGCTGTTTATTTCAGTTGAAACGAATCAGGATGTAAAGCAGGGAAGACGTAAATAAAATTCGGTCTTTTTGCACCTCTGATTCAAGTTTTGGACGCGAAAATGGCTCTTAAGCATCGCATACACATGCTTATCTACACTTTTATTGGGCATTCGCATATTTCGGATAAATAATTTTTTCGCGGTCGTCCTCAATAGTCGGACGTCATTGGAGCTCGTTTCACTTGCTGCATGAAACATGAGGAGCGAGTTGTTCGTTACGTATTCATTCTTTGAAGCTGCGTGAATCGATTATTCGCCGATCTGTATACCCTTTCTTCGTCAATTTAACGATCCGTGCCGAAGCGACTGCACGACCCATAACTAAACAGAGTAATATGAGCGGAATAGCTTCTGTTATTTCTGGAAGTTTAACTTGTGTGCGAATTTATTTGCAAATAAACACACACCTACGCACGCACGCTCCCACACATAAGTATACGCACACATACGTGTTATTTATCAATAAGTCAACGGTTATTCATAGTACTGAACACTACAAAGTGAAAAGAAAGGGAAATAAGCAAATACTTCAATATGTTTTGAGTAGCGATTCTCCCATTTTTGTTTGCAATAATCATGTAAACCCGTAACTGATGCTTAAAAGATGTTTTGTTATTAAGAAAAAAGTCTTCTATAGCTTGATATTTTTCGTGTCACTCTATTGAGGGTGGATGGGTGTGCGGTGTCGAACTAGGGGAAAGACACCAATCCTTACGGTAATTCAAGGAAACTTATAGTAGTAGTCGGCAAACCTTTATCTTTTGGTCCAGAAGAACGCACCGCATTTTCTTAGTGTGTCCTGTCACACAAACCCACATACATGTGCATATCTTCGCCTACGCATCCGCGTGGATCTATTAATCCTTTTCGTAGTAGAGCGGATTCTTACAATTCAATCATGATAAATATCGAATTGACACGACCAATGAATAATCTTCGTTAAATGTGGTTTGATAAAATGACTTAGCGAATAAAACAAATGCATAAACTATAATAGCAATTGCAACTACCAACTAAAACAAAATCTTTCTCGGAGAGCTTTAAGGCCTTGCCGTTTATTTCTGTAAGTTCTTAAGCGCTATAAGACGGTATAATAAACTTTCTTTATCACTCGTACCAAATATAGAAATTCTAGGAAGAAAAGTAGAAACAATATATTCCTTTTAGCGTCTCAAGAAAAAAAAATTAAGATTAATTCAGTTAGAATAGCATTGTTCTTTTTGTATTGATATTCTTCAAAGGAAAGTATTAGGTGTACATATTAAATTTATTAATGGTGAAATTTTTATAATTAATATCAAATTTTATAATACAGTAGTTATTGTAACAGTTGCTTAATTATTTATTCATTTAAATATATACAATATACTTGGAAGAATTATATAACAGTAATTCTTAGTATTATTATAACAATTTGATAAGTATGTAATCAACTTTAATAATAATATCTTTGTACATTATCAACGGATTAAAGTTAAAAAATAATAAACAATTGTTTTAATTAATTGTCTTTACAAATTTCTTATTTGAATATTAAAAATAATTAAAAAACAATTAAATAAATAAAATAAAAATTTTTGCTATAAAAATATTTGTTTAATTGTCAAATCACATAAGTACCATTATTTTTCAATATCTATTATTCAATGTCAATAAGTGTAAAGTCCTTGATATTACACAAATTCATAATTGCGTAGAAAAGAATATTTTTTCAATAATTAGTACCCCTATAAAATTGGTCTTTTGACTTTTTAAAAATGTTTGTTAATTTATTTTTTCTTTCAATTTACCCATTCGACAAGGCTTTCACTTTTCACTCTGCATATGTTTATGATGTTAAAGCACGAGAAAAGACCAAGTTCACGCGCAGTTTCAGTCCTTGTCGGCTCACTTTTCTTTTTCTATTTCCGTAAAAACGATAACGGAGAGATCGAGTCATATACAAGGAGCAGATCAGATAACACGACAAGGTATTAGCAAGGGCGAGAAGACAAGAAACGAGCTCGTACAAAAAGAGAAGGATGAAGTGCGATAGCTTACGACTGCTCGTGCGATGCATAAAGTAGGAATATGTGGGAAGTTGTTGTAGGTTGAGATGACTAGGAAAAAAAAGAGGATACAACTTTTGTTTATGATGCTAATATAGTATCGTGCCCGGTTTTCTTCTTCTCGACATTGCTTTCACCACTTTTCTTTCTTCCTTCAACTGTTCCACCAGTCGATAAATATTCCAAATTATGCACGTCTACGTGTAAGTAAGTGTTCAGGTCCGGGGAAATGCCGCTTCATATTCGAACTCATCATACCATTCTTATAAATTGTATATCTTTCTGGTTTTATCAGAAAAAAATATATATGGAGTACCGATAAATATATACGGTAAAGTAATAAAAATAATGAATTGCTCTATTTGTATATTAGCTTTGATCTAGCCATTCTATTCTCTCAATAAAACATTGCCTTGCTCATAGAGAAGCCATTTATAAAACAGAGAAGACATTTGGCCTCAAAATCTTGAAACTAAACCGAGAGAAGTACAATAGCTGAAGAAGATTTTGTTTTTGTATTATCAAATATCCTGGGTGCAATATTAAAGTCACTCATTAATTATTTGGAACTATTCATTAATCTGCGCCACATATTATTAACTGCTAAAGAATGCAAAAAGCTGCCTCATTTAAATGCGGACCTTTATGATCGCGTAAAAATGGCCTGGAAATAACGTTTTGTGTCTCGTAAAAAGCAGAGAATCGTGTGGATGAGGAAAGACTCATGTGCAGATCCGTGGAGTGGCGTGGACGTAGTCACGCTAACGGGTACGTTGCTTATTGGCGTTATTATTGTTATGCGCGCGCGAACATCGCTAGGTGTCGTTTTGTGGCTGATGGAGTCTTTGCGCGTTTCAAAGATGCCCTTGCGCAATTTGTTGCGCTAATTAAGAAATTGATTAAAATTGATTGCAGTAGGAAGCAATTTCTTTCTGGTAATTGTTTGGGTAGTTATGATGCCTCAGAGTGCTACATAAGCTAAATAATCCACTTGTCTACGAGCCATAGATTTGAGATTTATAAGTGAAATTGCGAAGAACATTCTTTTAGACATACGGGAGCTCTACATTGATTAAAAAACCGTTATCAAGACTAATGTATAATTTAAAATTTATAAAATTTCAGCGGATAAAGATAAACTGCCTTGCATGTACATAGATTTGTGCGTCAACGATTTTTTAAATTCTAAGTTTGGCATTGTGTAATGTGAGAAGGAATTTTTTTGTTCTTGATGGCCATGTACAATAAAAATAAAAAGAGAAATAACCACTGATGTGATAAATGCGAACAATAATAATTCACAATTATTATGTGTAACCTAATAGCAAGATAAAATAGAATAAAATTTATGTGATGATTCTCGTCTCCGAATGACTTGTTAACGTAAACATTTTTTCCAAAATATTGCCGACGTAAAACACGTAAAAGACTCAAATGACATCAAGATTAAAATGAGCTTGTAAAAATTGGATATCACGCGAGTATTCAATTAATATTAACAATGAATAGTTTTTCAGGCACTCCTGAAAATGATCAAAACTTCGTATCACTTCCTCTATGGTAAAATTACCTTGACGCTGACAAAAGGAAAAAAGCAGGAGAAGACGTTTAAAAAGCTTCCGTGATAAAACCGAATATATACGGTAGCTACTCTCGTTAACCCCAACCCCGGACCGCCTCTCTAAAGATGCCACGCATATCATGTCTCTTCTTATATCCTGTAAGAAGGTTCTTGATCTTGTGGAGATGTCGCTTGTGCGTATAAATCTATAAAACGACGCCTAGGGGTCAACAAGCGGACAAAATATTTGTTAGATGATAATTCATATTCTACTTATTAAATATTTTAATATCAACACGAATATTTTGCTTATTGTCTACCGGATAATAAATTTCAAGAACTTACTAATCATAATCTAACAGTTTTTTTTAAAAATAATTATAAAATTTTATTCATTGGTTAAATTATCGCGCTCATTATTCCACCCTTACGGGAATTACATACTATTAAGTATTATATAAAATAATAATAAAACGGCGTATGTGAAAACTACTTTTCTATGAAACTGAGATAATTAAAATTTTATATTCCTCATTATTGGATGTTTTAAAAGCAATTTGAATACTTAAGACACTATATTCTGCTATTCGTACGGTGCAAATTGAACTGGTGAGGGAATTTTAATTTGACTCTTTTATTATGTGTTCTACTAAAATACTGACTTAGTGCTTTTACGATGTGTTCTTGGATAATAATTGAACAGAAAAATCCAATACGAAAGTTTATTTGAAAAAAAAGTTAATAATTAATCACTGATACATATGTTTGATCGATCATTTATTCCGTACGAAATTATGTTTGAGATGATAAGTATATTTTATAAATTGCATTTTATTTTAATATTTGGCATTAACAATATTTTATTATTAAAATTTAGAATCAATTAATTAAATTTTACAATAAAAATAATTGATTAAACAAGTAAATAACTCGTTATCGAATATTATTCTTTTTAATTTCTAATTGTTTAATTGTTTTATTCACATTAAAAGCAAAGTACGTTAAATACGCACTATTTAAGAATAACTTTCTTAAATATTATCTTATAAATAACTTCTTATCCTTTTAACTTATTTACGAAAATTTTTTTTTTGTTCTTTTAGAAAAAATCAAGTTCTTTCTTATTTGTAGTGTTTTTTTTATATATAAAACGACTGTTAGTCAAACTTTAATCTAAGCAATTAAATAAAGGTAGAATGTAATTAAAGGAAAGGGGTAGGGATGATAAATGATTTGATGGTTAATTAATTAATTCGATATTGAGCTGAAATACAATGTTTTTA
Organism: Eupristina koningsbergeri; assembly: GCA_018907245.1. Classification (NCBI taxonomy): domain Eukaryota; kingdom Metazoa; phylum Arthropoda; class Insecta; order Hymenoptera; family Agaonidae; genus Eupristina; species Eupristina koningsbergeri. The sequence continues at coordinate 1,605,158 of JACCHV010002776.1, forward strand.
TTGGCTCCGTAATGCAATTGGCATAAAAAATCCCTCTCACTTGAGGGGAAAAAACCTGAGATTTGCTTATGCGCGAATACAAAGGTGTACGCTGCGGTGGAGGAGTCGCGTTCGGATGCCTCACTCATCTGCGTCCTCCGCGTCGTGAAGATGCCGGTCCGGGCTGCTGAGATTAGATCACCTGGTGATCGAGCTGCTGAGGTTGGTATCGAGCTGCTGGCGCTGATGTGTCTCCCAAAGACGTGAAGAATAGCCTGCACTCGAATTGTTTCCCGAATGCGACACTCTCTCTTGCCGTCGGAAGCCGACAGCGAGAGAAAGCGCCGAACAGGACACTTACTCGAGAATATATTTTCTTAAAAAGGATGTTGCTGTCTCATGCTGAATAAAATGGAATTTTATTTATCTCGAAAGGATCTTTTTTCATACTTGTTCCTTTACATCACAAATACCTCTAAAAGAAATTAAATTATACCCTACAACTAAAACGCTTCATTTACTCACCTACATACATGTATGTCGGAAGTACAAAAGGCTATTTTGTGGTCTGTCAAAACTTGCTCTGAAAAAAAAAATAAAATAATATATTTTCAGTTGGATATTGGTCGATAATGCATTGTCCACACCATTAAAAATGTACATTGGAGTGAATTGAGAAATCTAAGGAGGCATGATTTTTTGTGCATTGTTAGTGTGTCGACGTTTTGTATAATTGAAAAAGATAAAAGAGTTTAGCTTTCTAGAATGTTTAGATGAAAAAGTGAACACAAACTCCAATGGTTTGAGGAAATATGTATAAATACTAGAACTTTATTTTAAATGTATTTTACATTTATATACAATTACTATAGTGTGCTGAGTGTACACTAGTAAGTTTTAATGTATAAATATACGATAAGATATAAACGCGATATAAACGTGAAACTCCGCGCACACTCGAATCCAATGGGTGAAGAAAACCGAGTTTTGTAGCATTTGAGAGTCGAAGAAAAAGTGAAGTAATATTCTTGCTCGCAAAGCAAAAATGATTTTTCAATTTACAATTTCTTATTGTTAAATCCTCGTTGAAGGCTTTACATTATACCGACAATAAAATACATTACCGATTTAGCTTTAGCCCTATAACATATATTTTATTAACGCGCGAACTACCTGTCATATACCTAATTGATATTTCTCTGCATTCGCATATTAATTTAATGATTTACAAAGAATTTTGTCTAAAGGCATTTTCTTTTACAATTTTAACCTCCTCTACAAGAGCATGAAACATTCATTTGGCAATAAGACTGCATAACACCCTGGACAAGAAACCTATTAAAAAATCTCAAACACATCCATGTGCAGTAAACTATCTCGACCTTACACACTCACCCAGAAATAATTAGATAAGCATGAGGAGGTGAAACATGGGTCGAGAAAAAAATGCAAATGTCCGGCGGCAGCAAAGGGTCAGGGCGCGCGTGCCGGGGCAAGAAGACATCGAGGCGTCGAGAAGCTCACCATCAGGAGGGTGGCGAGGAAGAGAGTTCCTGAGGCTGTAACAAGCGACCCCTCCGTTTTGACCTCCTAAGTGTTTTCCGACACGCTATTTCTGAATTACGCGACGTCGACTGCTTCCCATACGCACCATCCCCTTTGACTTTTTAACCCCGCAGAGCACCCAACCATGCCGCGATGATTTAAACTTTCAGCGAAATTAGCTTTACAAATTTCCAAGGCCCCACTCGTGGTAATAACCCAGACGGGGAGTGAAAGGATGGCTGGTTATATATAAACTGCGCGATCTACGCTACTTTACCTAATGCGCGTTCGCATTTCCATTTCTCGCTCGTTTCTATTTTTTACCACTTTCTCCCCCATTTTCTTCCCCTTGTATCTTGTTTTAATTTCGGGTGTTTAATCCGGGATAGGGGTGGGGGTCGTGCCGATCGGTCATTAACATCCGAGATAACCGATTTTTACATTACCAACTTTGGAGGAATAGGCTAATCATAGGTCAATGCGGGCAAATGATTGCGTGAATGTTTCTTGTTAAGTGCTCTATTTATTTAGGAAAGAGTACGGATGTTTAGATGGCTGACTTATATCCGACCCGATAATGGGGTTTTGATTATTTTTTTTTGATCATTTTATACAGACAAGATCATCAATTTTTGTTAATTACAAGAATATATTTAATTTCTATCGCGTTTCATGCTTCATTGCGGAAATGGACGAATGAAGATTTTAGAAAAAATTATTTTTTTTAATTTGCATATTTTAATATAGATGAAGATGCATGTTGTTGTTATATTTTTTCTGAAATTTGTGTTTCGATATGAATTTACAAACGGTAAAAATAATCACGTTCATCACAGATCAAAATTTATTTTATAATTTTACACTCCAATCTATGACTTCATTTTTAATATTCTAACAATTTATCAAGTGTTTGGATGTCTGGGCTATATTAATTTTTATGGTACAGACATTATAATATTGCGAGAAGTGAGTAAACACATCATTTATAAAACTGAATTTTCTTTATACAATTTGTTATTTGCAATAATTAGAATTTTTTATTAAAATCTCTAAGTTAAAAATACCGACCAAAGATAAAATTTTCTAAACAATAAGTGTACCTCTTCTTCCAAAGAAAATATTGCAATTCCGAAGCAGAAGTTATAATAGAATGATTAAATTGATTATGAAACGAAATATTATAAATGTCGTTGTCTCATAGCTATAAACTTTCAAATTTATGTACGATTTATGCACAGCTTCGATAAATGAATCTTCTGAATCATTGAAAGATTCGCAATAAGCGTAAATGTCAATTTGACAGACAAAAAAAAAGTCTCTCTATAAACCAAACGCGGCAATAATCGATAATTAAAATTTGATCTCTTTCTAGGCAAGAAACATTAGCCATACAATTCGAGTTTACATCTCAAGATCTTATCTCTATTTCGCTTTTAGTTCGGCTTTTTTCTCGATATCCTGCGTGACTCTAAAATTCGAGAGTTGTAAACAATGTGAGGAGCTGAAGATCAAAAGTGTGGCAGTGAGGATTCGCTCGTAAAATGAGTTATCGAACAATAAGTCCATGCGATATTTCAGTGTTGGAGTTGGAATCCTCTTTTAGTCTGTTTTCGCATCCCCGTAAATGCACCCCCATGCACTTTATGACGGATTTGAGATTTTCCAACTAGCACTGGTTACGTGTGGAGTAAATTATTTTTCAACGATTATCGTTCATTAGTATTTATGTGCTAAAGAAATATTGAGTTTTGACGCTTGAAGGTGTAAAGGGAAACTTTATTGGTCAGTAGCATGTTCTTTAAGGTGTTTGGCTGGCACAGGCTGATCACTTTACGTATAATATATAGAATTTTAATCCCTACTAATTTTTTATTGGGGAAGAGATGCATGAATGATTTAAATGCGAAAGGCTTTTTACAAGATAAGCCTTTATTTTTTATTTGGTTCAAAAGGTGTGGTAAAGGAAACTCTGACCTTATAAGGCTTCCGAGTCTCGCAGTGGGAAATGGGCCGTAGAAATGTGCGACCAGGTAGTTTTAATTGAAAAACGCAATGTGATACAAAGAATAAATTGTCTGCATTACCAAGATAAAGACGTATCATATACGACGCCGGAGTAGAAATGCGCCGCCGAGTTGACCTACTCCAATATCTCGGCGAAATACAAAGGCAAATCAGAATGTTGGTAAATAAATCGAATCCGCGCAATTAAAATCAAAGCAATTGATCTCAATTTAAACACAGTGACTCGAGGCGCGTTTCGGATGCTCCTCCCTTCCCCCGAGACCGCGCTACGATGAAATCACGGCACTCGCACGAGACGTAGCATCGATTTTCCGTTTTTCCATTTTCTCTTTTTCTCTTTTCTCGAGCAATCCGTTGTGTTGAATAACTGCACAGTTGTAGAGGTAAGGCATGCGCAAATTGCAGTTCCTGCTCCTCTGTATACACAAACGGAGGAAGGCCAACTTATCCGTACGACACAACACACCTTTATCAAATTACGGCACAGTCAGGTTGATAATTAAACATTTTTCTCCGGCGAACAACTCCTCGTGAATGTAAAAATCGAGGCGTCGAGAATGAAGCTTGAGTCCCCGAGCAGAAGTTCTTCTGTCTATTGAAATTTAAATTTCGCATTATCGCGCGCGTGAATTCGAAAGTCGAACGATGTGTTGTCGAGCCAACAGAGCCGAGCTACAAATCTTTTTGCTGCTTGTTAGGAAAATTTCCTTCCTATTTTCATGTTGCCTATGTTGCCTAGCGGTTCTCATTTTACATATTCGCGATGTAATCGATTCATTTTTGTTTAAAGTATGAGAATGGTATTGTAATCTGTATGGAGGAGCAATGCGAGCAATATTTTTTATGTCGGAATATCATTCGGGAGATTATGAATTAACTCTTCTCGGTACAGTAGCTCCTACTTTTATTAAATTCGCAATTTAATGTGATTATTATATTGTTTGTTCGCATTGTTGCGACGGACAATTTCAATAAAAACTATTTTCACTCTATTCTTAATGGCGAGACTTTATAGAAAAATTCTTATAACTATCATAGAATAAGAACTTCAAACACTGAAACTTAAACAGGTTTATTTACTTTTTTTCGATTTATAAGCAATATCACTGGTACAAAATCATAAAAAAATTGCAAAAGAAGAGCGTCAAGGCACATTTTCCCAAATCATATACGTCGTTGCACATAAAAAGAATAGGAAGAGGAAGTGGCTAAGGGAGTAGGGAAGAGGGAAGGCACAAGTCAGGGAAAAACAGGAAACGAGGGAAAAGGTCGCTAATTAGAGCAGCACTCGGTCAATGCAATTAATTAATGATGTTTAACTATAGCAACACACTGAAAATAACAGAAGATATAAAGTAACGTGTAATTGAAACTATTTCATTGGGCTAACCGTTACACAATATTAGAGGAAAGGATTTTCTGTTTATTTAATCATATCGAGCTTATTTGTCATTTGTATAGTTCATCGACTAAAAATCAACAACTCCATTTTTGTATTTCGATCGAAATTCGTAATTTACTTGTTTTCCACCTCATTCACTCCCTTCATTTTTTTCTATTATTTACTACTTAAAGTGGTTATCCAACAAAAAGTAAAAGTAACTTTTAATTTCAACTTCTCTGTTTCTCATTATTTTTATTAAATATTTTCCGAGTGTATTTGTAGTGTTTTTGACAATAGATGCTGATTACTTTGTAAAAGTTAAAGATGCCACATCAAAAAGACAAATCTGTGGCTTATCTTGGATTCGTTATTGCTTAATATTTATACATACATTAGAACTGAGATACCTTGAAAGTATACTCAAATTGAAACATCCTGTGACACGGTCAAGCTGTTTTGTAGTAATTTGGTTTGTCACAATGGGAAAGGCGTTAACTCTAATTTTAACTCACATAGAATGAATAAGATATTAATATGGTACGTATGTGAAGCGAATTATTTATTGGTAATATCTGTTATATGTTTAATCGGATACAGTTTTTGTTTTGACTGTAATGAGAAAAATGTAATGAGTGAGCAACGGTCAGAGCTTAATGCATTCAAGTTCAAACCTGCACAATATTTTTATGTGCATTAATAGCAAAATTAAGACAGATATATATATACTATACAATGTAAGTTATGTCTCGATATAAGTGGAAAATACCCATGCAAGTCTAAGACATCCCTACCACACACAATATTCGGGAAAATTGCGGAGCGATTACTTAAAATTATATATAATACCCCATTTTTCACGTGTAGAATCACAATTTGGTCATAGGCTGTAAAGAGCACATCATGAAGTTGTAAACAGTCGTTAAAGATCTCTTATATTCAAATATTTGGTACAAATTATTTAACCTTCAACGTCTCTATCTCTAAATACTCGTATGTTAAGAAGGTTTCATGTCCGAGACGGATTATTATATAAAGAAAACGCTTTCATGGTGAACGAAATAGATTACACGTTTAATCCGCGGTTCAACAGTTTCCTTAACAAATAAATTGTATTCGAGTTTCTATTGAGTCAAGGTATGCAATAATTTTAATGTATCTCGAAAGGCGAAGTTTTTGTTCTTTTTTATGTTGCATTTCAGAAATTTTTTTCCTCACAATTTGTTCTTTAAGATTGATAAGAAAATATAAATGATGGCATATTTTAATATAAAATAAAAATGATATTCTTAAATGCTCTGTGAATAATAAAGATATGTTTCAGTAACAAAAACGCAATTTTAAAAATATTTTCCTACTTTGACTATTTAGTTTATTATAATATTTATTATTAAATTACAATGTGAAATATTATTCAATAAACGAACACTCATTAACATTCAAAATGAATTTGATTAAACTTAGAGACTTTGTTAAAACGTCCTGTTGACAATCATTATTAATATTTAATTTTTTTATAAATTTATGATACAAAAATCAAAGCACAGCAATAATTGAAAAAATGACTGAATTATATAATTTTTTGCTAATCATAAAGTTTGTAAGACGATAGTTATTAAGTTTCTTATCAAAGTACATGCTTACATGTACAGTACACGTAGCGTATATGTGCAATTGCAATTAATAATCTTCGTCATAAATTAAAGATTTCGAGTTAAAAATACTTTATCCATAAATACATTGTGGTAATAAATCATCTTTTAATCAGTAAGTCTTGATATATTTAGTCAACCATTTGTCATTGTTCTGTTTTAATTTGTTGCTTACTTACAATATGATGGATATGGATATATATGGTTGTATATAAGAGTAAAGTTTATATATCTTACATCGACAGCAATAACTGTTATCCATCAGCTCAAATGATTTATTAAAACGAATACAAATTAATCATCTTACAAAATTACTTATTTAAATAACCTTTATTACTTTTTATCATACGTAATTTTATTTAAATTTAATTCTTAATAATAAACACAAAAGTGTAGAATCAAAATTAAAATGAAAAGTCCATTTATTTTAATAAGCATAGAATTTGATTAAAAGTATATCAAACTTTTTAATTGAATAGAAATTCAGCTTTTTTGCTGAGTATTTTAATTACATTTTATGGGAAAAAATACGTCGATACTGAGAAATAAATTATCGAAATTTTTATCCGTAAAAAATTTAACAGCTCGTTTGTAATGACCAAGAACATTGCGTAATAGCCGAGCTATTATTGTTAAAAAGAAAAAAGTAGAATTCGCAAAAATTTATTCCCACCGTCGAGTGGGATTAACCCCGAACTATTAATGAAATGAAGAAGCTCGATTCGATTTGAACATTGAAGAGGCTATCGTGATCCTTGCGTTGCTTCTTAATTCATCGAGAAGATAAAAATCATCGATATCGAAAAAGATCTCGTTTGTCTGAAAGACTTGTTTGCGTATCAAAATTTATTTGGACAGCTAATCCGAAATTTTCGTTAGCCAAAAGCGAATTTACATCCTTTGTGCTTGGGGTGTACATGTGAAATCATCGACTCCCTCGAGTGATGCAGCTGAATAAAATTCCCTGCCCTTCTTCGCCACGTCGCTCGCAAATGTATTACTGGAGGGGGGGAGGCCAAGTGCAGTCATATTGTGCGAATAATATTTTGCAGACTCGTTTATTTGTGCGCATCCGTACGTCCGCAACATTTTGTACACGAGTTTGTCCTTTTTTTACTTGATGGTCCTTTTTCTATGCCTCTCTCTCTCTCTCTCGTTTCAAATGCATTTTCAAGGAATATCGTGCATGCTGGAAGAGGAAATTATTGGTCCTTGATGGTTAGCAAAAGTTGACTCGATGGAAAGTCGATAGGTTGATTATTTTTTATATGAGGTTTTTATGCATCTCGTTAAGCAAAACTTAATAAACGAAGATTGATACACAACTTCATCTCCGTCTCGGTTCGGTTTTCATAAACTCATTTAATTTTTAAGAATGTAGTTGACTTTTTTAAAATGAATCTTCTGTGATTAGAGTTGATGCTGATCGAATGTAGTAGCTCCAGTTGTAGCTATTAATTATTAAATACGGTGCTTTATGTTATGGTGCCGCGAAACACAAGTTCGTACTTTAATTTTAATGAAATGGTTGCTTGGAAAGGAATGAATTGGTAACTTCCCATTTGAATAGCAGGAACTGTAGGCGTAATAAGAGTTGTTATTCAGACGGTGAAGATACAAGAGAGTAAATATCCAATAGTAGCTTGGAGTACCTACTAAATATAAATATGAACTCTCAATTTAGAAAATAAAGCGAAACATATGTAAAAATCGTGATGGCGCTGAGTCTCTTTTATTCAACACACTATATTGAAATTATGAAATATCCGAAATGGCTACTAAACTCTGTAAGTACCAGGTTATTAGTATATCATTCTTCAGTTCGTATTTTATATTCAAGCTTTTTATACTAGCATAAGGAAAATACTCGGAAATTTGAGTGATACTTGAAACGATGCCCAATCTCTCCCACTATTTCACTGCAAGGAAAGATGGTATTTAATATAAAATTCATAATAACTTGTGAAATTTTGATTATCATGAAAATATTGTTGTTGGTTCATGCTTTGACTATATTACAAATTATTTCAAAAACTGTTTTAGATGCATACTGCCATTTTACGGGTTGGAATCCATGTAGAATTAAGAAAAATTATAGAATAATTTGATTTTCAGATAAATTTTCAGTACTGATTGATTTCAAGTATACATAAGTATATATAATATACAGTTACAATCTTTAAGTGGTCGATGCACTTTATTAACAAGGTTTTATATCTCTAATTGACTTTAAAGCATTTATGGATCATCGTTATAACAACACTTGAAATAAAAAAGATCCATAATGATCTAGAAATAAAACAGTTGAGTAATAATAATAATTATAAAGCAGAGTAATTTTGATATTTGAGTAATAAATTCTATTTTCTGTTTTGCAGGTACAGGTAGGTCAAAACAATTTACTACTTTGAGAATAATATCGCCGTGGTGGGTATGAAATGTTATACAACTTATACAATTACTCTCGGTCTTTATACTCTCATTTACTAGCCGCTCAGTAAAGGGAAAATGATTATGATTCTATCAAAACCTCAATAATCCAGTATTTAATTACACATAAAAATATTAGACAAGCCATGAAACGTATCGCGCTTAATCGTGCGTAAATTCGTCAATAAATTTCTCGACACACTTTTCCTCGGTTATTTAACTTGGTATTAGTGATATTTAATTGCCGGTCAGATGACCCCATCATGTAATTAAAAAAATAGTACGAAATAAAAAACGGGGAAAGCTGAAAAAAAGTATTGATTCGTTCGCACTTCGCAGAACGGAAAAATACGAAGATCCCACTTGCTTGAATTATAATATCGCCACGTTGGAAACAATGGACCAATCAAAACTATGCGCGGCATTATGTTTTAAAAGATCGCGCACGTAATATTTCATCAATCACCCGGTGTCTTCTCGCTTGTTTTAAAAGTAGGCAGCATGCGCTGCTTCATTTATCGTTTGCCGTATAAAATAAATTCGCAACAAATTGCCTAGTCCCTTGTCTGTGTTCACGTGTGTATGTGCGTGTATGGTGCCGAAATACCAAACGTAACAAACGAGTGAGATGTAAATCAAGATTTTGCAGTTTCCGGAGCACAATCTTCTTTTCCCTTTTCATTTAATCCAAGCTCGGAATCTCCGGAAGAAACTTTTTACGACATTTCAAAGCACAAATGTCGTTTCTATCCCGTTTTTACTTCTTGCGATATTCAATAAATGAAAACCATTTATGGAATTTCGCGTTTATAATAGTTTAAATTTTTTTTATTAAATATAAAATCAAAGACTTATTAGGCTTTCGTATCTTGGTTTACTCATTCAAATCTTTATATTGCTCCAAGTTATAGAGTAAGTTTGAGAATTGTTGCTTATTTTTAGTATTTGATTAATAAAATTGTATGAGAATGCTATTAATTTTTTTCTTTTTTACACGTTATATTCATTGTCACTGAATTTTTAGCATATCTTTTTCCTATTAAATGGCAGGACCTGTATAAACGATACTAAGTATATTATTATTATTATTATTAAAAACAATTTTAAACCATCCAAAAATTATTTGTCTTTTTTAATTAAATAAAGTATTCAAATAGTGATTTAGATAATATCGTTAAAGAATCAAACAATATCATATTATGCTTACATGAAATTTATTTGACTCAGACGCCAAACGCTTTATAAAAACTCAAAATAATACAGCTCATCTTGCTCTCCATTTAAATGAATGATATTTAATAAATTCAAAATAATCGTTATTTTATAAATAATTTCTTTGCAATACGATTTAAGGTGTGATAAAAATATAAACCTTTACCTTTTTTATTTCATGCTCTGAAACTGTGCAGTTAATAGTTTTTCAAACTTTATTTTTGCTGTTCGAGTCATAAAAGTCTTCATTTTTGATCAAAATTGCTGCATGTAGCACGTACAGAAATTCTTCTTTAATGTTTTCAAGCTACAATACTGACGCGCGCCAGGGAAACACGCTCGCGCACACGCACGCACACGTCGGTACAGGTCTCGAAGCGTCAGTACACGTCGGTCGCGCGGTTGGGGTTTTCCCGCCACAAGCCGACGCCTCCGATTGGTGCGGCGGGGTTTTTTTCGAGAGTATAAAGGGGGCCCGAAGCAGCCAGCATATTTAGACGGGGCAAGAGGACAGCGAAGGAGCGATCACCCGCAATCTCTCTTTCTCTCGACTCGAACAATTGCAAACTATAAGGAAACTATTTATTTCTTTACCCAATTCTTCCCGCATCAACGTCATCGAGCATCGATAGCAAATTCGTCCTTATCAGGACGACCTCTCATATGTAGGACGCGAGAATCGCCCTTCTCAGGGCGATATTTTGACGGGGCAGGACGCCCGCCCGCCCGCTCCTCCTTAGGACGGGTCATCCCCCACGCACGAGGTCCGGCAAGACCAGTGGGCCAGGCCCACTTCAATACATAGTTAACAATAAAATTTATTTGAAAGGAGATTTGAAAAACGATGTGTTAACTGCATTGGCATTTTGTATTCGCCTCTTACTTATCTTTAAAGACATCAGTTAAAAAATGTTATTTCAAATACATTTATTTATACTTGTTCACAATATAATACGCTTAAGTTATTAAAGTTTTCTTATTTTTATATGATTGCATTCACAAAGTCCCAAGAAGTTTGTTAAAACAGCTGTCACTCGCGGTAAAAATTTTCAGACTTAGTCTTGGAGCATTAACTCAACAATACCCACGGACTGAGTATATAAAAGGTCTCCCGCAAAGTCAGATTCATACCAGACTAAAGATGCTCCACTTGTTGTTATAAATGTTATCCTTCTCTCCCCACCCCCACACACTCTCGTCTTTAATGTAACCTCTGAAATATACTCGTTAAGGATATAATATGTATAATGATTCGAGACTTGGTGTATTTGTGTGTCGCAGCGAAAAGATATACATCGAAAGAGGAGAAAGTGAAATATGTGTACATGCGTTTTACCGATTGAATTACGTAGGTGTCCATGAAAATGGGCTGCCGATGATGGTTTTGGGATGCGAAACCCACGATGTTTCATTTTTCAAGGGTTATTAAACTTCTCATTCCCATTATTCCTCCCTCGATACATCTATCTATCTATCTATCTCTTTTACGCTTTCCATTTTGTACTCGAGTGCTCTCATCTCTTTCAGTTGGAGGACTGTCGCAGCTTGGCAATCTAGTCTATGGCGCTTTTATTCTCCATTTTTCATTGCTAATTCACTGGCGGGAATTTGAAATCGGAATCCAAAAATCGCTTCATTTTTCCCCTCTGAGAGACCAAAATATTTTATTTACTTTTATGAATTCGAGGTTGCTTGTGCTTTTCCAAAAACAATTTAAACATTTTTTATAATTTGCAAGGAATGCTTGAAAAACGCATTACGACACAATGTATCATTTTGGTTTGCTAATTTATTTCTTGCAATTGTAAAACTCTATACAGAGTCAACCGTTGAGTATTATTTTGTCTACTCATAAATTTACTTCATATTTAAGAAGTACGCATGTATTACTAATGCGTGATGTATGTGTTACTTCACTCATTGAAACACGCTTTAAAATTAAGTACAAAAAAGGTAATGGCACTTACAATACATTCGTCGTTGGTACTACAATTAGAATTTTTAAAATAGTGGTTAATATTCGAAATTGAAAAATATGATCACATCATGAGTATAAAGAACATTTAATTAAATATCGTACTGAATCAAAATAAAAAGGTGACTATTACTTAGATGAACTCGTTGAAACCATAGAAATTTTAAATAAAGCAGTAGATCTATTTATGGTACTTCTCATTTATTAAAGGATTATAACACACGAAACACCTTGAATACCATTCCTTGCATCATTTTAGGGCAATTTTGGGGGTACAGATGGAACCGTAGCGACGTGGAATCTATGCACGAAACTAAAGGCCACCCTACCGTAACATGGGATGCAAGTAATGAGTGCGAGGATAGAAGCACCACTAGAGTCAATGGGAAACTTTATCAAATCACCAGCGTCTCTATCAGACTGGGAAATTGCTTTTTCTTGCGGCAGATCTTTCCAGTTTTTTCATTTTCATATTCATGTTTCGTGACAAAATAATTTTCTTTTTGTTTGTACTGGACGCCAATATTCGTCAATGCAATGCTATTTTAGAAATACCTTATTTTTTATCCTTTTTTTAAAGTGTATTTTATTGCCACTTTTGATTTTTGTATTAGACTTAATTATTTGATAAGTTCAGAAATATATTCAGGACATATGCCCCATATGTCCTGAAGATATTTTCATCAATCGTAACCTTATTATAATTTGATAATTTTTTAAATTCTTTATATTCTTTTATATACTTTCTGACTATGAAATTTATTTTATGAATTTCTAACTTTTCAGTTCTTAAGAGAACAAAAAAAAAAAACAAACAATTGCTGTGGTTGCATCTGAATCGAGCAAATTGCGTCCACCATTTACCTTACTTTATGACATTTGTATTCATAAATCATCCTCTTGAATTTCCAGCTTTGGGGCTAATATTATCAGGCTTCTTTTTAAAATTTTTTTGAATATGTGCAACATTCATCAAATATTATTTTTTTTAATTGATTGTTATTAATCTAGAAAGTGATAATTGATCCAAGGATATTGAAAAGTTGTAATTTCGATTTTTCGCTCAATATTGGCGTTAGTAATTAAAATATTAAAATATTCAATGCATTTTTCATTTTAAAAAAGAATTCTTTCCAACCAATCTTCATATTGTGGTTATTTTCTTAAATTAAAAGCTTCATAAATTATGTTATGCATAACTTTAAAATTAAAATATAATGTAAGAGATCCAATGTTGTCACTTAAAGCTTTTTCATAATCTGCTATATGTATCTCATCTGCTTTTTTTTAATTGTTAAGTTAATTACATTTCTAAGAAATTTATCAATAAATAAAATTTTCTAAATCAAAGGTATTTGTTATAAATTCTTATTTTTTAATGTGCGTAAAATAAAATCGATCCATTAATAAAGTAAAAGCTGAGATATATATGTGGAATTTTGTATTTTTTGCAAGAGCAGAAAATCAATAACTATTCTCATAAGTTTTGGAAAATAATTCAAAGATTATTAGATAGTAATAGCAAAAACCTCAATTCATTTTTTAAAGTATTACGTGCAAATCACGAATCGCGATTTTTATTATACCCTTCCTAAATTTGCGAAAATTAACGATGAAAATGTCAATTAATCGAGAGAGGGGAAAAAATTCTCTTTTGTGTGTAAGTATGTGCAAAATCACCACTAAGGAAATCTAATTTTTTCGATACCGGCTCTGCGTTTCCGCTGAACGAGGGTTACTTGATTCCCTTGGTTAGGAGTATAGGGCGGAGGTGGGGATTCGGACACATCCATAGCTCACTAACAAACACGCACACACCTCCGATACATGTCGGTCCCACGGTTTTCTTTCGGTGTATTTCTACCCGAGCTGTAGAGACGCCTTCGATTAAACTCAAATGAAGAAATATTAAGAAAAGATATTCTTTACACTTTTTAAGTGTGTCTTGCTAGTGTTGGCGGCGTGTTCTTGAAAAAAGAGGGGAAACAATATGACAGTCAAAAAATACTTAAGAAAATAAAAAAAGCACTATAATAATAGTACTAATGATGATATGAATAATGAGATGATAACATCGATAACAATAATAAAAATGATGAACAAAAACGACTTTTGCTGAAAGTCAATAAATATTTTACAAATGAGCTGAACCAGATCAGTTTTGTTGTTTTACAAATATTTCAAAGCTTCATTTATTATACATTACACTCCGCCTAATTTTAAATGTTTTGAACACATATTTGGAACATAATTTTATAAGAAATATTCCAAAAAAATTGTTGAAATAAAAGGATGTGATAGATTTACCGCAATAAAACATCAATAGATAATTAAAATAACTTATCCTTTGAAGGAATATATGATATTTTGCTGATTCTTTGTTAATTGCTTAAAGACTGCAACTATTGTAAATATATATTTTGCATCATTCGAGTTCTTTGATCATTAAATCATAGACCTAACTTTCCTGAAAACTTATTGAAATTTGTAAATAATGTAACAAAAACTTTTTTTGGATAAAAGGATGTATTATTCAAAAGCTTTAAAAATTTTAATATTTCTCCAAAGGAGTTTTTTTTCAATTAAAAATCTGTGAGCATTGTTACGAAAAAAGCGTGTGGTGCACGTCAAAATTTTAACATTGGTCCATTAAATTTATTCTTATGATGCGAAATATTGTTGGATTTCCATGCTTGAAAAGGTAAAATTAAAAAAAAAAATTCAAATAAACCACTCAGTCACGGTAAATAATGTTTTGAAATGCTTCCGTCGCACATTATGCTGGTTCTTACGCATCAAAAGAGCAAGCGAAGGAAGGAAGCAGGTAGTTGGAAAACATCCCAGGAGAAGAAAAAGGAGGAACCATCCTTTGATCGTTTTTCTTCGAAAAATATCAGGGATTGAGAAGAAGTTAGGGTTAAAGGTTAATTGGCCGTGTGTCACATAGTTAGCAGGTGACTCATTTGTCAAATCTCAAAGAACTGGTCAGCCTAATTTTACTCAACACAACGAAAGATTTCGATGAAATCCATTCCACAGCTTTCTTGCGGAATGTATTAGTGAAATAATAATGAGATTTACTCTTGTAGCTCTGCGGTTGAAAAATTCAGTAGTACCTTATTATCTAAACTGCAAACCCTTAAAAACCCAATTTATTGTTATCTCAAACTCTAATTATTATATTCTTAATGCGAAAGTGATAAAGATTTAAATTTATTTAATAATACAATTCATTGATTATTTCAAATTTATATCGAATACAAGTGATTTTAAATATATCGTATTATAATTTTATGAATGTGCTTTTTAATTTCTTTTCTGCCAATTATATGTTTGGCCATCAGTAATTTTTTATAGTATAAATAATAATGTGTTTATTTTAGAAAAATAATTTCTTAAAAATAGTCGGATAATATTTTTAAAATATTATTAGACTATTATTAAAAGGATTTGTAGTTATAAAATTTAAAATACAAGACAGCATTTTTTCTCAACATCGAATTAAAATTGCAACTCGGTCATATATTAAATACTGATTACATTTATCAATATGTTCGAATAAAAGTTTTTCAATTAACTCTATTTAAAAGCGAA
Source organism: Eupristina koningsbergeri (assembly GCA_018907245.1). Taxonomy (NCBI): domain Eukaryota; kingdom Metazoa; phylum Arthropoda; class Insecta; order Hymenoptera; family Agaonidae; genus Eupristina; species Eupristina koningsbergeri. The sequence continues at coordinate 1,620,951 of JACCHV010002776.1, forward strand.
AAATGAAAAAGTATTTAAATAATGTTTATACTGATACCTAATAAAAAAAAATAATAATAATAATAATATTGTCAGGTTATCATAACAATAATCATGGTGGTTTTATAATTTGTTAAAGTATTTGCAAAATTAGAAGTGTGTATATGGCTGCTTAAAAAATATCCATGCATGTGTTATAAAAACTTGTCATTCACTTGACGAGTACTTGTTTATTTCGAGAATGTTAACATATCATATTTTTGTTATTTTGAAATTTTGGTGTATCCAAGTCTTCAAGAGCCGGGGTCGTCTAATAATTTTGGAAATAGTTATATCATGAAAATAATGGTATATATTTCTTTTGCAGTCAATTAATTTGGACCGCTTTCAAACCAACAAATTAATGTTAATCTGAAAGATTGAGAATTAAAAAACAACAGTTTGGTTTTAAGTTATTTGTGATTTTATTTACAAATTTACATGCGAGTCAGAGTTCGAATAGAAGATAAAACTAAACATTTGATCAGTAATTTATATGTTTTTATGAAGTTAAACCTTCAAATAAGTCGTGAAGTCCTATTGGTTTACAAAGTTTGCGGATTTCTTATAGGTAGTTTTTACAGAATAGTTAACCAATCAAATAGAAGCTTGCAATTATTATAAACATATTAGCGAATCCCAGTAAATTATATTGGACCGCTGTCGTAATTCATGAGTAATTAGTTGAATGTGTTGTAAGAATATTCTTTCCTGTGGATTCGCATTGGTGTGTCCGATGTCTCTCAGGAAAAAAGGTTATTTCAGAGGAAAAAAGTTTTTCAAAAGTGATTGTGAAAGAAAATCGACAAAATATTATAAACATATTAAATAAAAACATTAGTTAGTTAGAGGGAAAGCTCAGTGTAAAACTCATTAAAGGATTATATCTATAAAGTATGACTCTAAACGCATTAAAAGATTAGAAAATTGACCTGCTATTAACATTCGAGGATATTAAAAAGCAACGTGAGTGTGTACTGATCTTTCATTAACTACCAAAGTCGATGCGACAGCCCTATACAAATCTTGTCGCATATGTATAACTTTATATTTTTTACATTTTATATTTTTAAGATACAACAATATTTATACCACTTTTTACCAAAAACTTACAAAGGTATATAATTTAATCTTTTCGGTCAAGATTTTTTTAATTTAAAAAAATACCAAATTCTACAATTCTAAAATATTTTATTGCATTAACCTCGACAATAAAGAGAAGTCGCTGATAAAACGTCGACAAACTAATTTTGCGATTTTAAACGAATTAGTTGCATATATAAAAATATTTGTAAGGAGGTATAATTAAATCCATTATCATGGAACCAACTAATCATCAATGTTTAACAGTTCAATCACGAGTATGGCTCAATCAATATGAAAATTAAATTGATACTTTGAATAAGAATAAATCACAGGACATGTTAATGATTCACAAGAAAACATAAGTCGTCTAAAACATATTCTGTCTAATTAAAGCCCGGAGTCTTGAAATAAATAAAAAAAAAACGTAGAGCCATGGGAAAAGCTGTATGTGTGAGTGAGTGTGAGAATACTAGGACAATAAATATCTCCTTTGTATCTCCTTTGCCCTGATAAGTGCTCGTCAATTTTACATGCAACACATATTTATATGGTAGGGGGATTGGCTGACTGTCTGGGTGGTAAGGCCCGCGACCCCTTGACTTTTTTTGTTTGACTGCTAATATTTTTATTAATGGGTTTTTATATTTGAAAAGACGTGGTTGCGGGTGTCACCGTAGGTGAGGCCACATCGTTGATTTCGCTGGATGAGATTCTGCCTCGGCCATCTTCTTATTGATGGCTGCGAATGACGAGGCACAACTGTTGGACTTCGGCATATCTTCAACTGATTCACTTTTATTCCTTGTCAATTTTTTTTTGGTTTTAGTTGCTTAGCTCTCGACATCCACTCTCCCTCTTCTATTTTGGTAGACTAATTTCCAGTTCCAAGCTTATTTACGAGTTTCGTACAATTGTTTAAACCTATTGATCTAACCTATCTAAGTAACGCTTATCTTTAATTCGGCTAAGCTTCACCTCGATTTGTTACAAGTTCGTTTCAATTGTTCCTAGGACTATCTATTGGGCATCTGAGAAATAAGGAATACTTTGTTTCTTTTTCCACTAGTCGTTATAAGGAATAAGTTGCTTCAATTTAAATCATAATCAAAATTTTATTAAATACTTGTGTAGTAAATTGTATAATTTAGTATTATAAATTTAATTCAAAAAATACTGAGAACAAATACCTTTATTACTGAAATTATAATGTTCATATTTTAAATTACATTTTAAAATTTATTTTTAAAATCATAAAAATCTAATGATATTTTTATTTGTTGAATAATCGTTAAATTGGCTTAATTAAATCGACAATATCCTATAGTGAAAATATAGTTCACGTTGCAACATTAATGAAATTATTAAAATAGATTTTGCATTTAATTTTTTAAATACAACTAACTTTCAAAATTAAAAAAGGGTTACATCATCTAATATAAATAATGAATCAACTTATTCAATTAATATTAATACGCTATTAATATTAAATGTATCTGCAATGATGTTTTATCCTAACTTATACTCCACTACTATAAATATAGCTTATATGCTGTAATACTTTACATATTTTAATGCTTACAAATATTTTTTTTTGTAATTGTATTTTTAATGCTTCGAGCAATGGAGCCTTTTACGATATACAATTATCAAACTCTTCTTACGAATAAAAATCTAATATAATTTACGACTGTTTTCTCAAGCACATTCTAATCACTCTTTATCATTTATATTTATATACTTGCTATATTTTTACGGACTTTATGGGCACTCATTAGCGCAAAACCTACCATACCATTTTCATCATTCCTTGTATCGTTAGCTTGAGGCGATTCTTTTGCATCATCTGTTGAATCTTTATTAAATTTAGTAGCGTTACGTGAGATTACGTATGCTGGAATCATGAGCGATATTTATGTATTTCCAAGTGACTAAGACAACACCAAGAACCAATTGCAAAGCTTGTTTTAACGTGCCATTGAGGTAACTGAGAATTACCGACAATCATTACTGCTCAATTGATATTACCTTTTTGTTTTCTCGAGCTTTCATTCTAATTGCTTGATTTAAAAAACCTATGACTTTCATTTTTAACCGAGATAAAAAGTTATCCGTCTGTCTTTCGTCTTCTTCTCCTCTCTCCTTCTTCCTTATGTCTTTCTTTTTTTTATTTAAAGTACTTATCGTCAGACATTATGGGGTACGTAACGATGGGTGAGGAAGACCTTTTGGTGCACTTCAGGGTGGAAAAGGCGGTTCTTTATCTCCTGTGCGCTCAACATTTACTCGTTTTACCTGTAGCTCGCACGTTCTTCTTTTCTTCCCCCTAAACGTGTCATGTCTCGCCTACTCTCTGGCTAGTCACAACCCTCAACCCTCGCGCCACGACTTTTTACCCTATTATTCATGAGTCTTTTGTGTACACGTAGGTATGCGTGTAGGGTCCACTGTATTAGTTCTTTAGGTGTTTCAAGCGCAATAAGTGGCATTTTTTGCAAAATTTTTTTAGCGAATAGCTCAGTAGTAGCCAGGTATTTTCATTAATGGAGATGTCCCAATGAAGTTTCGTGATCACAATTTTTTTTTATTGCACGAACAAAAATATTGAATACAAATTTTTAGATATTTTAGTCAGTGCACGAGATTGATTCAGATTTATCAAATTTTAAATGCTGGCTTTGTATAAAATATTGAATCAACTCATATCTCTGGAATCTCTAACATTAAAAAATAACAAATAAAAAATTATTTTTAATGAAAAAGTATTACCAAAGTCCACAATGTATTACCAATATCATTAAATATTTCAATAAAATTTGGTTACAATAAATTTTTATCATAAACTATAATCTATAAAAGGTGAGCGGTGAAAAATATTAAATAATTAATTTACTATATAATATAAATACTCTCAAAATTTAAAGGAAATTGGAGATTCTTAATTTTTTTAATTGTCACCGAACAATATACGATTCGTATGTTTTTACACGGAATTTCGTAGTTTTCGAATCAATTAGATGGTTTTTCTGCCGAATGACCCAAATTTTCGTTTTCATATAAAAGTAGGAAAAAGAAAGAGATATAATAAGACTGAAAGATAGATTATTTTTATTTTGAATAAAAAACATCTGATTGATTCGAACGTGTATTTTCCGATAATAAACTTAAAATTACATATTTAAAAATTTATTATTTATAAAAACCAAAAAACTCTAGATTTATAATATACAAATTATAATTATAATAAATTCACGATTTTGAAATACTTTAAAGCAAGCATATAAATAATTAATTGTATCTGAAGTTTGTATAGTTTAAATAAAAATTATAAATTTTAAATTTAAATAACTTTTGTATTTAGAATTCCTTTGTTTATAAATTTAAATTCGTTTTTTTCTGTTATCTCCAGTTAAATCTGGCAAAACTCTCTGTGAAGCTACAGTTTTTTAAAATTTGTAAATAAATTAATAATCGATTTTATTGAGACTAATACAATTATTGATATGGTTGCATGCATATCTAGGATGCATTAATATAAAATTAAATTAAAATATTTTAGAAACCTCAAATAATGAAGTACCTACAATTTGCGTACATAAATAATTTAAGAAATTACCCTAAAATCTTTAAGACACATATATTGTAGGTTATTATATGCATGTAATAGCAAAGTTTATGAGAACCTTCTTACAACACATATTTTTTCTCTATAAATTTCCCTTTGCGCGTATTCACACTGGGGTGCCAAAATCGAGATAGACGCATTCTGGTAAAAAGATACTTTTTATCAGAGTCTTGGCATATCGCAACAACGATGTAAAACTAGATGAAATTAACCGTTGAATCGATATAGAAAAATCATGCACTCTATTTCCTCGTCCTTCAAATGAACTCACTCACACACACAGACACCATCGTATGTGAACAAGTGAACACCCACGCGTCCTCGGAGTTGCACATGCATCACCAGTAAAGAGACGAACATAGGCCTTAATGAAACATTTTAATCGCCGCTAACCCTTTTTTATTCCCTTGGACCTGCTCTCTCCTACCCCTATCTATGTGCTACGCCGAGAACGCTTTCTATTTTTTTTTTTCTACAATCGGCGATTTTTTCCTTTCTCTGTGAAACTTATGCAAGGAAAACTCCCAGTGCCAAAGTCTAGCCTTCCTTCTCACTTGGTGCAGCACATAAATTTCGGTATTAAATTAAAGGGGTAGTAAGAGTGCTCGAGACAAGAAGAGAGTGGGAGATTGAAAGATAAAAATCGTAATGTAACTGAAAGTGGAGTGTTATACGCTATTCTATGTACAGATTTTTTCCTTTTTTTTATCCCTAAAAATGTTTCTACACTTTTAAGTCATAATTTAATATGAAATTAAACAAAAAAATTTTTTATTAAATATATTAAAATGGTTAATATTAGCTAATATTAGCTCTGTAAAGCTATTAACTTCATTTTTTTAATTTAAAATTTTAAAATTCTATATTAAGACCAGAATTTGTAAAATAATTATGAATTTCCATTTTAATACAGAATTGAATAGTTGAAAATATCAAGCTCAGAAGTGTATTTTTTATTAGTCAAAATATACTTTTTGATGGTAATATATATTTTTATTGTTTTTTTTTCAATCAATTAAATTGATATTTATTTAGTATTAACAATAAATGAATAATATTTAAACAAAAATAAATGAAGTTTTGTTGCATCGTAAAAAAAATTTCAAAATTCGAATAAATGTGAATTTGAAATTAGACGTGAACGGAATGGCCGATTTGGTACGATTGTCCTTTAATATAAAATTATATCTATTCACAATTATTTAGTTAAAAGTTAATTCCAACATATTCAGCAGTTTTCATTTTGGAGCTCTAATGATTATGGATCTACTCTGTATTCTTTCTAAATTTTACAGTGAATTCACCGAAAAAGATGATTGCTTGTAATTGATCTTTACAATTTATTCATTTTATTCAGAAAACACGCCTACACAAGAATGTAAATCGAGACGAATTTATTCAAATAATCATGATTGGTCGGCTCTATTTCAGTATATCCACTTGGAATCCTATAACAATCCACACAGCTACTCACTCTCTCATTCTCTCATAAGATACGGAACCCGGAAAGAAACTGAATCATGAATGCGCGTTCGGTCATTTCCTGTAGTTCCAATGGGTCTAAGTTTAGGCGAAAAGATAAGAGGACGCATAATGTTCACAAGAAGTTAGCTTGACCTCCGACCTCGAATTTGTTAATTAATGGAAGGATTAATGGAAGAAGTATTTTGTGGTTTTTACTTTCGAATAAGTCAAAAATTCTTTGGTTACTTCCAATATCTGACAATCGAATGGTGAAAGTTAAACCGGAAAAATTTTAAAAGTAATAGATATAAATTTTTTAGATTTCATAATCTCAGATGTTAAGTTAAGTTATACGTTTTAAGATTTTTTTACACTATACTATGTTACATTTACAATATTCTATACATTCGGGTGGACAAAATCACAATTACAAGAAAGCTTAATCTAAAAAATATAAAAAAATTGAAATCCAGTATATTTGTACAGATAAATCATTTAAAAATTGAATTTTATTATTTTTGTATGTTTTTTCTGAATTTTTCTAAATCATTTTCTTCAATTGATTCATTTAAATATTTGACATTATAGAATTTCTTAGTTTTAGCAATAAGTAATTTTATAATATTTAATTATGTTTAAAAATTGAAATTTTACGATTAAATTATTGTTAATTTGGAGAAATCGATGATTAAAACGTTTATCGCATGTTCTCTTTTTACTAAAAAATTTCGAGTAGAGTTTTAGTTCGTAAAATAAATTTTTAGTGCTTAAAATTTAAAAGGAGTTGATTATAAAAAAAGCTTGGAATAAATTTTTGTGTGGTACCCTGATAATGGTAGTACTTTTCAATTTAGAAGATAAAACAGAAATAGATAGTGAAAATGATTGAAAATTTGTAATTTTAACTTCATAAGAAAAGACTACATTAAAATTTTGGAAAATGAATTGCTAAATAAAAAAATGTATATTTAAATAAATAATTTTATTAGTTTTTCTCAATTTCTTCTTTAATTGGATACAAATGGATGAATAAAAAGCAATAATTATTATCGTACTTTCTGACGTTACCCATCAAATGACAAAATATTGAATAATTTCCATATTGTTTAACTTTTTCTGAAAATGTTACTTTGCAGTTGAAATAAATTGACCAATGCATCGAACTACGGATTATTAAAAATGTAAAGATTAAATTGTTTGCATTGCATAACACTAATTGATCAAATCCTGAAATTTGCGTCCCGTTATTTTGATTGGTTGTTTATCCATTATGCTACAGTTGCACATTATTTCAGATTCCATCATATCCTTTCAGAATATTATTTTCATCGGCTTGCCTTCTCATTTTTCATTATTACAAAGTCAAGCAGAGAGAAGAGAATAACGTCACAGGCAGAAAATTCGCGACACTGGCACCAGTGTCAGGACTTATAAAAGTATCCAGAGATATCTTTTCACCCTTCCCCCTCCCTCGTTGAGCCCTGTCGGCACAAAATCGAGGTGATGGTGGGAAATAATTAACTATTTGCCAGTGAAAATTTAAGGTCGTTTGTTTTACTTAAGAGCGCGCTTTTAGCCTTTCATGTTTGTTTTTCTTTTTTTTTCTATCTGTTTCCTTTTGTTCTTCTAAATATCAGCGTCAACTAGTTGGTCACTGAACATATATTCCATATCGGTTGATTTTTCGATCGGTTTACATTAAGAATTAGTTACACGAAGTATAAATGTCGAAGCATAAATAACTATTTTAAAGTTTGTATTTGATTATAAAATAAACAATCTTTTAGTTTTTGACATTCGAAATAATGTGAAAATTATTTTATTAAAAAAGAACTTGTAAAAATATTTGTTTCAATGATGTATTTAAAATAATTATATATCTATAAGAAGTAACGAGTGCTGAAGATGAAATATAGAAAAGTATATAACTGAAACTATAATAGTAATCATCAAGTATTAGTCAACGAGGTAAATTACACATAATAAGATATTTTAATCACGGGACTTGTTCAAGTTTTCAGCTATTTTTCAATAAGTAAGTCGACAAAAGTGTATCCTTATGTTGAACTAATTTAGGTATTTGGATGGAAATTAATTACACATCCGAACGAGACAAGGAGTGTTTAAGTGTAAAATATTCTAGGCGGCAAAAATGTTCGATATTTCTGCAACCGACCAGCATCTCGCTATTTTATTGAGCAATGTGGCGATGATATAACTGTGATAAGCTCTGTGAGAAACTCGTCTAAAATATCGCCAACAGTCCAGTTCAACTTCACGTTTAGTAGGATTAATTATTTCTCAAATATATTTCCCTTATCCGATTCAATTAACGTAATTTTTTCTCTTTCCCTTTGATCTTTAGAGATTTCAGGTATGTATACTCCTAATTTATATTTGGCGATGCAATTACCGGAAACTTGGATCCACGAGAAGCTAAAAAGCAATACTCTTATTATTTTTTCTTAGGTCTCTTGTTTTTGTCACTTATTTATCAAGAGCAATCATTTTTATAACTGCGTCTTTTATAAGTGTATACGAAATTTCTTGATTTTAGAGAGCATCAGAGGATGTTTTAAAAACGATTTTTTCAAGGATAAATTAATATTGATGGTAAGTTGATTGCTCTTTTTGGTCGTGGACTAGGAATTTCTCAATAAAATATCTATGATATATTATATGAATCCCTCATATTTTTCACATGAGAATTATATATTCATAAGTGGATGTACATATTTTTATAATTGGTATATAAATATTTATTTAATGGAGCATAAAAAATGGCAAATGCAATATATATTTATATTGTGAAAAATGTGAACGAATAAATAAGATTATTATATTAAAATTATAATATTAGAGATACATAAAATTGATTAGCAATATTTGGATAAATTGTAAAATTGATATATATTTTAATTTAATGGTAATATGGAGGTTTTTAAATAATCTCGCTGGAATAGCTACAAAATAATGATAATAAAAAAAAGCATCATTAATTATGAATAATACATGGTCTATCTCCGAAGATGAGTTTTTTTTTTATTTTGCAACTATTGGTTCTAGCTACTTGGGAGTGGTCTTTAAATGCCGATAAAATATAATATAAAATGCCGAGAAAATTTTTTTTCATTTGTCCCTTTTTTTTTTTTTTATGATAATTTTAAGGAGCAAAATTTTACTTCGCGTGAAGGGTGTTTTTCGATTATTTGACACGGCATGCTGAAGCGATTAGAGGAAAAACACTAAGCAAAAATTCTTCGTTTAAAGTTTCTAAAAAACAAAAAAAGATTCTCACCTTTTTTAATGAAATATTATCTATTATTAAACTTATAAACAGTTTAAAATAAAAATTTTAAATTGTTCAAAATAATCGTTAATCGACGGTCTGAATTTAAAATTTTTATGATGCAGCAGGTATTTATAGAGATTCGAGATCTTTTTGGGCGCCCAGATCAAGACTCGTTGATGATCTTTCTCCGGCCTTCTTTAAAAGCTTTGTGCCATTTTCCACATTGCGATTTTGACATATAATTATCTTGATAAGGTTCTTTTAATATTTTAAAAGTTTCTGCACTGTTTTTTTTTAAGTTGCAAATAAAATTTTATTACGTAATGCTGTTCCACTAGTCACTCCATCATGCCGTGTCAAAAACTGAAAAACACCCTTCGCGCGAAGTAGAATCATGCCACTTCAAATTATCGAAAAAACAAAAAAAAAGGGATAAATGAGGAAAGAGTTTGTCAACATTTTAAGACCCCTCCCAAATTTCTACGAACAATAGTCGCAAAATGAAAAAGAAACTCGATACTTGTAACGATGAAATTCATTAAATTTTAAATAAATATTCACCACTACAAACCAAAAATATTATAATTTTCATTACTTATAAACCAGGGGGAATTCCGTTAAATTCAAATAATAAATCTCAAAGGTCACTTTCATTCAATAATAAATCACAAAAAATATTGTTAATTGTATATATACAAGCTAATACTAAATTTATAATATTTTAATTCAAAATAATATATTATATTATATTTATATGAAATTTAATAAATTTAATATTATGTTATATATACATATTTAAAATAAATTAAACCCGAAAAATAGCAAACTACTTCTGTGCTGATAATTATATAAACTGTAATTATCGGCTATCTCACGGCGATACATTATTTGAATTTTTCATTATTCACACTACCTTACATATGCATTATGTATATATATGTATGTATATACAATACACTTTCCCACCTATTATTGGCTCTGTTCAATTCATGAACATCAACGCCTTCTATTACATCAAGGCATCCGTCGACATATAAGTAACATGGAGCCGGTGAACCTCATGTTGACAGTTTGTCAACAAAGAAAAATTTTATATAAATTATTGTTTTTACCACACAATTAAACATCACTACCATTTTACGTGAGCTTTACAATTTATTTATTCATTTATTTTTATTTATAAAAAATTTATTTATTTATAAAACTCATTTATTACATAATTATTGTGGAAAGGGAAAAACAATAAAAGAGAAAGTTTTATGATACGGCCGAGGTGGCAAAGACGCCTCGGAGATTAGACGAGAAGTTCAGTCTTGGCCGAACCGTCGCTTTGTATATTCTTCACCAATGCAAAATAAATAGTTATTCCATATTACATCTAAGTGTCTAATTTCTTAGTTTATTCCCTAGTGTTGATGCTCATATCTTATCATTTATATTAAATACTCCTACATTATACAATTACAAAATAATTATTACTATTATATATACATATATTTTATTTTCAGATTAGTGCACATAATAAAATTTTTATCTATTCAATAATGAATATTTATTCATTACATACTTCGGGGATAGACCATGTATAAGTCAAGGCAATAGAAGCTTGGCTTCCCTTAGTTCCCTGTTTAATTACACCAAGTATCCGCTCTTCCGTACTAAAAACTTATTGTTTAACCAATTCAACGTTCATCTGCGAATTTTCATTTTCAACCCTCCCCCCGTTAGATCCCAATTTTTATTGGCCACCCTATTTCACCCCCACATTTCTTTCGATTACGAGGACCTGTTTCCTTATTTCACTGCGCCCCAATCAATCGAATTATCCAAATTCACGCAATATTTAATAAAGCAAGCAGATTATTTTCCCTTTTGGTTAGACGCGTCAATCCCAAACCCTCAACCGCCAATCCTGAATGTTGTGTACAGTTACGGGATGTTATCCTGGAAGAGGTGAATTAGCGCCCGGTGCGAATGTTGTACTCGCGTGTTCGCTCCACCGTACGCCTGAATAATGCAGATCATTCACTGAAATAAATATGACTGGAATTTTGACAAACAGCAGGAGTTTTTTCCATCTTTTACATATTTCAAATCTTTTGGCTGACTTTTCTAACGCCGGGGGAATTTTATCTGAATTGGCGAGAAATAAAGAGAACGTCTGCTAAAAGATGTTCCCGCTAGAGATGCGGGACCAGGCAGAGGGAGCGAGTGTAGGGGAAGAGTCTGGAAGGGATGCGCGAAGAAAGATAATAAGAGAGAAGAAAGAGGCCTCGTTTTATAATTTATTTATTGCGGGGTTGGAAAAGTAAAGCGCAGGTGGTCGGGGAGTTTTAATAGTAACATCAATGGCGCGACGTTTTTATTGGTCGGAATTTAAAGGCCTTATGTCGAGGGCTTAGCCATCTTTAATTGCGTTATGTCTCTCTTTCCACTTGCATTTTTTCTGTTCTTTTACATCCTCGCGCATTAGAGGGGCTTATGGAAATTCAATTGCGAAAGGCAGCTCTGTTATTTTGACTCCGAACCCATTTGCTCGGGAGATGAAGGTACACTTCTGCTTGGGTTTAACCTTGTATTTGTAACTTCAGGTACGCAAGAGAGGTTCTGCCATGAATTTAGCAAGATGGAGGCTGTGTAAATTGTGTGGGTGTATCGTTAATGGCGTTCGAGGTCGGAATGCAGTGGCTGAACATATCAACTTCTTGGGATTTTAGTTCGTTTGACTAAGCGACATGATTCTTCGGGAAAATTCGGGACTATAATTAACGGCGATTACAAAATGGAAATTAAAATTACGTTTATTCTTCATCCGAGATGTTTATGCAGATTCAAAACCCTGAAATTTACTCACTCAATTTTGCATTAAAATATTCTTCCCTTCCTCTTATGATTGTTTGAATACACTTGAATACACTTAAATATGATTACTTAAATGCACTAAAGAAATAAATTGTTCGGGAATCTCGAGCATTTTTGTTTAATGCTTATCTCCCAGGAAAGCATTGGATAAGCATCTTGATTATTGTACAAAGTTATACATATTGATGACCTGTTGAAGATTCCTTTCCGACATGGACACGGGTACTTTTGAGAAAAATGACTTTGATGCACGAAGACAATTTATGGCATTAAAAAAAGAAAAATTTTTATTCGGCGTCGATGCAAAGTACAATGCAATAATTGAGTTTGGGTCAAGGCAATTATTCCTGTGCCCGAGATACAGATCCTTTACCTTTGCGCGTGACATATTTGCTTAGATTTGAGCACTCGCAATCGAGTATTTGGTTGTTCACCGTCTCCCTTCCTGACACCCCTTTTTTCATCAACATTTCTTTTAAATTGCCCTCGGTTATCTCGATTCACAAGCACACTCGCGTGTATTTGGGTTGCATTTTAACCATTGTGAATAAGAGAACAAAGATATTAGATCTCGGTTTGCAGAAAAACTAGAAAGGGATGAGAGTTGAGTGTACAAGGTACTGGCAAGTTAAGTGGCAGCTAGGAGAAAACTTTTTACTCGGCACACGACGGCGAATGTTCACTAGCTACTCGCTCACATTGTATATTTATATGCAAATGTGGGACCGTGAAAGGAAGAAAGTGAGCAAGACTTTTGATCTCACTTTTGAAAACAAGCGAAGGACGAACAAAAATGAGCTAGAGACGTTTTGAAATTATCTGAAATTTCTTAATTGTTATCATCTTCATTGATTTCCATTTTCATTTTTACTCATTCAATTGAAATGAAAAAGGCTTAATTAAAATTTATCTCATTAGGTGCAGTCTCTCCAATTTTCGAAAAAGCTTAGCAATATTTTTTATTTAACAACACAATTAAATAAAAAAGTTGATTAAAAATTAAAGAAAAATATTATTTGTAAGTGTTGTTTAAAGTGCGGCAGTTAAAAAGAAATTTCTTCTTTTCTTCGATTTAATCAATATTAATTTTCTTGAAAAGTTTTTCTTAAAATATCAAGTATAAAAAATATCGTACATTTTTAAAATCTGTATGTAATTGTATAGATGCGATGTTATATATGTTTAGCTTGCATTGCTGGATATTTTTTAAAGTTCAAATAAATTTTGAAATGAAAATTTTGTTTAGATAAATGTGTATAATTAGTTTCGTTTGTGTCGTTGTTTACTATAAAAGAATATGTTTGAGATTATTATGGGGAAATCCTAAGAGTTAGAGTATTGAAATAAGTATTAGCTTGGTCCTTAGAAATTTTTCATATATCTTTTAAACGTATGTGATAGTTATGTTTTGAAAGAAGGATAAATTTGACTCGGCATGTGTATTTTAACGAATTATGATTTTCTAAATGGTTTGCATACCTAGACATACACATGTTTATGTGCATTTACACATCTATTAAAAGTAACTCATTTAATGAAATAAATTTAAATGTAACAAAAATAGATATTGAATTGCTGTAAAATTCACTTAAATACTCTTGGTTTACAAATCGAATTTATATCTAAAAAATACAACATAATGTTATTGATAATTAATATGGGGGAGTTGCTTTATTATACACAATTCAACGTTTTATTAATAAATATAATTTTATTTCAGGTAAATTATTAATTGATAAATATCAATTAAGTTCAAAGATGAAAGAGTCTTTTGAGCAGCAAGGAGTAACTAAATAAATAAGAAACACGAAAGAGTCTTTAATTAAATAAAAATACAGGAGTGAGAGATATTAGTTAGTGTTGGGTGGGAAAATGTTATAATCCGATAATCATAGGACTTCCAACTCCGGCAAACCCCCCAATCTCCCTAAAAATTTTTGGGCATATTACCGAAAATCAGTGAAGACCAATAACACGAAAAGGACGAGTTTTCTCGTCGTGTAAAATGATTGATTTGCCAATAAAGGGAAAGCTCCTAACAGAAAAAATCAACCGCTCAACCTAATTTTCTTAGACAAACATCGGGCGTCGTCTCCTGTCCTCGCACACAAAATACCTTCTGCGCGTAATCCGGAAAGCGTCGCGAACTTGTTGCGGGTGGAATGGCGTGGATGAGAGTACAAAATCCCGATTAAATCGACTTAGAGCGAACATCGGAACATCGCATCGTGGTGATGCAGCGATGAGGCAGACGTGCCCCGCTTCAGTTGGTTTCAGCTGGTTTCAAGCCTGTAAGTCTTTGGCTTTATTGTCAGGTGCGTATTGCCTATTAACTACCCGTAATCTCGGCCTCTTCCCCTCTCAGGACTTACCCGACCTCTCGCTGGTGCTGATGGTGTTGCAAGCCTCCTTTCGGCTACGAAATAGAATTTATTGTTTTTTACGCATTACATGATCGGTATATAAAAACGCGGACTGATTTAAGGTCTTTCGGATAAATACGACTGTCTTTTCTTACCAATCCCCTTTTCGTGTGAGATTCGGTTTTGTGAGCAAATCTACGGAATTAATACTATCTGTTGCTCTGTTTCAAGAAATAAGGACGAGTAATTCCAATCTAATAATATACACAATTATTTATTTTTAATACTAATACCAAACTTCTTTACATTAAACATATATAATAACATACTAACATACACCATAATATTTCGATATAATTGTCAAATTTAAAAGATTCTTCGAATCGAAACTTATAATGCTATACTCCTAAATTATTGCAATGTGAGTTTCGTTACAAGATTATTAAATAATCAACGTTTTTGATGTTTCTTTTTTAAAGCTTCTGAAAGTACAAATTGTACGAAATATAATGAATTTTAATAAGACACTGACAAATTTCTCTCTGAAAAATCAGATTGATAAAATTTATTAAATTATTGAAAAATTAAAAATCTGTATGCTCCGTTGAATAAATGGTAAATTAATGCATAAAACAGGTACCAGTAAATTTCATTCTCGTTTCAATTTTAATATAATTTTTTTTGTATACTACATTACTTTTGTACACTAATAATATACATTAAACGTTTAGGTATAATTGAAAAATCATAGTATTCATATTTTTTTCAATTAAGTTTGAGGTTTAAAATGATGAGATATTCATCTAAATAGTCATGTATTATTATTAAATTTCTCATTTGATAATAAAACAGTAAGAAAGTCATAATGCAATATAAAAATAAGCAATTTCAAAATTTAGCAGAAACTAAGAGGACATAATATGTTTTAGTTTCAGGTACGTGTTTGGCAGTCTTCCAATTTTAAAACTACAGAGTTCGATAAGTATACTTACATTTAAACTGTCATATTTCTTCGATAAATGTAGGAATTTGTAGTTATTTGATTGAAGCAAACCAATCTCCCATTTAATAATACTTCACCGTGTAAGAACATTCTTCGGATGGTTCATCGTTTATAGTTTTGTAAAAAGAGTGTTCCATCTTGAATAACATCAATGTCACTCTAGGATTGTATGTATCATTTTCGAACGAAGGAAATTCATGCAAATCTCTAATATAAATATTTTAAAACAATTTATGTGCCTTATTATCATCGGCTAAGGAACAATGAACTAGTTAAAAAATGAAGCATCAAAGTAAGGCAAAAAGACAGAGATATAAAAGGAAGATGGAGCTATAAGAAATGGAAATTCGGCAGTTTTTCAAGCATTACCAACGTCGGTGAACAAGATCCTTCACAATAAATTGATTTTTTATCAAGATAATTCATTTCTCATCATAGAAAATTCTCAGAGCCCCGCGTCTCCGAGCACAAAAGTGCCTGGGGTGAGTTACGCGTTCGGGAAAGAAAAAAGATGTCGGGGAAATCGTTGCATGATGAACAAAAAACCTAAAAGACAATAGGATTACTTACGCGGGAGGTAAGGCGGAGAGGAAAAGTCGGCTCCATCGTATAGATAAGAAAACTTCCGGATCGACTTTCTATTAAAAACATTAAATATTTCAATATGGAAAACTCATGAGCCGCGAGCTGGCCGCCATTGAGTGGAAAAGCAACTTACGTCTTTATGTCCTTGTGATTGAACTATTTATGTCGGCGGGGTGTCGCTCGCGCACAAACCTAACATAATCCTTCTTCGATCCTTAATACTTTTTCGGTTCCGCCGGTATTTTCCTTTTTCTCGAATGAGAGACACCGAGCGAAGGCCCCGTTGTGTGTATTATTACCAAAGACGGAGGATGCGTGGCTTTTGAGAGGTTTACAGGAGCTTTTTCTTCCTTTTCTTTTTCTTCCCTCCTTCTCTTTTCCACTTCACCTGTGGACCACACGCTTGTAGGATTGTAGTGGACATGCATTCTATCTCGGGTATATATAAGAGAGATATCCTTACCCATTTTTATCGAGAGTCCGCGTGTGTCTACTCTTGAGGTCGCAAAGGGCTTTGAAGTGATTTCGGGAAACGAAGGCCGATACATCTGCGGTGGCCTCTAATCCTCCTCGTTCTTAATTTTGGCTCAGCATCACAGTCTCCCTGTCGAAATCATCACCTTTTTCATTTCCATTCTTTCGCTGCTTAGTGAAATCTAGCCACATGCTTACGGATACAACTGTTTTCCATCCTTAAATTTAAACTAGGATATTGCTTTTCACTAGTTTGCTATGTCCCGAGCTTAACAATTTATATTGAGCATTTTTTTTCGGAGAAAATTTTCAGTCCTACTTAGAAGCTTCGGATTTTCTGGATGCAGAGTGGTACCACTCTTACATTTTTCAATTACTTTGATAGCGCAGTATAGCATATTATACATCCTTGCGATATTTCTAGTGAAAATTTTAAGGCTTTGTAGCTTAAAAAAAAGTTTATTATCAACTAAGTATTTAAAACAACGCTGATCCTTTATTTCAAATATAATGTATGTAAATATAATGCCATTTAATTACAATTCTATATTTGAAGTACTACGTAGAGTTTTTTTTGAAACATAACAGCATTAGATTTTAATTTGATATTTCATTACTCGTCTATGTAGAAAAAAACAAACTTTTTTAAAGTACATTCCTTTACTTTTAAAAAAGTACTTTTTTAAAGTACTTTTTTAAAGTTCATTTTAAATATGACAATGCTCAGCAGAGCCAAGATCTATCTCCTTCGAGTATTCCAATATACAGTCTTCATTAACCCGAAACCTTTGTATTTGTTCGGACAACCTCTTGTCAAATTCGACAGGGACCCATGTACTCTCAGAGAACACGCAATGCGGGGTCATGAACCTCGTGTACCCTCCCCCTCTCTTTCCTAAAATTTCTCATGCCTCCGTGACTCAAGATCTTTATTTGGTAGGTAAGCGTACGACTCAAAAATATACCTCCGATCGAATTTTCATAAAGTCGATCGGTCAGCAGTTGATTTGCAAAAGGGGGGAACCTCGACGAAATCGAGGTTGTATCTATTTTTTGGAAGCCTGAAAAGATGCGCACCGATGACGTGTTCCTCTTCCTAGGTAAATTAGAAAAAATATACAGCACGCTTTGACAAGGGGTACCTTCTTTAAGGGTGAAATTTCTAAAGTTAAAACGTGGCTTTGAAGCTAGTACTGTTGTGAAAATAGAGCTTTAGGTGGATTTATTTTTAATTCTGCAAGTCTGACGGCGGGAGCCTTATTTTTAGATTTAATTCGTTTTTGTTTTACGGGGATTTGTAATGTACTTTTGAGAACATCGTGTATCTTCAAAAAGTTATTGAAGAGTTGATACTTCATCAATCAGATAATTTTTATTCTAGGAGATTTTGACACAGAATCTTGGTTCGTCACAATAAAAAATGTTGTGTCAACTGCATTTATCATTGCGTATAAGCAACTTAAATGCAATTCAATACACCAGAACCGCTTCTATTACGTGACGTGTAAAATTTGAACAAGTTTGTCAGACACTTCTACAGTCTGTAATTTACATGACAAAAGAAACAACATAACATGTTATATATTTAAATTACCCAAAGTTACTTAAACAATATTAACATTCGAGAAAAATGTTTAGAAGCGTATTATCTGCCCTAGGCTAAATTTTTTTCAAAAATATCAGAAAAATAAATTATTAAAGTAGTGAAAGTGTCTTTCCTAGCCATATTGAGTAGTAAACCCTTGTAAATTTGATCGACAGAGACGGTTTTATGGGACTCGTGCGTAGTTGAAAAAATTTTCTTATACTCGGTCGTTAGTGACTTTGGCACATATCCCAAGTTCCCTCGTGAACCCTTGGTTTATATAGACCCATTCAATATTCCCTCGCGTCATGCAAAATATGCATGTGTACGTTCACGAGTGAGTACTCGTACTCCCGCTACTACACGCGCTAATAAGTATTTGTGCTCTTATTTGTTTGCATATGCTAAGAAAACATTTTATTGCAAATGAATTCCTGAATTTGCAATACTCATTTTGTTTTATTTTGAAACGTTTCCCATCTCATTTTCCATGTCGAGCGATGTCTTTACAAAACTATAATCTTAAATTGGAGAATCAATGCTTTTTATAGTAAACAATTTATTTAAAAAAGTTTTCAATAAAATCTTTGAGCTTCCGAGTTAACAGATTTACCCGTGTAGATTTATAACGATGAGTCATGGAATAATTGATTAGTTCGATAAAATTTTACACATTCAAATAGTTTTACGAGATACTCCAGACATTGAGCAGATTAATCGGCTCAGTAGAAAAATTAGCTAACCAAAACCTTCATTGAATTGGAAAAAAAAAACTTTACCGGACATAATTTTTGCAACATTTTTCAACATGTCACTGCATAGTGCGTTCCACAATATGATTCTTGATGCGTAAGCATAAGAAAGAGAAAACGTGGATCTGCGGAACAAGATACAGCATGAGGAATACGGGGCATCGGGGAAAGATTGGTAAGAGGAGAAAGCAGGTCCGCAGTATTGGGGGTGGCGGTTCGGTGTTGTCCTTGTTTGTGTTCCACCGGATATCGGCCGATGTTCTTTCGAAGCGTGAACAAGAGGTAGTTCCATTGTTCCGGCGGAACAAGGATCGAGCACTGGCAGACTGAACCCATGAGCCAAACCGCCCCTCCCCCTCTCGACCTCTCATCGATGGAGGCACCCTTTCTAGAGCGGCTTTGAAGCCGTGTTCGCGAAATGGGAACAGCGGAGTGCACGGTCCGACGCACGTGATCGCACGCTCGGAGTAGATCTTCCCTCTGCGCGGAGTGTGCGTGTATGAATGCGCGGGCCTTCACGCACGTATGGATTTGCCGAAACAGACGGAGGGCATTGTCGGTGTATTCCAAGGCATACGTGCGTTCAATACATACGCTCACAGGTAGCTGGCTTATCCTTTCTCTCTCTCTCTCTCTCTCTCTCTCTCTCTCTCTCTTTCAAAAAACGCGTGTGGGATGATGGATGCAGGTGCGTATGTATAAATATTTTTTGGCGATCCCATCGGAAGAATAATTGTTAATCTTCACACTCGGCGGATTTTCACTCTCCGGCTGCTTAGGAAGATTTCCAAGTGCAGACTTTTGCGGGCGAATGGTGCGGCCGACCTGATAGTTTAAGTGAAATATGGATGTAGTTGCACAGAACAAGAATTCTTCGTTGATATACCTGATAAGGCATAATGTATTCCGTTATTCATCGATAGTAGGGTTGGTGTTGCAAAATTTACTGGATAGGGTGTCATTTCATTTTCGCCATTAACTTTAGTTGATTGTTTTCAGAGATTCAAGTGTACATGGTCAGTGTTTAATAACAAATGAACTTGTATTCAGTGCAATGTTGCCAAGATCAAAATAATGCCATGATCTTGAAACCTTTTAGCTATTTGGATGAACGTGAAAATTGTTTTTTACCAAACGTGTTTTCAACGATGAATTTGTATATATTATAAACTTGTATTTTATAGAACATGCGAATCATATACTTATTGATTTTTTAAACTATTTTTAGTTTCGTATTTTAATATAGTTTCAATATTAGCTTTGATTTAATACATTGTTTCTCTTTTAACTCTTGTTTATTTAAAGATTATTGAAAAATAAAATTATTTTGCGAAATCAATTGATGTCAAAAGTTCGAACTGTTCTTCAATAAATTTCTATGTACAATAAAAATTACTCACACTTCATTTTTACAGACTTATCAAAATAAGAATGAAAATTTCCCAAAAATAAATTAACTAGCAAATTTAAAAATCCCTCATGTGGTGAGTAAGAAAAGCACTTTATGACATTGGGATGAATAATTCAATTGGGCTGGGAGTGATATATGGGGGTGGGCTTGGAGAGAGTTGGAGTGAGTCGCTGTATGTCCATGTCCATCTCTCGCACTTTTGACATAGGCTCGGATTCACTCCTATTCCATTGTGGAAGCTCTCTAGCGAAAGAAAATTAGGGCAGAGGAGAGGCGGTATGGACTTGGTGTAGATGGACAGGGACTGCGAGAGTATTTTCTTTCGTTAGTCTATCTTTTTTCGAGAGGGTTATAGGAGAAAAGAGAACGCCTATGTTAAGAATTTCGTCGACTTTTCTCGTATTGATGACATTAAGGCCAATGGTTTTTATTTATTTCCGATTGTTAAATTTATTTTATTTTATATGATTAAGAGATCATCCCGTTATTCATTGTTCAATTAGCAGAAAGCATTGACAAAACAGAATGATAATTGAGTTGTTTTTAAATTGTTTATGAGCCAACACGATGGATGCTTTATTCAGCTAAATTTGATGAATGTGGAGGAATCTATGAAATGGCATTGTTAAAAATAAGAAAGAAGGATGAAGTGTTGTGGAGAGAGTCAATATCATATACAAATATTCGTTTTTCTGCTGGTGAGACTCGGCACTTTCGAATTCTTCGTTGCGGTTGGCTATACAAGCACACACTTGCACACGCACATGCGCACGCGCGCAGATGCACATTATACTTAATCCACTCGAAGATATCATTTTAATTGAAGTGAAGACGAATTACAAACATCTTTGCTATCTAAACTATCAAAATTCCAGCATCCAATTTCGCAGGGCTGTAGCAAGTACTAGCGTCTGACTCCTAAGCCGCAAACCCAACTCTCTGGGGCTCAAAAACAAATACACTCCCGACGTCCCTACCGCCCGAAACTCTACTTAATCATGCCAACCTCGTCTATAAACAGTGTTAATCAACCAAAATATTTGAATGACTCTCAGGCCTGAATATCAGCAGCAGTCTCAATCCGGTACGAGTGGATGTTAGTTTCGGTCGAGCTAGAAATGAAAAATCGAGAGGGTGTGTGTGGGGGCGGAGGAGCAAAATAAAGTCGTACCCACAATTTCGAGATCGAGAGGTGTTCTTTGGAAGATCTAACGTGTGGAGATATTTCGTTTTTAATTATTTAAGAATGTTATGTTTGGAGGAACGCTTTTTCGCTTAATGATACGGAGAGCCTGGTAGCTTTAATTATAAAAATAATGCAGTTTATTATGCAGTTAATGTACTTGGGGAAAAGTTTGTTTATTTCCGGAAAAGCACTGGTTGAAAATTAAGAAATATGTGGTTTAAAATAAAATTTGTTTTGAATATTTTAATATGCGTGATATTTTTCTTTGAAAAATTATTTTTAAAGCAATAATTGAGATTTGTGTAAAGGTCCGAAACGAAACGCAAATTATGGAACATTTTTATTATAAGTTATAAGTTGTTGGTCGTAGTATTAAATCCTTGTGTTAAATGAAGTTTTATGTTCATTAAACTATGTATTTGTACTAATGATATTTTAGAATTGGTCACAAATGGTCATTCTAAAGTTTAATTTAACTTAATTCGCCGACTGTTAGGTAATTCATTTAATAATTACACTACAAGATTTCAAAGTAACAAAATAAAATTTAACTACTAATTAGTGAATTATTAGGAATTGTACATTTAATAAAGTTTAAGAGCCTTAAATATTTAAGGCATAAAAATTTGGAGAAAAAAGTATGCTTTTAAATAATATGACAAATTTATTTAAAGTACAAAAAATATACGCATCCATCAAAATTAAAAATTTTATCATTGTGGTTAATTTATGGTCCCATAAAGCAAGTAATGTAAAATTTATTTGTAGCGAATGCTTTAAAAGAATTTGTTAATATGTCGTTTAAAATTATTAAGATTTCGAGGAATTAACGAACTTTCAATTGTGCACAGCTAATATCCTTGTATCCTTAAATTGACGATCAACGACTAAAACAATCATGTTTAATTTTGGTTGTTTAATGATAATTTTAAATATAAGTGACAGATAATGATAAATTAATGAAACATTAGTCAATTTTTTTATTATCAATTTTTGCGAATGTGCTAAAATCGCAGATTTATAGGTACGTCAGGATGAGGATAAAGCGAAGCTCTTTATCAATATTATTAATTCGTGTAATGATTTTCGTAAGTTTGGAAGGGTTTGATCGAGATAAATTGATGAGTGATCCCTAGTCCTGATGTATCGTCGCCTAAAACATATGAATTATCAAAATACACGTAGGCACAATATCTGCGAAAAGGGCCATGAAAGCGTTAGGGTCGAGATGGAGAGCCCCGGAGTTGTTTCCACGCTGGCAAACGCACCCGGGTTAATCTAGAGGATTACAGGGAATGGAAGGTTAGGATTCCTTATTTGTCCCTAGTTTCTTATGTCAAAAATTGAACCAGACCTCGTGGTGGTTTATCTCACAAGGTCCCGTTGGTCATCGTCGTCTAATTCCGATGGGTCATCCAATTCTCCTTGTTTTCCCTTTTTCACCTTTTTCTGACGGTGAGATCTTTTCCGTTTGGCGCTTGATGAATTCAGGGGCGGAGGGATTAATTGTCGTATCGTCTTGTGGAGTAAATTAGTCTGTGACAAATTTGAAAAAAAACCTGCAGACAAATGCTCCGATGGAGTATGAAGACATATTTTTGAAGGCATTGTTGTTTGTGGATCAACTGAATTTATTAACGGCGGTAAATTTTCCTCTATTAGATTTTTTCTATGCAAATGTTAATAAATTGCTGGAAGGCAGCGGGTATAATTAAATTCTTCTGGTATTTTTATTTTCATAAGCGAATCGTAATATACGAAATACGTAATGTCTTGCGAGTATATCAGCGTTTATTCATTTTTCAGTTCATTAATCGATTTTTCATTTTATTACGCTTATAATGGACACTGTAACGCACGACGGAGTAATGATCCAAAGAGAGGAGTACATTTTATTTGGCAAATGTAGATTTTCAAAACTTTTATCTACGCAAATATATGTGCACGACTTCATAAACCAAAGTTTTATTGTGTAAATTCACTTTCTGTTCGTCTATCTGTTTCATTGTTCAACATTCGCCAAAATGGGGGAGTATTAAATAACCTCTCAAAAGTAAATCCGAAGCGCGCAACAAACAGCGCGAGTTGTTTTGAAAAATCCTTCTTAGTGACGCAGCTGCTGTAGTCGAGATACGAGCACTTTGCAACAAAAAAAACGGTAATAACGATTAATAAAAAGCGGAAAGGGGAGGTGGGAAAAATCTTCATTCCGCGCCGACTCTAAATATTTTTCGAGTGCATTTCGATGTTTTGGCTCGGTCATTTCCCCCTTCACCCTTCCCCACATTCCTGCCCCCGCACTCACATTCACTGATCAACGGGCACAGAAAACGGCAAGACAGCGGAATTGGAAAAAGTCCGAATGCCGGCTCTTTAAAAATATGTTGGCTCAGCTTAGGCTGCCAACTGCCGGGATCTACGTTTCCTCGTAAATCAGGCCTGCATGCCTCGGGGATATTCAAGCAAGGCGCGTTCCTCAAGGTGCTTTACTTGAAATTTCATTTTTCCCGCTCACAAAAATGGATTAAAGACTTATAATTGTCGAGTCCTGCAAGTCAAGTTGTGCCAGCTTTTCCAAAGCTGCAATCTGAAATTATTTTCTATTTTTATTGGATAAAATGCCGTTCAAATCTTTGTGTAGACAATCGTAGTTTTTGGGATCGAATCCTTATTATTTTTTGGATTAATATTTGACTGTGATCCGTAAAAACTAGGCTCGACCACGCAATCACGATTTTTCTTCCTTTTCATTGTTTGGTGCCTTTGAACACCGGTGTGTATTTTTATATTTCCGAGCATTAAATTACGAGAGGAAAAAGAAAAGATAGAGCGAGAAAACGAGGACGCGGCAATATTTATCGGGTCGATCTCGGTGGGCTCGTGACGAGGAGGGACGGGGTTTTGCGGAGTTTGCTGCTCCTATACACCATTAAAACGCTTCGGGCTGTGATACTGTAAAATTTGCTCTGTATTTTATCTTTGAATTATTTTGGTTTTGATGTGTTGTGTGTGTTGCATGCATACATGCTTTTCGAAACAAGATTTTACTCTACAAAAGTTTTATCGGGAAAGCAACTGCAATGACATCCTTTTCAATCAAATTTATTTATTCGTAGAATAAATTATTACCGATCGTACAACAATAAATTTATTTTTATTATATTTGCAATTTAATATTAAGTTTAGATTCTCAATGTTTTCCTCGAGTTAACCTCGTAATGAAAATTCGATGTTATAAGATATTATTGATTTAATTAAAAATAAATTATTAGATTTGGATCATCAAAATCAAATTTATATTCCAGGGTTTATTTCAATTTTATTACAATTCTTTACATTTCGTTATTTTACTTTCAGCTTAGGTGCAATACCAAATAATTGAATTATGCAAGAAAAATTAAGTAGTTCTTTGAAAAAAATTTTACGTGTAAAAAGGCTGTTTTATCGGAGGAGAATGAAACTATGTATTTTAAATTGAACTAAATTACGATAAAAGCGTATTTATAGCATTATTCTCAGCTTCGCCCAGCGCTGTCACAAGTGCAAACATAAATTCTGCACGTGCTTACACTTGTAAAGGAGTCTCCTGACAAGAAAGTGGCGAAAGCAAAAATATTTGCCGAAAAAAGTAAATGCATGCGCAAAGAGAAAATTTCCGCTGAAGCATTTTAATGATGCCAGAGAGATAAGACATATTGAAGCCTTTCGTAAGATAATCGCTTAAGAATTAATACCGATGTCACCCCTACACCTGAACCCAGTGAAATGTTGCAAAACCACCCACCCCAGCGTCAGAAAAAATGTAAGTTCGCCTTCAGATTTATATGCGAGCGGTCGTGGATCCCTGTCTTAGAAAAACTGAGGTAGAGCAAGAAAAATGAGAGAAGCCAGAATGAAAAAACATTTATCTCTGTTATCGGTCCATTAAAATTTTAAAAAATAACGGTAAGTGCACCACAAATACTAATTATTGAGCAAAAAGATAAGTGTATTGATCATTCCGATGTTAAGAATTGAGTGTATAATTTAATGAAAGCTGGAAAGAATTTATAATTAATGATTTTTCTGTGGATGAGATACCTCCGAAGATGTAACAAGATTTTCTAAAATTACGATTTGTCATTCATCTTCAAATTGTAAAAAATTGTATTACGGAGCTTTGGGCCATGCGTAAGATTCTCTGGAGCTTTTTTTAGATTATTTTTCAACACTTGACTTCTCTTTTATTTTTTATTTATTATGAAACCTCAATTATTTCTTTGTGATACGTTAAAACATAATTATTATTTACTTCAAAATATAAATTAGTTTTCTTATTTACTATATATGACTTAATTAAAGTTACGGATAAATATAATTAAGCTGAAGGAAAAATATTGTATTATACAGACGATGTTCTCTGATTTTAGTTTTGTTTTTATTTCTTTAATATTATTTTTCTGCTTCTCTTCTATTTAATTTCTTATGCATGTATATGTAAGCAATGAAAAACGACTAATGCAAAAAAGTAATTCACTTCATGAAAATTTATTCTGAGATGGCTTATTATTTTTCTTTAAAAGATCGATTTGATCAATCAAAACAAATCTTTAATCCTGGGATATTCTTTAAAAGTAATATCGGTATATTCTTGTTAAAATAACAAACACATTGATGACAATACAAAGAACTTTTAAACAATGAAAATATAATTATTTGATTTTTATAGAATAGAAAATATCAAAAGTGTAACTTTAAGTTAATCACGATGTTAATTAAATACGCGGATAATATGTGTGTCTGAAGTCTCTAGCGTTAAAAAATAACGTCAAAAAATTTTTTTTAAATAAAAAATTTTATTCAAAACACAAATAGTATTATACCAAGATGGTTTTGATAATATAAACATGAGATGAAAGTAAGATAGATCTTTCACCGAGTTTTATTAAAATATGTAGTGATAATTAACAATGCTGTGTTAATTGTTAAAAACAAAATTGTTTCCTTGATACTTTTTAAACGTCAGAGATTTCAGACATATATCATATTAATAGTGACTCGTTGATACTCGTACGCATTGATTATTACAGTAAGTGCCTTTATTGAATCATCATATTTTATTATTTAAAACATTTATTTAAGTCCATTAAAAGAACGTTTTCGATTTTTTTGCTTTTACCTACAGAACTTAACCGATTCATAGTAATTCATAGTTATGCTGTCTTATATTAGAGTTATAGAAAATTTAATATTCATTGTAAAACTTGGAAATCGAGGTTATAAAATTATGTACTTATGTATTCAAAAAACGCTTTGTAGAAAAATCTAAAGATACATTAATGATGTTGATCAATGATATTACTCTTATTAAATGTAGTTTCATAAAATTTAAAAACGTAATAACTGTTACATTTTTATTTTCTCGGTACTTTTTCTGTGCTCCAAGAAAAATGTACGTATAACAATATCATTGAAAAAACTTGATTCTCGTTTCTTTTTTCTTGATTTCATCCTCGATACATACTTTTAATAGTATTAACATCAATAGACAGGTATAGCGGCAAGTGGAAATCGAGTTTCCTTGAGATATTTGGTCGCTTTTAAAGTTTTCGACATGCGCTCGCGTCGCCTTGGAATATTTCCCAGCTGAGGATCAACCAGTGCGGGGGTAGAAGAAAAATACTTGGGAGGTTTCGGAAAGTAGTCTTTCACTTATTTTAACTCGTACGTGCGCTGTTAGATATCGGGTTGAATGAGGAGGACTCGATTTTTTTTGTTGTTTTTCTGTTTGATTTTGCTGTGTTACAAGTGCATCTTCTTCGGCACATGTATAGGAGGAACTTGCTCTTCATTTGCTCGTCCTGTAGAAGGTAAGGAAACTAACTAAACTTGCCTGACTTTGTTTACTACTATAAAATTGATTTTCAATTTTTATTTTTCATCGAAATAAGAAATAGAACTCCCCTCCACTCTTTCTCTCTATCCATGAATACGTCTTAATGTGATACTGTCAGGGCAATAACCACAAAAAAAAGTTTCTTGCTATAAATTCAAAACTTTTGTGTACCATTTTAACAGGAATGTTATGAAATTGGTAAATAGTTTCTCTACTTTAGTGAAGTGTATTAACAAAAAGTATTATTTTATTTTTAAATCCTCATTCTGGTTTCGACTTATTCACAACCTGCTCTTTTTTATGTTTCCACAATTCCAATTTTTTTCTCGAGTTTATATTTATTTATATTATCACCGATTCTAATATGTTCATATTTCATAAATATTTATATAATTATTTAAATGCATAAAGTTTTAATTCTCAATCGCATATACTATTATCAGCTATATGTTTTAGAACAGAAAACTTCAATGCCTTTTATTCAGCGTTATAAATATAAAATTTTTGCTATAATAAGAAAGTAAGAAACAATAACAATAACTGATGGACTAAAAGCTAATTTTTTCTTAAATTTTTGGAATGAAAATATCTGAATTTGAAATGCGTAATTAAATTGAAGGAATACTGTAAGTATTGTTTCTTTGAATCGAGAAAATATGTAAAGAGATTAACAATTAAACTCGTATAACCATTAATAATTGTTCGGTAAGGAAAATGGAGGAAAAGTAAGGCGGCCAGGAAAGATGAATAATCTCGAGGGTATATCGCAAAGACGTCGAGAGGATCGATAAGCAGCAATAAAAAAGTCACTTCAAAGCGCCATCCATCCATTTGCGAGGCTCGTAATTAACCCTGTTTATCTCGTGCTAATGATCACCGTCCACCTTCCGAGGATGCGGCGCACGGGACCCAAGAGTCAGAATCGGAACGGATACCCGGAGAAGGAGGAGGGAGGAGAGGATTGTAACGCTTTGTTATTCCCGCGGGTGCACGTGTCTTTTGTTTTCTTTCCACTTCCCGACGGTCCTTCCCTCATCTCACTTTACCACACCACCCACACCTCGCAAGCAGACAACGGAAACTCGTGGTCGGCACACAGAAGCTGTTCCTTACAGAGATGGTGCCGGTGTCAGGGCTTTTGTCTCGCGGTTCCCGCACTTGACGGACAGATGGGTTTGCCTTTCTTTCGATGTATTTTTCTTTTTTTCTTCCGTTTGACCTTTGCTCCGCGTATTTTTTACCCTCGTGCTCTGGTTCTCGTTCCTCTAGCTGGAAAAGAATGTAACTACAAGCCGGGGAATTTTTACCGGGACTCTTTTCGAGCACTAATTTAAGATGTAGTTTTTATTCAGAGATAAAGCATTCGTGCCGTCGGACTTGTTAATTTTGTAAATTAAATTTTGTAGTTTAGATTAATGCAGTGCGTGCAATTGTGCACTTAAAGCTTCCTTCGCTCTTGTAATTGCAAGAATTTGTAACCGTCATGTAATCGTTGATAAAGCGTGTTACGTTTCAAAATAATTTGAATTATTTTAAAATTGAAATAAAGATTAGAAATAATGGAACTTGACTTTCAAATTACTCTTTACCGAGTCTCCGTCATTTTGTTTTAAAGCTCTAATCGAATAATAAATATTGTTCTAAATGTATAATACAGAAGCTCAGTCCTTACATATCACTTTTCAACTCCTGTTTGCAAAGCATAATTATATTCCTTATTTCTACGACATTATAGTAAACTAATGTATAATAGATGCAATGAAAATTTAACATATCGTAAAATTCAAGTGATTTGCATACTTCATAATAATTACTCGGATGAAGGTACACATTCTCGACTGCATATACACATATAAATGTGTTTTAATATTGCAAATTAATAAGCATCCTAATGTTTTTTTAATGCATATAGTTTTGAAAGAAATGAAGGGATAGAACAATTTCATTCGACTTTACTTCACACGATTTTCCAGGAGTAAAACTCGAGAAGAGGAGAAAAGTTGGTAGGGGCGGGAGAATGAATTTCTGAGTAAGAGAAGAAGAAGAAGAAGAAGAAGAAGATAGAGTACTCGAGCAGCCAATCAATTAATCCTCGCACTCAAACATAATTCGAGGTCTTTTGGTATAAAAACACAACCTGTAAAGCTCAGCGAGAGCAATTCTACCGAGAAACCATAAAAATATCCTCGAAAAGAAACCACAGGTGCGTGATCCTTTCTTCTTTTCTTCTCCATGCCGTAATTTCGGTCACGTTAAGTGCCGAGGTCTTTTCCGAGTTCATTTCTTACAAAATTCGAAATTTCTTTTTCAGGACTCCTCTCGCTCTTCCTGTCCGCACGCCTTTCTCGACCTCGTCATCGTCATGCTTTTTGTTAACGGAACTTCTTCTTTTCTTTCCCCGTAACGTCTTAACAATACCTAATGCCTCCTCCTGTGAGTGAATGTATTACATCATGTAGAAATTTTTCCCAGACCCGAGGTCCGATCTTTGCAGAGACGTAATTATCAGTTAGGCTCTCTCTCTCTCTGTTCGAAAACCACTCTTGCTACTTTATCTGCTTAATGGTTGTTTTTCTAGGCTTTCTAGGATCTATTGTCTTATTAAGTTTTTACAAGGGGTCATTGAGGGAGGGGCTTTACATTTATATTGAGATATATATTTTGCGTGGCTTCAATTTTATGCTGGACTTGTTTTTCCGAGCGAATATATGGGCAACATTTCTTTCCCGATTATGGAGTATCGCTGCATGAAAGTCGGTTTAATTGGAAACGAAGGGACATTGAATTGCGATGATTCTTATCTCGTGTGGCGGGTCGATTCTTCCTGTCGGTCCATCAACCATTCTCTCTCTCTCTCTCTCTCTCTCTCTCTCTCTCTCTCTCTCCCACCCTTATCAGCCCTCATAAAATCTATATTTTCTTATCAAAATGTAATTAAGAATCAATATTAATTATATTAAATTATTATATACATACTTTTTACTTGTACATTGAAGACATTTTTTTCTATTACCGTCCGTATTTTGATTAAGTGCATCAACGATTAGTAGTTAAAAGTAAATTTAGAGCGCGAAAAAACCGACATTTAATTTGCGTTCGTTAAAAAGCCTTGCCTCAAGTGGAATTAAAAAAGTAATTATAAATTATTGGTACATTTTTGCGAAATCGGGGGCAATTCCGCTGAATATAATTCCTTTTATCTCGGGCGACATTAATCTCTTTCTCCCGCGGGACGCAAACATCACTTGCTCGGTTTGATCATTAAAAAGTGTCCGATAAAAGTCTCCGAAAAAAGATGACAATCGCCGCGAATACTAGCGTCGAGTGCACATCCATTTGCACGCTTTAAATCTCAATCCACGGCGCAGCGGATTTAATGATTGATCGCGCGTGCGCAAAAGTATTGGTATCGCTCGTTCCTCGTGCTCTCGTAGCGCAGCCGATCGCCTTCGCCCTCTCCTCGCTCGTGCGCGAACCAGTTTTGCCTCTTTTTCTTTTTCCTCATCTGTAGATTTTCCTCGCATCGATGTGATGCCGTTACTTCAAACGTGTATTACATGCCGCACGCTACGTTGCGTTGGCCCACTAGGGTTGGAGCGCAATCGTCGTGTTGCGCGCTGCTTGTTTGTTTTTACGGCTGAGCCGCTTTGATGATGAGCTTGGGCTTCTAAGAACGAGTATTAGAAATGCGATTACTCCAGTGTAAAATTGATAAAACGTTGGATAAGGTCTTTCTTTAAGTGGGTGTCGCGTATGTGCTCCGTTGGCCCGCGATTACAAATACACCCGGCGTTAACGAGAGTATCCTGCACTTTACCTACATTTCTTAGGTATTATTACTTAAGCCGGTGGTAGCAAGAGATGTGCATCGATGCATTTTAAACAAGCTCATGGGCACATTACAATGTAAAAGTTAAAGGATTTTATTTCATTTTTCCTTCGAGATAACGGTACACTTTATTTTCCTGTCTCATTTCTCCCTCACCACCTACTCTGCCTATATCGTATTAATAGTAATTATAGGCATCACCATCTATAAATAAAAGATCAAATATATGTTTTTCTAGCAGAATTCAATTTTACACTAGTTGAGTAAGACTGGTTGAGGGGGGGGGGCTTTTTTACTCAAGTATCCCTAACAGTATCTAAATATTGGAGCAGCCTGGCATTTAGATTAATTAAAATTTATTTTTCTATATTGCTGAATGGGAATAAAATACAAGAGAATATTGTATTTTGTTATCGTCGCGTTGCTTCTCTGACAGTCGTATATCCCGAAATATAAATCAATGCAAATTACATAAATTTTTGAGATACTTGTTGACCATTCTGCATTGGCCAGCTTTTCATCAACGTAACAAAACTTCTTTTTGCTTACTCTAATTTGATTTATTTCGTGAACCGCGATTTTCACTTACCAAATTAACTCTTAATTTACTTTCATGAATTTCACAATCATTCCAGCTCATTTAAATGTTGAATAATTGAACACGAATCTATTTTCACTCTCATCTCATGATGAGTATTGAGTTTTTTAAATTTCAAAAGGTAGACGGTTTAACGAAAAAAATGGATATGTAACTTTCAAAATTGAAAGTAGTACCCAACGAGTTGCTTTCGGTCTCCTTTAACTGTTGTTAAAGTTAAGCCAAGGCTTTAATTTTGACTAAAGGTACTCTTACTATTGACTTTTGTAAATCTGGTGACCGTGCACAAAGTCAAACGATATCCATAGAGTTATAGTGGCGCGTCTTCCCTAGTTTTTTGTCTCGACGGTAAATTTAATATCTCTAAGCGTTCGATATCTCCTGGAAACTGTCGGCCTGGGACTGCACCTACTGCCCACAGAAAGGAATCTCGTGTAGGCTTTGCGAACGTATACGATTACAAGATCCCGACGCAATAGTCCGACGGCGAACACTTGGAGCAGAGGCTTTGAACCAGGAGGTTCAGATATTCAGAAATCGGCGATTATGTCGGGGGTAATCTCCGATTGCGAAAACACTTGTCGATTCGCGCGCCGTTTCCCTCAAGCATCAGGTATACCGGGTTCCTTTACAGGTGAATACAGGACTCATTGTGGTTTTGGGTAGATGATACATGGATAGTGTAAACACGGAGATCGCACACAAGTATGCTGCAACCAACCGCTATCGGAATTTATTGGCTGTTGCAGCAAAAACATTTAGTTTAAATATTAGCTAGGTATTCGCACTCGTGGTAGAAGAATGTCACCTCTTTATTTGTCGCTCTTGCACCTTTCGCTGTGCCTCGGAATACGAGCTCACGGCTGGTTCCGCTCGATTAAATTAAAAACCATGTTGATTTTTGTCAATTAGGAAGATTAATTGAAAGGGGAGCGGAATAACGAAAGGGGGTTACGGTCGCCACAAATAAAAGTATTCGTCATCTTTAATGAAGCAGCCATCATCAGCGCTTGGAGTTCGTATCTATTTTAGTTTCTATTTATCCGTATCTATCTAGTTTTGTTTCGATGAAATCGTGCTTGAAATTTCTGGCACGACCACAGTATCTTGAGATAAGGACCTGCCCATCATTATTCTTCCCGACTTCGATGTTGCAGGTGCACGCTTGTATACAAATTGATCCAACGCGTCGTCAGTTCGAGGAGCCTTTAAACGTTCAAAGTTCAAAAGAGTGACTCGGAGCATGACATACAATATGTGTCTGGGCTTGTATGTGGGTGTTTAAGAGACCAAGAGAGAGAGAGAAGGAATTTGACATAGATATTGATATACGGCATCGGTGGAACTCGGTAAATACTGACTCGTACACAATTGTAGCTCAACCACAGCTTTGCGATCGAGGATGTACTCAGATTTAGTGAAGGAGGGATGGACCACGAGATAGAAACATGCAGACATACCGATAAATGGGTGTTAAGGGAGATGAAGAAAGAGATAAAGCAAGTAAAGACCGCCTGCAAGAGAGGATGGAGGCAGTAACAGGCACAAGTGCAAAGACGAAAATCAGATAGAAATACATATGAGTTAACGTGAAAATACTTTAAAAAATTATAAGTGAGGGCGATAATAAGTGATATAATCACTTGAGTTGGACCAACATCCCTCAACATGTGTACACATGAAATCGTAAAAAAAAAACTATAAAGTGCGCATATCAATCATCTCGTTAATAATTAAAATCAGTTTTTATTGTCTACGCCTCCAAGAATATTTATTATTTTCTTAATAATATGATCTATTGTCAACAGAAGTATAAATAGAGCTATAAATTATGTTTAATTTACAAGGTGTAAAAATAATAAAGTGCTTTCAAAACATGGTTTAACTTAGTTTAATTTGTAATATTAGCGTACATTACACATAAATACTTTATATATGCACCCGATCAAATTTTAATTTTTTTTTGCGCTTCTTGTATTTGCTAGTTGATGATGAATATTGTCAAATGTCAGTTAATTTTACAAAATATATATTATGAAGATTAAATTAAGCTATATATAAATGCTTTACATATTAAAATATAAAGTATAACAGTTTTTCAAAGAATATTTTTACTATTGTATTAAATTTTTCTTTTTTCAACCAACGTCTTCATTCAAATAATAAATTGCTCTGTCGTTTACTTTAAGGCTTTTTAAATAATCAACAATCGTATTCAAAACATTTAAATTTTAAGAGCATATTTAATTTAGTTAAAACACTTACAAACATTAAGATAGTAGTATCTCGAAATTTGTACTAAAATAAATTAATATTTAATAAAATTAAGTTTTCTTCAAGCTGATAAATGATTCGATTTTATTAATTAAGTAAGTACAATATTGTAATTTGACATCATAGCCAATAAAATTTTTTGTACCTAAAAGGAGAATCTATAGTCCTTTCGTGATTTTAAAGTAATGTTAAAGTTCATGATGCGCATATCACCCATATGTTTAAAAAAGGGGAAAATTATGAAGCAAATTTCCGAGGGGAGAAAATTGCGTAGGGAAGCAAAAGGCCGTATGCTAGAGGTTTTTTTATAGGAAATAGTCACTTAAGTGCACGTGTCATCAAAATTTAAAGTCGAATATGGAGCTAAATTTATGAGACTTGAAAGTCAAGGAAAAACGAGAAAATAGCGCGATTCTATATTAACACCAAAATTAAACAGTTTAAATTTTATGGAGACAATAGCTTGTATTATCAAACTTTTAGCATTAGTACAAAGTATTTATAAAGAATATTTGCATATTTAAAAATTAAAAATGATATGTCTGTAAAATCCATACAATTCACAATATAAAATTCTATAAAATTTCTATTTAAAGCTTACAATCATTATATAATTTATCGATGTTTTAAAATATGATGTATATGCATATTTTAACAAACAGCAATATTTATTTAAAATAAAGTCATGTATTATCGATTGAGTTTTTAAAGGATATTAGGTTTAAAGGTTATCTTATTATTTTTATCTCAAATTTGATGAAATATAAAATATTGAAAAGCTAAATAACAGGTATACATATATTACTTTTGGAAGTGAATGGAATTTGTATTGTCTTTTGTTAATTTTTTTTAAAAATAACCAAATTGATGTTTAAACCACAATTGATAGTACTAGTACCATCTGTTAACTACTAGTTCAAAGTATGTTATTTACTCCAATTTTTAGAGGATGGAGTTAATTTTGTCGGTTGTTCTAAAACTACCATTTGAAAATTGACGATCAATCTTAATTTCGGTCTTTTTAAGTGTAATATTTGTTTCACGAATTACCAATACATTGTATAAATCAAGATAATTTAATTTCTTTGCGTGCAATATTTAAATTTAAAATTCAAATAGCTTCTACAGCGAACACCGGAAATTTGTTTGACTGGTAAAATGTTCCTCGTCCTCCTAATATTACGGCGGAACGTACCAAATTTTTATCACCAACTTGAAGACATTTATTTTAGGATAGTTTCGGAAAAAGCCGCAAGCGAGAATGGGAAATTCAAAGGAAAAAGGGATAGATAAAGGGAGAGAGAGAGAGAGAGAGAGAGAGAGAGATAAAACGTGCATGTAATTATACATCGACAGCTTTGAAAGCGTTTATTCGAGTTGCAAAGATCGATAGGCAATGCATTAACGTATGTGTCCGGGAATTCCAAAGAGTGTGAGCCATGAGCCATCGGGTGAGAAATAATGAGTAGAACAGAAAAAAATGAGAAAAGGAACAAGTAGTCACCTTCACGAAGCAGTTTCAAACTAGCCGCAATGAATGCGTGATGGCGGGGATATCGGGGGTGGTAGTCCCCCAGTGGCCCTTGCACGATGTTCTGAGGTAGAAAATCGATTTCTCTCTTTTACTTTTGATATCGTTCTTTTTGTCTTAGTCATTCCTCCATTTTTCTTGATTTTCTTTTATGTAAAAAAATATTTGATATCACAGCTCGAGTTCTTTCGAGTAATATTTTTCAGTTTTCAGAAAATTGTGCTATAGGAGAAATTACCATTTGTGTATCTATTGTGGGCACAATTACACCAATATCTTATTATTTATAGTAATGTTTGACGAATATTGTCGCACCCTTTGAAATCACCTAGAAATTTTAGATTTTCTTTATTTATGAAGTGGGACAAATTTCAATGGGTGTGTGTTTTGATTCAAACATTGAAGTTTGTTGCAAGTTTTGTAAAATATATGAGTAACCTAGCCCATATTTGTTTGGCCGGAGCCTATAAGTTAGGAAAGCAATTTGTAAAAGAAATAAATCACAGTTATTGGTACGTAATTGCAGGTAGAATACAAATATAGTACACGAAAGGAATACTCGGAAAGGGAGAATAAAAATAGAAAAAGCCTCGCAGTGCATTTGAGGCATGAAAGTCCAGTAAATATTCAAAAGGTGAACGTGAGAAGCTCAAGCTTTATCAGGAAATCTCTCTAAACTACAAACGCTCGGACGGGGCAGTTAACCCTCTTAAGAATGCAATGGACTAACCTTGGACCTTGACGAAGGTACCGACGCAACAAGCGCCAAAAAGGTATCGATGGTCCATCGACAAACTGCGCGTACAAAGTAGGAGCCAACTTGTATCGTGGGCATGCATCGGTTGCATAAGTAACGAGGCTGTATTCGGGGGCAGGAGGTAATAGGGGTGGCAGGGGGAAGGTGAAGAGATGCGGAAAGATGAGGGTTGAAAGGGACGAATCGGCCCGCGGCGGTTCGTGACCGTAATCTCGTGATTTCGAGATGAATAAGGGTCTGATTGGCCACGCTCGTCGCTGCTGCGGGCATAATACACTGCTACCACGCTCCTGTAATCTCACCGAGAATGTCTCGGTACATCTCTCCAATCTCCTTTCGTACTAATTGTGCCTATTTTCTGGGATCATCAGAACTTTGTGCGCGGATTTGATTAGTTTACGAAAATATGCAGCGTGTGCCTTAACGAGGAGCTGGAGTGGAACCTCTGTCAGCCTCCAAAGAATTATATCGCGTTTGGAGCTACGGGAACCAGTGGCGAATGGTACACCAATTTTAATCACTTTAAATGATGATATGAATGATGCTACTTTTTGCGAAACTATTTGTGCCAATCGACGTTATTTTTCTTATTTTATTTTTTTTACTCTTTTCGTTATTTTTCTCCTAGTTTTGGCTACAAGCAATTTTTTAAGTTTAAATAGTTGAGCTACGAGAATTGTTTTTCCGACAAACAGAATCATTTGTTTCAGAGGCGGTTTCAAAAGGATTTTTATTTTATTTCAACAGCAATTCTGAATCAAAACCCTGACGTGACGATTGCTATAATAAAAAATTTCAAATGGTACTTTATCGACAACTTTGTCGAGCATTTATTTTGAAACGACATATTGTATAAGATATTCAGTGCACATGTATTACTATTGCCCCGCTGATTCAAATCCAGTAAGTAAGCAATACAGCGGCGTAGATTCTTTTGTGCATACAATTGCTTCGCATATTTTTATTGTCGCGACAAATTGTATTACTCTTTGATAATAACGAATAGCTGATTGAGGAAAGCTTATTAGCATTGTTGCTAAAAATGAATGAATTCCCTATTTTGCACAACTGTACATTATTCAAGAGGGAAGGGGCAATTCTTAAGATTAATGTTATGTTTTAGTGTTAAATAAATGCATAAATGAGCCACTGCACATGTAATTCCTCTCACACCGACACATAAAAAGAATAATCGTTTTGACTGAGAACTTTTAAAAAACCTGTTTGCGATGCTTTGAACATCCTAAATTCGCGAAGAATTGTCTTCAAAGTGGCTTCTTCGCCAAAAAGTCCAAGGATAAACATCGCACGGAAAATCGGAAATTTTATCGATTGGCTCGTGGTGTGTTGGATTGTGAAAGCTGCGGAAATATTAGTTTCTCCGATCGAAAATGGCCAGGAACTCGGAATCCGCGCAATCGATCATCATCGATAATTAAAATGAAAAAGAGGCAACAACAGTCGGGATGATATTGTCACGAGTCTCGGTGCACTCGACCACTGATCTTCTAACCGTAAATGCAATTACGCCAAATGTCCGAAGCAGATACGGCCAGTGGTCAAAGGATACCCACGACAGTCTTTATTCCTCCGCTCCGAGAGCTAACAAATACTCTCGACGAACCTCTAACCAGTTCTTTTCTCTCTCTCTCTCTCTCTCTCTCTCTCTCTTTCTCTTTCTCTTTCTCTTTCTCTTTCTCTTGCTCTCAAACCACCACATTCACTCTTGCAGTTTCTGGGGAGGCACAAACTTTGGATCAGTATGGGGAGCCACGATATATTCAATCACGCACCAACTCAATCATTTGGAAGTACCAAAGAAAGAAAACGGGTCTAGCACGTTGCGAATTCAATTCGAATGTTTGTGAGGGAAGGGCATGCTAGAGAATATCTCAACTCGAGGATTTCTAGTAATCGTGCATATCTGACCCCACATATACACACGCTTTTTAGCTCAGATGATTCATCATCGTCTTTTGCGTAAATAGATTTTTTCGCTGAAAAACTGCCATCTCAAATTATTTGAACAAGAACCGTGTCAAAATTTTCTATTGATTGGTCATATGACAGAAAATTTAGTGTCGAAGTATTAATGGTTTATAGTCGATGATTTAATTTTTAGAAAAATCTGATTAATCG
The DNA here is from genome assembly GCA_018907245.1 of Eupristina koningsbergeri. Taxonomy (NCBI): domain Eukaryota; kingdom Metazoa; phylum Arthropoda; class Insecta; order Hymenoptera; family Agaonidae; genus Eupristina; species Eupristina koningsbergeri. The sequence goes on from JACCHV010002776.1 coordinate 1,659,657, forward strand.
CTGAACAACATTTAAAAAAATCAATATATATATAGACGAGAATTTTATTTTTTACCTCGTTTTCATGAATGAGGTATGATAATTTTAAAAGTTTTAAAATAGCCACTTACAATGTATGAATTACGTAAAAATTGTGTTGATTATTTCGTAAATTTATATACATCTTCAAGAGTTATGTTGTAAATGTAAATAATGTGAATAACGTCTTTATAATCAGGCAATCACATTTGTTTTTCAATAAAGGCTTCTAAAACATCTGTGATATTTTATTTTATCAAGACGCAATGAATATTAATGTAATATTTATGTTTATCATTGTAAGAGGCAATGAATAATAATCGTTATACAAAGAAAAATCCAATACTGCTATTTATTGATAATAAATAGTTCTCATTTAAAACAACATGCAATTCACCCAATGACTTACTTTACACCATTTTCTACTTATAATATTCATCAAGATTTGCACGAATACTCACTTTTCCCATTTTTCTCTGTTATCGACGGAGTAAGAAACGGTTTTCTTTTTTCCCACCCTCTTGCGAGGGTTGCTTTTATTATTCGGGCTGTGGCTCGGTACATGAGGGAGGGGGTGGAAAATCGTGCGACGCTCCCTTCGCAGGCTTCTTGAATTTTCTTTCTGTGTGCAAATTTAATTTAAGCCCCCGAGAGTCAAGCCAATTCCCTTGTTCGAATTCGTCCTCGATTCACAAGCTAATTTCGTGGAAATCCAACAGCTTTAGCGGTGATTTCAATTTTTTTCTTCTGCGATTCTGATTTCACTAACATGTAACACGAATCTTGTCATTGCTCACACGTTTACGATCTTCCGTGGTTCCTGGCACAACTAATGCAAGTTGAGGCTCAGGTCGTATTTATGATATAGCATATTTTCATAATTTTCAGTGATTGTACCATTATGTTGATTGTTGGAACTATTGGGGGATGTTGAAGGCAGCTGTTATCCTAATATTACATAATGAATGAATTCTAGAAAATTCGAGATTCATTGATCTGTGTTTGTGTAACTGTTATGTTCTTTGGAATTAAAGTGGTTTCTCCATTATAATCATTGAGGAAAGCTGTTTCTCAGTTTCCTAATTCATTTTTGAAAAACTGCGAAATGAATTATTCAAAAAATTGACAAATTCTTTATTCACATTAATGAAGACCCTGATTTTTGTAATACTCGTTCTTCGGTACAATGCATTTACTTTAAATTTTGATATTAGTAGCACGACTAATGAAAGTAACTCTAAATGACAGAGCATTAATTGTAATATTAAAACATAAACAAAGGAATTATTAATTATCTTTAGTTTTCTTATCTTGAATCTATTTGCAAGATAATTTGAATAATAATTCTTAAGAAGCGATACTAAAATTTATTATTAAATGATGCTAAATAAATGTGTAAAAATAAAAAATTATAAGCTATCTATCATGTGAAGAGCTAAGTAAAAATATTAAACGATTATCAAGATCGTTAAATATCCGTCCCGTTCTTGAAATAAAAAATCTCGCATTGTTTTTATTCCTTGAATCGGGGAAAACACCGTTGTGAATTTCTAGTTTTGAACCTGAAACTCCAACCTCTCTCAGTTGCAGTAGCTTTAGAAAAAAGGCAACTTAAAATGATAAAATCTTTCGTCTGTCCGCAAGTATACCGGATCAACCAATTAGCGCTCAGAACCGAGCTGTTGTTTATCATGTTCTTTTCTTGAACGAACTCAGGACCAATTATTTCTCCGATGAGAATATCTCGGAATGGATGGGATTATTGGATTTTTTCGTGCGCATTGTTTATGTGTGCGTTCTGACCCTGATTTTTCAGATTTAATTTTGGTGATTCTCACTGAGTTTCTTTATAACTAATAAGCGTACAGGCGAGGCTTTACAAGGTAAGTCAAAGGCGAGGGAAATGTAAAATTCGCTTCAATTAGTGCCAGTCTCCAGAGTTTATATTAAATTACAATATAGTGCAAATTTGTTCTAGAATAATATTACTTTTAACGGTAGTATTCTAGCGAATGGTAATTATTTCAAGTGGTTTGTAATTTGCGTCTATTTTTATTATGGTGTTTACGTGTATTAAAATGTTAAAACGAAAATACTATAACTATTCAACATAAGGATTTAAGTTACAATATATAATTATCATAAAACATCAATTTAGTCGGGGTTTGGAATAATTAATGATTTTTGTCGATATAAATTGAAAAATATATTCCACAAAAAGATAGTTTACGCTTTAGCATTACAGTAAGTTTGAGAAATAATTTTACGTTATTGTGTAAAGTTGTATACTCATGGATATTAACCCCAAACAAGTGGATTATATGTAAGCGTACATTTAAAAAGTGATCGATCTCATATCCAGCAGAGATGTTGTGAAGAACGTAGCTCAACTTCTTGAAATGTATTTGTGTAATGACACGGTAATCATAGGAAGGGCACAATTAAATTTTATTAAAAAACTTTTATTTAACACTATATATATAAAATGTAGTTACACGTCAAAATAAATCTTAAATAAAATATGACGCAAGGCTAATGTATCGAAAGGACCGAAATGTTCGAAGATCGAGAGGACCGAAATGTTCGGAGATCGAGAGGACCGAAATGTTCGGAGATCGAGAGGAGACTACTGGAAAATTGTTAAAAAAAAAAAGAAAGTGGGGATTGAAAATCGGTTACTATGTAAGTTAAAAATTTGGCCTAATGTCTCCGGTGCAACGAAGAACAAGTGCGCGTATCTCAGAGTGCACACAAGAGGCGGGACACCCTAACAAAGAGGGACGTTGTTAGTTGGCTGGGAGTATTTTAAAAAATATTTAAGATGGGAAAACGTTTGGTGTTGCATTTCCTGTGAGTCGACTTTAGACAAGAAAATGCTCGGATAGAGACAAGGGAAAAGAGAAAGTTGGTGACGCAGGGACAAGGGAAAAGGGAAAGTTGGTGTCGCACAAAATAATAGGCTATAAGAAAATTTTAAATATACAAATTATTTTGGTGAGGTACATTACATTCGAAAAATACATTTACCAGTAAAATGTCTATTATATTATATTTTAATTAATGTTAGCGGACAGATCATATCTAATTAGGATATCATGTCTCACTTTATATATATATCTCTTATGTAGACTTTAATATTTAATTGAATTAGGAGTATTTATGTTAAATGAATGATGCTCAATCGAACGTATTTTGCATTAAAGTATTTTTATAAAACCAAATGTCATTAAATATATACGTAAAATAGTCAAAATCGTGCAGATTTGTCAATAAACTTTTTTCCCTATGAAATTAATTATAAATTTAAATGATATTAATGTACCGTAATGATTAAATTTATTTTATTTATACAAGTCTTAAAAAGACCAAAGAAATTTAACTAAGTTACTTGAACAAAGCATCCGAATACAAAGTATCAATCAACGTCAATAACGCAAGCGCTTGTCTCGTGAAAAAAAATATGTTATTTTTTTTTTAATTTTCCACCCGAATATTTGACAGTGTTCCTCGGTTTATGATTATGAATAATATTTCTGCTCCATGTCGAGTCAGATTCAGTTTTTTATGAATGCAAAAAGGAAGTCTCTAATTTCGCCCTCGGAAAGGAAAGCAGAACAGTTGAAGGAAGCAGACAATAGCAACACTCAACCAAGTATGTGCACGCAATTGTCACGGATACGGGTGCACGGAGGTCATCTCAAGGACCACAAAGGTCATTAGATGGACAACATATATGGTTTGTCCCCAAAATATCAAGTTTTTTTTTTCATTTGGTGAATATTGATCGCAGCGATTAAAGAGGGGTCTTAAAATAACGAGAAAACCTTTTTCCATTTGCCCCCTCCTTTTTTAATTGTTTGTTCGATAATTAAATGCGGCAGGATTTTACTTCTCACGAAGGGGGTTTTTTCAATTTTTAGACACGGCGCGCTGATATGATTCGTGGCTATGCGAGAATATTTCGTTTAAAGATTATAAAAAAAGGAAAACACTTGTCTTTTTTAATGAAATAAGATTTATTTGTGGATTTATGAACAGCTTTAAATAAAAATTTTTAATTTTTCTAAATAATTTCTTCCTGAATCAACGCGTTTACGAAGACGAGTTTTTCAGTCTCAATCTTTTTCCGACCCTCTTTAAAAACTGTGTGCCATTTTCCGCATTGTGATTTCGACATAAAATTATGTTCATAAGATTCTTGTAATATTTTATGTTTTCGCATTGTTTTTTTTTAAATTGCAAACAAATCGCGTAACGCTGTTCTACTAGTAGCTCCATCGTGTCGTGTCCAGAAACTGAAAAATATGCTTCCCGCGAAGTAAGATTCTGATACTTCAAATTATCGAAAAAACAAAAAAAAAGGAACTAAATGGAAAAAGGTTTTCTCGTCATTTTAAGCCTACTCCAAAGTTGCTACGACCAATAGATGCAAAATAAAAAAAAAAACTCGTTACTTCGGGGACAGACCATATACGTGTTAAAGTAAGTACACTGTGAGATTGTGACACTGTGCACATGTGTGAAGAGTCCTGAGGCGATGACAACTGTGTCCAGAACATATTTTTCCGATGGAATCGTCTTTTCGCCCATTGGTATTGATATTCTTGTACTGGTGTGGTGGCTCGGCATAATACACGAATACATCTGTATGAATCTTTTGACACATGGTGATTTCTAAAGAAGCATTAAATGTTTTTAATGTATTGTTGGGTTATCGGGGGTTATTAGGTGCCTTGAGTGTTCCGAGTTACGACAAGCGCTTTCTTATAAATGGATGTTCGTGTGTTCAACTATCAATTTTATGTTTTTATTATTACTATGATTTTTGTTTTTTATAAAAAGTCGGTGCGAGTGGCATAGGCAAAGAAACCCCAAAATTTTTTCATTCAGGAACATTAAAACTTTTGTGTCTTAATTGAAAGTTTAGATACGAGTCTTTATTTGAGTATAACCGCAAAAGGCAGGATTACTTTTTCAAATAAAGTAAATATATTATGGGCTTTATAAGTGTCCAAGAACGATGGAATTAATTGACTGAAAGATGATCCATAGTTAAGTTTATAATCGTTTTTCGGAAATGTTGCATCATAAAAATAAATTTCTTAATGATCGTATTACAGAAATATGGGTGGTCTAAGGTATTATATTTTCGTAATAACGAAATAATACTTCGGTACTTGAAACACAGATGACAGACAGCTTTATTATTCGTCACAACTCAAGTTGACAGGTCACTCGAAAATTGTCATCATAAAAATAGGAAAAGCAGAAAGGTCAAAGCGAGTCTCGCCCCTTCCGATAATCGATAAAAAGACACAATCAGGCATCATAACGCATGCACAGGGGTATCGGCGGGATTCCGAGAGAATGATAAATTGCGGGGGAGGGGTGGATAGAGTTCGGCTTGTATATGCACTTGTGGACGAAGAACATAGGTGGTCGGTATGTGCGATTCTGCTCCACCTCCACGTTGTCCTCCAATTAATGTCATTGTCCCCGGCGAATGTGTACACGCTTTTCGCTCGGGCTTACACCACCTGTAATCCTCGGCCTTCGCTGTTGCTCGCTCACACGCTCTCATTCTTACTTGTCCTATGAAAAAGGCGATAGGGACGGACGACACGGAAATCGAAGCCCATATGCATGCACCTGGATTGGGGCAGCTTGAGATAAATCCTCCGATCCGTATCTCGTAAATGAACTTCGACTGGCCGTTATTTATAATAGCCTAACCATTGTAACGATAATTTTTCTTTCACCATATTAGTATTGATGTAACGCATCTAATTGCGTTTATGGGATTAATATACCTAGAAACAGATGTTCAACTAGTTTTAACTAAATTTCATAGATAAATTAAGAATGTTGTCAAGTTTTTTTTCTGTCCATAAAATTCGTTTATCATTCAGGAATACGAATACTTTTAGTTTAGCTCTTAATTATTTGGTACTCTATTTGTAAATTAACTATTATCTCGTATAAAAAATCTATAAAAAAGAATATTGTGCAATTTATATTGTTATACAACAAGTATTGATCTAAACTTTTAACAATAATAAATAAATATACGTATGTTTGAATTAAAGTAAACGAGTGAGGAGAGATAAATGAGGAGTTTCAATTAATAAATACAATTTGAGCGGCAATAATTAATTTATTAGCTCGACGCGATTAGATACAGGCATAAAAAACCCCTTCGCGGATGTGGAGGAAAAAGCTGTTAAAGCTCAAAAACTACTTATCTTACGCTGCAAGATGCGGGGAGGGTACGCTGACTGCGATCTCACTCGATCGGAGTGCTCCGCGTCGGATATTGTCGTTCAGGGCCTGGTGAATTGACCAACTGGTGATCACGGCTGCTGGAGCCAGAGTCGCTTCCAAGCATAGCCAAACCACAAGCATAGTATTCGTCTAGGTGTACCGTTCTTGTAGCACACGCCTACACGCAATACTCTCACATATATACACACGTACGCGCACATCGATAGAAAGCTGACGGATAAAAATATAAAGGTAATACAAGATACATTTGCGGGGATAATGATGATATGCTAGGACCTATAGTATGCAAAATTCAGAAGCGGAGTGGTGCATCGTGTCGGAAGAAAACAATTCCTCTCGTATTCTTTTGAGGATAATAAAATCAGAAAACTCCTTTCCCGATTGTTACGTCCACGTGGTCAGTCTCTCTTACACTCGATGATTTGAGAGAAAGAGGAAACGTTGAACATACATGGTTTGTCCCCGGAGTTTTTTTTTTCATGTGGCGAATATTGGTCGTAGCGATTTGGGAGGGGTCTTAAAATCTAGAAAAAATCTTTTTCCACTTGTCTTCTTTTTTGTTGTTCGATAATTCGAAGCGTTAGAATTTTACTTCGCACGAAGGATGTTTTGTCGATTTTTTGACATGGCGCGCTGAAGCGATTAGTGGAATAGCAATACGCGATAAAAATTTGATTGCAACTTAAAAAAACAGTGCGGAAACATTTAAAATATGTAAAGACACTTTTATAAAAATAATTGTATGTCAAAATCGCAATGTGGAATATATCTAAAGGAAGCTTTTAAAAATTATAACTATGATCGTCAGTCACCAGTTATAGGAGGGAAAGTTAATCAAAAATTATTTTGAAGAACTCGAATATTTACTTGAAAAATATCTTAACATAATTGCATAAAATAAGGAAATAAACAATATTAAACAAATACTTTGAGACTTTTTATACTCAATTATTAAAAAGAGTTTGTCGTTTAAATTCGAATATTAAATTTACGTAAGTAAAAAATACGTACAAGGATTTCACATAATGTCGAGCAGTGAGTTAAACAAGAAGGTCAACTATGGCTAAAATGACAAGAAATTGTGGTTAAAAATTCGAGTGCGCGACCGCAGAATAAAGTGATAAAAAGGAGAAAAAAACTGAGTGTTTGGGTTAGAAATTGCAAAAGTGGCTCCGAAAAAATATTTGATTTGCGTTATTTCATGATTTGCTTCAAATTGTCTCCGGGACGTTTTCATAAATTTTATTTTTGTTGCGTATTCATCCCCGGTTTTCACCCTCGTTTGAGTCACCCTCTCGGAAACTAGAAAAGAAAGAATTAGCCCGCGTGTCTTGTCAACGGCAGCTAGGATTGCTCTGCACGCGTCACTGCTAAATATACATTTACAGCGATGTGCGAGAAAACTGTTGGGTGGGTTTTAGCTTTTTCTTTTCCCAAATTAATAGTTTTCATTTATCAGTGATGCATTGCTCATCACTTGCATTACTCAATTTTAAAAACAAAAATCAATAAATTTATTCATTATTCTCTGTCCAACCCCACCTTTTCACCAATATTCTATTTACCTTTGAATCTAGTATTATGATTTAAAAATTTTAACCGTACTATAGGTCGTCATACTGCGTTTTTCACAACGCATGACTCGTGTATCTGCTTTTAAAATTAGGTTTGATACGACCAACGTCAATTGTCAATTAAAGCGTAATAAATTATACGGTATATTACACGGATGTTTATGGCGTGAGTTCCCATGCTTTATAAGACTAAGTGAATAAATTAGCGTTAATCTGTAAATCACTATAAATGGAAAAGCGGCTTTAAAAATTGTTACTAAATAACGATTATTGAATTTTTTAAAAGATTCTTGGTGGAGAATGTTTTGATAATTTCCATTTGAAAAGTTTATTCCACGTACGATGTTTCGCCGTAGAATTGTAAAACGTCTCTTTAGTCGCAAATGGCTTTTCAAATAAAATGTCGCTGAAAAATGAAAGCATGTTCATTTTCTCATAATTTTGTGGGTTTTGCACGTAACCCCGTCGAAAGATCGACACGCAGTAAATTTCATATGTTTTTTTACTTATATGTTTTTAGCAGCCTCTTTGTCGATTTTCCATGTGTGTAAGTTGCACTAATATTCTTTATGGACTCTAAAGAGAAGGTTGAAAGTTGGGAAGGATCTATTTATAAGCAGGCATAAAACGAGGGAAAAAGAAAAAAAAGGTTTCGCCCGTCAGTGTCTTCACACCCGAAACGTATATGTGACCGAAACCCGCTGACGAGTTGTCGTCTCAATTATTGTATTTTGAGTCGGGACGACCGGAGAAAAGCCAAGCCTTTGAATATCGACGCCCGACGAAAGGGGGTAAAGCGGCAAGAGTTAGAGGAAAGGGTGAGAGTTGAGCCGGGGTTAGCTCTTCATATTCGCGACTCTAAAGTAATTTACGCGCAAGTCACAAAGTCAAAGGTCGTGTGCAACCGATACGTGCATTTCCTCGCTACTGGACCCTGTTTCACCAGATTTCCTATTTCACGCTCTTGTTATCGATCCGTGGCAGGAATAATCCGGTTTTATCAAAGCGAAATGCTTCCGATAATAATATGATCCACACTTTCTAGCGAGTTTTACATTTTTACGCAATCCGGAATATAACTCTGAAAGATATTTGAAAATTTTATTTATGAGCTGCACCTCAAAAGTTGGTTATGAATAATAACGCAAATACAAACACCAACTCCACATCCTTTTTTAATTAAATGATAAATAGTGTTTTAATCAATACAGATTCATTTGTAATATTAATTGATTTTAAATGTGTCTATTCAATCTTTCGTATTCGTGTTAAACGAGTTACACTAAACTGTTTATAATTATAAAAAATGACATTTACAAAATTTTATTTACTTAAAATTAATTTTTTTTTATTAATTTTTCTCGTCTAAATCTCGAAGAAATAAAATATTTATTTAAAAATTATAATTAAGTTTTAAACAAATTTGTTTTAACTTTTAATTAATACTATATTTTTGTGTATTTTTTTCAATATCAAACATTACGGGTGTTTTACCCATACTAACTCATTTTTTTTCAATATTCTTCTTTAAATATGATTGATTTAACGTATTTATTATACTCAACTTTATTTTTATCGTTTTTAATACCTATTTTAAGTATGTTTTTTATAGATTAAAATTTTATATATGGATATTTATAATAATATCTTTATTTAAGGTGACTGGAAAATCTGAATTATAGTTAGACTGTTTATTATATTGTTAGGGCATGAGGTGTTAACCGATTTCTTTTTCTAAAAAATGCAAAATGAATTTAGAATATAATATCAATATGTATACAATAATTTGTCCAAGAAAATCATCATCTTTGTGTAAAGCGGGCTAGTTGAATCCACAGTAAATAGTTTATAAGTAAGATTGAGAAACCTATACTACCTAAACGCGTAGATCACCAACTTGACAAGGAGCCGAGGCGAGAGAGAAAAACTGTCATTACATAAAAATATGGAAATTTTTATTGATAACGCAATTACAAATCCATGCTACAATTAAAACCATTTCAAAATACTCTAAATACCCATCAAAAAAATTACATTAAATATGAAAATGCAAATATAGTCAAAGGTACCGAAAAATTATTATACACCTGTAAAACATTATTGAAAACTCAACATTAAGAAATGATGCTAATAAAGATTTTGATAAAAGTTGATTATGCAACTAATTTCGCAGTATAAAACAAACTATTATTAAGCAATAATTTCATGAATAATTTATGAATTAATAATAAATTATTAAACAAATTAAGTAACAAATTCACAAACAAACTACTAACAACTAATAAATATTATTTATAACGAATTAACACATAATACTTTTTTTACAATAAATAATAACTTTTAACAAATAATTTTTTAATAATAATTACTTATGCAAATAATAAATTAATTAACAATAAAGTAATAAATAATGAACGAATAAAATAAACAAAGTGTTATTAATAAATAAATAACCAATAAATCAAGGATTGTTATAGTTCAAGCATTGTTTAACAATAATCGATTTTTATTAAAATTTAACATGTCGATTGAATAAGCTATGAACAATCGAGAAAATACGATTGAAAGAATGGATAACACGATTTCGTACACCTTAGATTAAGAAACTGATAAGATTGCCTCTTGAGTACAGTAGTTTTTGTGCTGAAGTTCATTTCATCGTGAGTTTAAAGATTTCTCTCTCTCTCCCTCCCCCTCCCCCCTCTCTCTTTCTATCTCACCCTTCTGTGTAATTTGTAAGAAAGGAGAATCTGTACGCCGAAACAAGTAAGACTTATTAAAAATTTTTAATACAACGATGCAAACTTTTATTTTTTCTTTATTAATTTTATTTTCCGTTCCTTTGCATGACTATATTGCTCACATTCATTCATTTTTATTTCTAAAAATAAGTACGCGATCGTCAACCATATCCTTCTGCTCAAGAGTTATTGCACAAAAGGCTCAAATTGGAAAAACTGTTCGGAGATACGGTAGTTTTATCCGGAGTTAGTATGGTCGTCTTAGATGCGGGGGTGGATAAAATGAATAAATGGTCATTCCTTGTCCGAATCTTTCGGCAGCTTAACGTGAGTTTTACGAAAGACAAAATTCTTATTTATATAGGTTTACGGACATAAGAATATGTATATTTATTGATACTAATTTTCAAAACTCTTTCAACATGATAGACAAACTCCATTATTCAGAATTAGAAATTTTTTTTTATTCATAATCAATAATGTACATATTATAATATAAACCCATATATGTATTTTTTTACATGCAATTGTTATTTAAATAATATAACTGTGAGTACGGGGTATATTAAATAATTACATAATAGATTTGACGTATACCAGAATATTTATTTAACACACAGAGAGAGGGCAACTATACGAAGCAACGATGTGCAAGAGAGTGAGTCCTCTCTTGCTTCGAAGTTCTCTCGTACCTAACTAATAATAAAAACATTAAATTTTATGTCTACGAAAAACTAAAATTTAAGGGATTATTTACAAACATTACAGCTTCAGGTACACAGTACCTTTCTCAACATTCGATAATCCTGTACGCTACATAACTTTTGTGCCGTTTATAGAAATTATAAAAGACTAAATGGCAAATTAAAATAAAAGAAATCCCACTTTATTTTTAATTGAGTTTATATTTTTAATTTTCAGTTGTACCAAAATTATTTTTACTCGAAAAATTGTTTTATGCCTGTTTGTCTGTTCTGTTATAGATTGCAAGTTTCCAGTTGCATGGAGTGGGCGGTGGTTTCAAGACGGAAAAGAGGGCCCCGTTATAGTGAATTCAACACATTTTCTTGACAGAAAATGCAAAGCAAAAAATAGGGAAAAGTATCTTACCACTGAAGAAAAGTAAGCTTACATATACATATTTTACAAACTCATTTAACAAGCTCTGCTTAAAATCAAGCTGTAGGCTTCTCAATGCCATGTTTTATCATCCGCTTATGTAACTGATATTTTATTTTTTTATTTGAATACCAAATAGAATAAATTAATGTCCACAGTCAACTTTTTTTAAATTTTAGCTATTCTTCGCTATTTATTATAAAAAAACGAATATTTTTACAAGTTGTCACAACAATTGTAAACCATTCACAGTTGGGGTTTCTTTAAAAAAAAAATTAATCCACTTAAAAAATAATGATTTTATTTCTTTTGTAACTTATACATATTTATAATGCAGAGTTTACGCGAACAATGTGCTTTCGATATTTTTAGAAAAGCTTGAGAATTTAGCCTCTCCCTCATTTTTCTAAAATGTACCGATTACTTTTACTGGTAAATTGAGAGTAAATTGCGGGAATTTTATGTAAAATTTCTTTTATCTATGATTTCAGCGAGGGAACCGGTAGTTGCAACCGATGTATGGTATTTACTGACAAGCACGTCAACGTTCTGCAATATCGTGAATGTAAGTCAATTTCATTTACCTGCATGAATCAAGCGATACACATAAGAGCAGTAAGAGATATAAAAAGCAATATAACTAACCTTTTTCTCCTTGGCATAAAAGTTTGCAGTCTACTCAGATTGTAATACCAGAGATGTCTTCTTGATAAGGGCTACGTGTCCAAATTTTATTGTTCAAAAACAAATTTAGCCATTCAAGCGTTTTCAAATACTCGAGAATTACATTTATTTATCATCCAGTGTAATTAAATATAATTAAGGACAAATGTGATACATTTTGATCATTCACTGGAGATAAATACTCGTAACGGGAAAGTAAGCTTTTCCACAAATAACGATGTAGTTCTATTTGCTCCGCGTTACGGCCAAGCCAGGAAAGAAGAAAATAAAAAATTTAAATTATTTTATATTTCTATAAACATATTTTTTTCTTTTTTGTGACGTGTGAGTTTCATTACAAATTTTCACAATTTATCAAAAATGCCCGCATAATTTTGAAAAATAATTTGATCAAAAATAGCTTTTTTGAACTAATGCACAAACGTTATTATAAAATTGAATTTTAAAAAGAAATTTATGAATAGGAAAACCAGTTATTACTTATATAAGGCATTTTTTAAACGAAGGTAGGTAATAATGATTATTTAATAAAAAATATATAATATAATAAAGTACGGTAAAAGGGGCGTATGAGTTGATGTTTAGATTGTTGAAAAGTTTGAAAAGTTTCGTATAATTATTCTAGCAGCCCTATTAAAACTAAATAATTTCTATAGTTTTAAAATATTTCGTATATGAATGAAAGAATGAGCAAATACTCTCTTCTTTTTCATCAAAACATACACTCGATTTTCTCTTTTTTCTCTCAGAAAATGAGAAGAAAAGCACTTGTAGCGCGTAAAAAACTCCTTGTTATAACGACGTGGGACTGACGATTAAAAGGACGTCCATATTAATTACAAAGACTCGAAGTTGGTTCCTCCCTTCCACTCGGAAAACTGGGGAAAAGGGTTCATTCGTAGGTACACGCGCCGAGCCCATAGAATGTCGCGTACGAGACTCGACAGGGAGTCCTCGGGATCTTGGCAAAGAATGTGAGCATCTGAGAGTTGGGGGAAGAATAATAATTCCACTCCTGTCGCCTCGTGCACAGCAAATTCTCGTCGTTAAAAACTCGTAAACTTGGGCAAATGTGTCGACCATGTGTCGCCCCAACCTCCCATAACCCCATCCGCAGGGATAAAAGTTGGTGACAATATGAATTCGGACGTCCGGTCGTTGTTCGGATTCCCTCGTCGACCTCGATGCACCAGGTGGTTCGATTGGTCTTTGTACCTCTCTGTTGTCGCGCGAAAAATTCTAATTTTCCCCTGTTACCCGTTCACGTCTTTATTGACGTTTAAAGTTCAATTCAGTTATGTTCATTCAATTATTTCAATTGTTGTACAATCTGAGCAGCTAATGATAATAAATGTTCTTCATATAAATACGGAAGACGAAGTTTACGCGAGTCTTTGCTCGCTCAAATAGATATTTAACATTGGCCAGTGATCTTTTATTTGCAATTTTCCATATTATTTATATTATGTTTTTGTTACCATGGATTATTTAATATCTCGAAAGTGACTCTTTCTTATTAAATCCACTTCAAATGCGTATGTTTCGTCGCGATCGAATAATTATTAATTTTATGATGAGGGTGGGTTTAATTATCAAACTTGTCTTTAATAGTTTAAGTTATGTATTTACTATATAATTAATACAACTGTTTGCTACAAGGTTGGAGGTGAATATAATAATTTACAGAAAGTGTCGCACTTATATACAATTTCTTGAAGTAACGCCGCTTAATTGTAATTAGGCTATAGGTGGGGAAATTCCGATGAGTCATACGGGTTTTTCCATCCACTTCGAGCCGATTGCAAGGTGATCAACGGTCAAAAGGGGATTATTTTCTATTCAATGTTTTTATGGAACAAACAGTTTTTGCGTAATGGTTGATTATGCTCAGGCCTTATTTTTATACATTTTCTAAAATGATGCTTAAAGACCATTGATTATAATACACAAAAGCTAAAAAAATGTAATAAATATTCTTAAAATTATAGCTATAGAATGTAATACATTATTATAAAATTAATTATAGAATTAATATAAAATTAATTGGTAAAACACCTGATGTCGGTGTGATATATTTTAAAATACTGTGGGTTTCCTCCTACTGACACACACACGCGCAAACAAAACACAAATCAACAGATAGACATACACCACGGAGCGCAGGTAAACGGAATCGCGCCCCGAAGGATTTGCAAGGACTTCTTCTGAGGTTTTTCCAATAACGTCAACCGGGCGACAGATGAACGATTACCAGAATCAGGCAATTAGAATTTCCCGTGCGAACCTATTATAGTGAAACCCGGAGGTTTAGACAAAGAGTGGGGAGAATTCGGAAGGGTTCCGATACGGAACTTGGAAAAGGAAAAACAGTTCCTCCCCCGACGACGACGAGTGCATCAGTACCGTTATTAATACTCTCGCTCACGCTAGGCTCCCAAAAACTCACACATAGCGTTCTCTTTCGCCTACCCTTTTTATCCCTGGTGCTACACGCCAAAATACTTTAATACCAAGTTTTTCGAAATAAATTTTCAAAATTTTAATGTACTATCCATGAAAATGATATCGATTTACTTTTTTTCTATCCTATGAGCAATTTAATAAACAAAATTTATTTTATTTCGCAATTTACCTGCTTAATTAGAAATAGTTGAGAAAGATAAATTTAATAATAAAATTTGTTAATGTATTTATTTTGATAAATGAAAAAGTGTATTATAGCAGCAGTAAATTAAACAGAAATGAAAATGTTGTGAAGTTTGTAACAGATTTTATAAATGATCAATTTAATTTATTCAAATTTAATTACATTTCAACTACTTAAAAATTATTTACATAATATATAAATATCGATCAATCTGAGATTACTACAATGTTCAAATTAGAATCATAAAATTTGAACTTGAAGCCAATAAATGAGCTAATAAACGTTTTCATAAGCATGATTTTCATTAGTTTTTTGAATATAAATGAAATATTTGTAAATATTTGTAATGTTGGACAAATTTATGAATAGACATGAAACTTGTTTCAAACATTAATTATACGGAGCCAGAAATAGGTTTGGTTTAATTAATTTCGAATATTGTGTATACACTTGTGTATAAAATTAATTCAACTATTTATTATTACTAATTCGAAATTTATATTTGATATTGATATCAATACAAATTGAATTTGAGATTAAATTAAATTTAATTAAAAAATTAAAAGGCCAATTAATTATTGAAAGGTAGATATAATATGATTTTTTAAAAATGTTTTTCCGCATTCGCGTTAAAAACGTATGCACACTATCTTCAAGACCAACTTATAAAAGGCTATTCGTAATTTTCCGTATTATAATTCCACTCAACGGTATATATACTATTCCATAAAAAATAATGCCCGATGAATGACATCATTTGCTTGGTTATAAAAGATTGGCAGTAATAATTTCCTTCACGATTCAATACCACGTAAGGCGAATACAATACTATCTTAAGAAATATCGCGTTTACATCTAAAACGTTTCATGTGTGCGTGCATGCATGCTTTATCATATATACGTATCTGGGTACATATAAAAGCATACATTGTCGTCTGGAGACTGGTATACTAATGGATTATCAATGAAGGCGCGCCTTCCATGCGTACACCAAAGCGTGTACACACCCACCCACAAGTAAAAGCTTTAATGCCATATTCCATATAAATGATTCTCGTGACAAAAAATTTTTAAAATGCTCTCGAGGAGTGAAAATTTCATTTTGGTAATGAGTGCAATTAATGTATTTTCTTTTGGTAAACTTAATCTTTGACAGCTTATTAAATTCCCGGATAACTATGCCTGCTATTTCACACACGTGCAGATTTTATCGTTAACTTTGCTTAAAAAGTAGTAGATTAAGACTTGCATTTGTTAATAAGAGAGATATTCTTGTATCCATTTGCTATCGCACGTCAATTAATCGATTGTTTTTAATTTAGACTCCATTGCCACGTCAACAATTCCATATTTGCATTTTTAATACGACGTGCAACATGCTTATAATGACAGTACTATCTGTAGTTTTTCTCAACTCTCAAAGTGTTTATAAAAACATTAATGACTGAGCCCAAAAGGCCGTGGATTGTGAAAATTATCGTTTTATTTATACACACGAATGCGCGCGCACGCAAATACACGCTCACGGAGTCAAACGTGCATTAGTCACTAACTTGGATGTTTGGTTCAACGTCACGTACACGCATCGACGAGATACGAACACTTACCTAACCTTACTTGAGGTATGGAACGGAAAAAAGAGCAGAGGAAGCTGCGAAAAGTAATAATTTGCGGGTTGGTCTAATCATCCACGACAAAATATCGTGTTAAATATGATACTTCGTCGAATAAAGATTATAAATGAATGAAAAGTCGCAATCCCGTTTAATGTGTCTTTTAGAAGGAAATGTTTTAAATGATTTTAAATGAGAAATTTACGATAGAGACGATGAAAAATTTGAATATTTAATAGTGTAAGGCTAGAATTATTATTATAGACTAATCTTTTACAATATTAAAGATACCCTGAATATTCTTCAGAAATTACTTTCGTACTCATTGCATGCTTTGACATCAGTTGAGAAAATTGTTTGCGAAAAATGGACTTTCTTTTTCATTGGAATTTATTATTTTCATTTGGAGTTAATTGGGAGTTCTTCTTTTTTTCAGTGTAATATTTCCGATTTTATGTATATTAAAGTTATTATTATAACATTTGTCATATTATGATAAAATTATAATAATTGTTATAATATCAAGTACAGTCATGGTAGGTAATGAAGAATCTTTTAAAATAAATTTTTAAAAAAGGTTCAATTTATTATTACAAATATTAAAATTTAATTATTATTCATTGATATCAAGAAATATCAATTTTGAAAACAATCAATTGAATTTTTCAATTTTCTATAATTTTTGTTGTATATAAATAAATAAGCAATTTAAACGATTAAATTTAATCTCATAATTATTATTGAGTATATTCAATGGATATGCGAAACGGCTTTTGAAATTCACTCTAATCTCATAGATAGTATTTCATTCGGTGATTAATGTTGATGAGAGGATATTTTAATAGTTTATTTTTGTTTTTAATCAATAAATTTTTAATTATTAAAATACAGGTAAATTGAAAATAAAATATTATACAGCTTAATTAATATAATAAAATTAATTTGCCTGATTTAAAATTAGTGCTTAATGAAATAGACTTGTTAATAGTATGTTTTAATCTATTCCAATTAAATAAAATATAATTTAGAGAACTTTAAGTAAAATGTAATACATGATTCCACGTTTAGAATTCGTGATACAAGCTAATATTTCGGCATTCTTCATATTAAAGTAATATACAAATTTAAATATTTTAAAAATAAATCTTTTTTTAAAAAAAAATGCTTCGTTTTTACTGAATAATAAAGTTTATTCTATTTACTTGAGAATTTTTTTAATATTTATAATTTATAAATTATTGTTAGTATGTATTCTTAAGAAGTTTTGTATTTATATAAGCTTGAAAAATGGTTTGTAAACCAAATCATGTTATGAAGGTTTAGTTCATAAAGTTATTGAATAATTAAAAAAATTTATTAAATTTAACAAATCTTTATCTAAAGACATTATGTGCAAAATATAAAGAGGAATACTGGATATCCATTAAAGAATTTATAACATTGTAATATATTTAAATTAAAAAATATTTAAAGTATAATGGAAGCTTTCAGGAATAAATGACTGGTAATAATAATCTATGTTATAACTGTATTTTTAAAAGAATTGAAATAAAATTGAATTTACGAAACAATTAATTTATTAATTAATTAATGTTTTAATATAAATCCTATTGTGAAATTAAATATATAATTGTTAAATTTGACACAATCTATAATAATTTTTGAAAAAATGAAGAACAGTATATGGTATTTTTCAATTCTTTCCGAGATTTCTGTGAAAACATTCATCAAAAGCCTTGAAAATTAAAAATGATTTGTTATAATTTCTTTATAATACCATTACAGTTTAACATAAAACTACATAGAAAATTAATCTTAATCCCTCGTGTACATCAATTTACCGCATAACTTGAGTACAAAAGGAATCATCTTCAAATGATCTGCTCAAATATCTTTTACACGAAGGCAACGAGGTCTTGTCCACATTATTCTATTCCCTGGGCACATCGTGCCATACACGAATTCACAAAATCCATCCCACATAATCCATTTATGAAAAGTCCTCCGTAAAAACATACAGCATTGGCATGGATTAATCTGAATCTTTTCTCCATCAAAAAAATTAGAGTCGAACGAAAAACTGTAACGATCGCTCTATGTAAAAAAGAGAACAAGATTCAGGTCCGAGAAAATATAAGCGCTGGAAATAATGCGCAGCTCGTGTGCTAACTCGGAGGGGAAAAGAATCAAGGGATGGAAAGAGTGTGCGTGAACGACTTTGTATGAAAGAGCGATAGCGAGAGAGATAAAGAAATAGATAGAGAGATAGAGAGAGGGTTTCTTTCAATAACCTACTAAAATGTTGGTTGTCTACCTTTTTCTCCCTACCGGCGGCTCCACCATATGTCGACGCTAAATACATTGTATGTTTCTCGCACTCGTTTTTTTAATATTATTTTATATGGGATCTATGTAAAGTAATCTTTACCGTTGTTACAGGATGTAATAATTTTGCAGCTGAAGTTGGGTGGTTGCACATTTCTCACGTGTTTGTATTTATTCTTCTGTACGGTACAACATTTTTAAAAATTATTAAATGAGACTGTAAGTGCCGGTTTAAATAATTTGAAAGAAAATTTTATTATTTGACTATTACTTAACTAAATTACTAAATAGTCGAGATTCCAACCAACGAGAACAATGCTTACATCGTAAAATAAAATTCAAGTGCCAAACAAGTTTGCATTTCTATTAATTAAATCATTTTTCTTCAGAATTTAATCCATCATTACATTGAGTTGCGTTTCCAGTGGTATTGAAATACGACAAATTGTTGCAAAAGTTTGTGAATTTTGTAGGATGGTAGCAGCACTGTAGGACTTGTAAATTTACTGCACAAGACCCTACTTAATGTCTTTATAACAAAATAGATTGCATAATAATTTCTAGTGAATTATTTAGAATACAAAATTAAAGTCCTCAATAGCAATACCTTTTCAAAGGCACAATAAACGGCGATATAATTGATTAATTCAAGTTCTTGAGTTTATTTCGAGAGAATATCTGGAACTGCACAATAAACAATTGAATTAAAATTTATGAGATAAAGAAAGAAAAGAGTGAGATATAAAGGTAGGCGCTTCCGGGATCTCCTGAAAAGTGTTAACTAACGTTCATATACCCCATCCCCCAGTTGTACTACTCCATCCGTTTATTTATCTGCGTCTCGAATTTATTAAATCACGCGATGCACTTACTTTGGGGTCACCCCATAATTCATTCTCGTGCGCCGAACAGCCCCGAAGGCTGCGGGTCGCGGACACAATGGCTGTCAGTTTTCGTTATATCATACCCGCGTCTACTGCGGTGCTTACCTCCAAAATTGGAGAGAGGTTCAAGAAAATAAATACGAAAGGACTTGGAGCAACGTCAAACGCAGTCCGAATGTCGACGCGAGATCTTCTCTTGCTCCTGTTTTTGATCCTGATCCTGATCATGATCCTGCTGTTGTCCATTGTTATGGATCACGAGGTTAACCGTGAAACGCCACAGGCAACCCAAAACGGGCTAGCCAAACCGATTGCGATTGTCTTGAGCGGTGGGGAGGAGGAACACGAGGACTAGGACGGGAACTGGGATGACATCATTGCTGTCCACATGCACTCCGAACATGTACGAGGCTATGCCTTTTTTAAGAAGTTGAGCCAACTCCCTTCCGAGCTACTTTATTCTTCGATCCTTGATGCCTTCCTGAATTCCTTTATCCCTCTTATAAGTTGAAATAATTGTTTCATTTTTTTCCTCTTCCACTGTGGGGTTATTTGAGCCGTTGATCTTAATTCCTCCACGCGAATCAAAATTTTTGAACCACTTGCATATTAATCAGTCTCTTAACTTATTGTTTTAAATTAGATCAATTCTTTGTAAAGTGACCAATACATTTATAGCGCTTTAATCGATGCTTGGTGAACACTTTAAACTACAAGTTCATTTATTTTGCGTCCTTTAAATTAAGTTGATATTACTTTTATTTCATCAATTAATCCTATAATTAATAACCATTATTTTTTCATGACGAAGAAAAAACAATGTTTTTTCTTTTATAAGTAAATATAAGTGTTCACAATTTTAATAAATAATTGTTTGGATTTACTACAAAAACAACTATTTAAATAAGTTTTCACGTAGATCTATTATTTGAATCAACTGTGTAACAATTAAAATAACATTAATTAATTGCGTTGATTTATTCAAACTCTTTTTTTTTTCAAATCACACTCGTCGATAATTTATGCCGAATTGCTAATTTTCAACTCTGTTCCACTCCTTTTATTCACTGTTTTTATTATTCGTGTGAATGGTCCAGATTATGAAAACTATTTTCCATCCGAATACACTTTATAAACACATTCGATGAGTTTTTATGCTCTGTGTCTTGATGGACATGGAGAGAGTCGTGGTTCAGACAGTGGATGCATCCATAATCATCATTCATTGAATTTTCTTCATTCCATTGTCCCTGTTAGCTGAAATAATGCATAAAATGAGGAAAAAAGTGAGGCTGCGAGTTTGATAAACGGGATAGTTTTCGGTATTTTTTTTAAAGATGTCCACTCAGAGGAAGTCAAGGCACTTTTCCCTGCATATTATTTTGGTTTCGAGTGTGCATCGAATTTATCGAGAGAAAAATTGAGCTCATCTTAGATAAGAAATTTTTTATTTACTTTTCATTCTATTAAACTGGTTTAATATTTCGTTTCTGAAAATCTGATTTTTAATATATTTTTTTTTAAGTATTTAAGTATTTTTTTTAAACATATTGTCTAGAAATCATACCTGCTTAACAGATGTTGAAGCTTTGAAATGGGTATGTGATATAAAAAATCAGCTTTTTTAATGATTTTTAAATATATAGATTACGAATATAAGTTATTGGATTATGATAAAACTAGAAATAAATGAAAAATAAGTTTGATTTATTGATTTATTGTACCTATACAGGGTATTTCAAAGCTAGTTTAGAATTATAATTTTTGTTATTATTAGATTCTTGATTTAATACAGATTTATGATATTTAAAATATTTATTTTATGAAGTTGTTTTATTCACGTAAAATAAGATTCATATAATGAAGTGAAATTTGAAAATTTATATGAATATTAAAAAAATTTACAGGGAAAATTTCAACTTAATTAAGTATTATTGATGTATAGTGATCTAAAAAATGTTTTATTAAATCAATAATATTCGACGAGATTACAGCAACTGAATCCTGCAAAAAGTCTGGAAAGTTCATGCAAGTTATCAATTTTTCTGCTCGGTCCTAAACATAAAGGACATCGATTTCTCCATTTTCATTCGCAATCACATTCATCAGAAATGGCATAAATCTCTCGATTCCAAAATCGGAATACATACTTGCATAAAAGTTCAAAAAGCCATCTGGCGCTTGGAGCAGAAACTTGGAGAAGAACAAAACAACATAGGTCTTCATATAGGGTTGTACACTCTGTTTAATACAGTCCACTAAAATGCAACTTTAAAGATGTCAATTATTCTTCATAACAAGCGCAATTTAACCCAATATCCTCTAGATTATTTGCAACCACGTACTCGCACTCTCCTGTCCGGTAAGACAAGGAAATGAGAGAAAAAGGAGATGACTTTCGGTCTTCAACAACAATGGCTCGCGCATTCCATGCCAATGGAGCTTTCGAAGCCTCGTTGCAGTCTGACATCCCGAGATCTTTGATATTCTAAGGAGAGAAAGAAAAAAAGGGAAAAACCGCTGACGTATCTTTCCCGCAAAAACCTCAATTCCACACCTGAGGAGCTACTATGATCCAGAAAAAATTACGTCCGGAGGACGACCTCCGAGACGCACACTACCTGCGCGGTAAAAAT
The DNA here is from genome assembly GCA_018907245.1 of Eupristina koningsbergeri. Lineage (NCBI taxonomy): Eukaryota > Metazoa > Arthropoda > Insecta > Hymenoptera > Agaonidae > Eupristina > Eupristina koningsbergeri. The sequence continues at coordinate 1,682,180 of JACCHV010002776.1, forward strand.
CATCGCCAGGAACACAGCGAGAGTTTTGTTTCCCCTATGCAGGTTGATTAATATATCGAAGCTAATGTGTACATTTCGTAAGAAATATATCTGGTGGCATGGCAATTGTAAATTGGTGCCGGGGTTGATGAGTCATCAAAACTTTTTCCTAACGCGTATCTTTTTACCTTTTCTTCGGGTAGAAAAATTACCAATGACAGCGTCGTTACAAGGAGTTATAGCAAATCGTTGTCTCTAATCTGTCTCTTTTCCTATCGAGGTATTACCGAATATTAAATTTCAAACCAATTTAAGACTCCTTTCTCTCTGTCGTTCTCTTCGACCGACAAATTTGATTTGATGGGTTATAAGGAAATGCGATTTTCCTCGTATAAGCCTTTTTTATCGTATGCTATTTAAGGAAATTAATGGTGTGCGAAGGTATTTTGATTAACAATATATCGAGAGTCATATAATTATAATTTGATGATTAAATGTACCAAAGTAATAAAAAACGACCATGTCTCGATGTACATACTTTATTTTAGTATTTATAAATTAGTTCCCTTTAATCTAAACGTAAATAAGTACCAAGAATGAATGATAGATAAATTGTACATAAATTTTATTGATTTTTAAATAAAATAGTTTGCTTAGAATGGATTATGTGTATTAGAAGCTTAAAGGTACAATGCTTTCAAAACCCGATAAATAAATAAATGTTAGTGAGATGACGTGTAAATGGTTTAGTGTCGCAAAATGAAAAATAATAAATGCTTGGTGCATTTCTCATATTACTTCACTCGAAATTCATGCAAATAATGGTGGAAATTCAAGTATAATGTGTAGTTGGACGTACAGCATCTACCCGGTGATTTAAATAACGGGAAATAGTTTATCACTACCGAGCTTTGAAATCTTTAATAAATCGATGAATGCACTCTCCTATTTAAGATATAAAAAATTATAGCTATCCAATACGTATCTCCAGAGCACTATATATCTGATATCAACTTGCATTTTGTATGCACTATAAAGGAAACAGGCGATTAATGAATTGGATAACTCAGGAATGATGTAGGACTAAAGATGTTATAAAGGAGAACATTACAAATAAAAGAATACAAATTAAAAACTATTACTTCATTTATTGTGTACTTGCAGATGAAAGAGCTACAAGATTAAATATTACATTATCAACAGTATATAAATCGTTAAAACAATTGTCAGTTATTTTTATGTATTTGTCTTTGACTAATAAACTGATTATCTAATTAATTTAACTATGTATAAAATTTAATATCTACAAAATCAAAACTTATTAATTAAATTGAAAAGTATTTCTTAATTATTTAATATAATTTATAATTTGTTAAGTATTTAGTAGTATTTAAGGTTACGGCTATAAATATCTTATTCAGCATAAAGTGATTGGTGCAAGAAGCTTGGTAAGATTTTTGTCAAAAATTACATAAAAAATCCTTATTATTTATTGAAAATCGCCATATTTTGAAGATTCATTTGAAATTCCCAAAAATGTATTATGAATGCATATTTTCGGTTATGGAAATTTTAAAAAATATTGCGATTAAACAATACAAATTTCAAATTATTTTTCATGTTCCTATTTTGATAAAAGTAAAATGAAGCTCACGATAGACACAAGGTATATGCAGGAGAAACGACTTTCAGAATACAATGAAGTAGTTGTCAAGAAATAATAAAAAAAAGATAAAAAAGAAGAAGAAATTAAAGGAAACAAAAAACTTTACCAAAGAATTTACTAAATCTATTATGCAGTGAATTAATAGTAAAAGATATACAGCAGAGAAAAAGAGAAGTTTATTTTGTCAAGATTAATAACTGGCTTGACGTTGATGGAGGTTATTTGATCGATTAATGCCTTGTTGACAACTATAATTTATTGCTGAATACAGGCTCGATTTTGTTTTTGTATCAGGTATATTTATAAATAATTTATATGATATAAAAGTAGTAGAATTTTCAAGTATTTTAATGTTTTCTTTAATTAGAAATTTAACCACCAATTATTAAACATTTCAAATAATAAACAGCAATAATAATACCGAACAAGTGTTTGAATCTTAATGTATTTTGGCCGATTTTATAAATATTTATTTTTTTATATGCATCGTCTTAAGATTTGTACCTAATAATTCAATAGAAGCAATGTATTATTTTTATAACGCAAGTTGTATACAAATGTAAATCATTGAGACGATTAATTAAAGTTTCATAGTTTCTCAATGATTATTAATAAATAATGATTTGCATATTGGGTATATTTATATAAAAAGAAGGTTAATTATTATTTGTATAAAATTGCTGAACAATTATGTTTTTAATTTTAGAAAAATTTTTTTTTAATAATTCTATATATATGTTAAATATTGTAAACATAAGACAAATTTATATTTAACATTTTAGTTAATTTTATATATTAACTTAAAGTCCTTTTTTTTTTTAAACAATGAACATTCTATGCATACTACTATTTTATAATGTAAAGTGAAAGGCATTATATATGTTATTAAAAATTAATATTCAAGAAATTTTCATTTACTTTTATATTAACCTTGAGATTACGATATATAGTAATTTTTAACCCATTAACAAATAGAAGAGCTTTCAAACTATTTTACTGGAAACCCGTCTGAATGTTATGTATTAAAATAGTAAAGTAATTGTTTTTCTAGGATTTACCAGATATTTTTTCGATTCCAAACAAAAAATCATTGCAAATTTATTTTTGGAACATTGAAACTTGTTATAAAATGTTGTGAACTAAAGCTCAGGTTTTCTACATTATGGCTTTGAAATAAAAATTCATAACCGTTTGCCTTGCTAATTGCCATTGAAAAGAAGGAAAATCTCCGAAAAATCGAGTCGTTGTATTTATAATTTAATAAATCACTATGAACTTAAGGAAAACAGAAGGGACTAAGTACATAAAATTGATCTCCCTCTTGACTCAAGCCGATATGAGTTTGTGGCGGATCGAATTACTAGAAAGGGAGAGAGAGTGAGAGAGAGAGAGAGAGAGGTCGGGGTTGTTTCTCGGGTCTCGTGTTGTTTTTAATCCTTGGTCTCGCGTACGAATGGGTTGTGCAGTTTTTTCCATGACTACCACCCCCTTTTTGTATTAGAAAATCAGCGCATCGTCCCGATAAACTGTCGAGGAATCGATGGATCGCGCTCGCCTCTACTTTCTCGACTTTTTCATATAAATCTCGCGCGACCTACCTCCTGTTCGACTTTAACTCCAGGTTTGAGAATTTTTGCAATATTGACGTACATAGACCAAGAGCAATCATAAATCATAACTTATTTCAGTTAGGCGTGAACTGTATTTTCCTCGCTTATCACTGTTCTTTTACCCATTCTCTTTTCACTTATTTTTCTTCTTCATTTTTCCTTTTTTTCTTGGTGAACTTTGGATCGATGTAGCAATATTTACTCTGACTTAGGAAGACGAAATTACTATGTACCTCCGCATTCATTATGCCGTTGTTAAAGTTTTTGTCGGAAATTAATTTTGAGTATAATTGGGCCGGCAATTTAGGGAAATTTGTTCTTGGTAAAATATGTGCTTGGATTTTTATTACACGAAATCATAATTATATAAAAATACCGTCCTGAATCTGTGGTAGTGGAGTATTTTGGTTTAGTAATAACATTAAACCTTACGACCTCTGATAATAATAAAAGTAATGAAATTAACAGTTAAATATTTATTAGCAGCTGACGTTCAATATTCGACAATTAAATTTAGTTTTGCCATTTTTAAAAACTCGCAATGACGGTTATTATTACATTTTTTATTTTTTTAATTTTTTAAAGAAAATATTCGTCAATTATTTAAAATCATGAATAATCCAATACTTAAAATATATTTATTTATATTAACAATATAAGTATTAAATGCACTTTCGATTAATGTAATTTAATTCAAATCAAATCACTCAATCACCTGAAATTTATCTTGTTGGTTATATAAAAATGAATATATTTTATAGTCTTTATTTTCACTTTATTTAATATAAAATATATGCGTATACAGTACACGATTATAATAATTAGTTACAATATAATACTTTCATCAACGAAGTTGCTCTCGAAATTGAAAAACATTATTTTTACATATCTGCCCGAAGCTTCGGTGTAATAAAATTCGGGCTACCTGCGTAAGAACTTCTTGGGGATGGGGTGAATTATTTCTACCTGCATTAATACGCACAGGATTCAACACGAATTGCACATAGATTTGTTGCACACCAACATATCTACTTTATTTATCAAGCATATTTTAATTTAAATATAAAGCAGAGCTTGAATCTAAGGAACTCTCTTTTTTGTCCTAGGGAATTTTCGATTATATACATGCAAGAATCTGTTTAATGTTAAATTATTAATAGAAGAGTAAGATGATAAAAATGTCCAACAAAGATTTAATGAAAGTTGATTTTCGATTAAACGCGTATACATAAATTTTAGATAATTTCAATAATGAACAATATGCTTTTGATTTTATACGTTGGCAAGCATTTCCCGTAATCACGTCAATTCCTAGAGCAATACACTTTGGGAATAAGGAATGCAACCCACGTGTAGAAAGGGACAGAGTGGAAACAGATATTTATTTATATGTGAGTGAAGACACTGTCAAACTCGGATCCTGACGTTGTCTATGAGGGTGCTCTTCTTCTGGGTTTCTCCAGAAAAAGGCTTCATCCTCATCGCTCCCATTATTCCGAGCAGTATCTCCTCGTCGTCGTCGGCGGAGTTGGAGTTGGAGTCGTTGTCTGTTTTGGCGCAAAATAATGGTCCGTTGCATTGTCACTTTAAAAGGGAGAGACGACAGTGCCAACCAATAAAGACAATGCGCCATTGCATTGTTCAAATTCAAGAGGAGCACCATTTTATCCATTCAAATACAAAAAAATATAATGAGTAATGTAGAAAAAAGGACTCACTCGCACGCAACGCTTTTAATGCTCCTTTTCGCAGTGGCACTGATGCTGTGCCGCTACGTCTTCTTCATTTTATTTTTATTTCTTTTCTTCTTTTTCTTCTTTGTATTCTCCTTCTCCTTGTTCTTCTTTTTCTTCTACTTCAGAGTTGTTACCTTCGACTGACATTTATTTTCTCAGGAGTTCAAACTCCCTTCGCCCGTCTGTCGACCCCCCCCCATCGATTGATGCTTCACTTCTTTTCTTAATCCAGGGAAAAGTGCGTCGCCTGTTTTACGTCCGAGTTTTTATCGTCCATTACTTCTACCTTTTATAAGGCTTTCACTCTTCCACCTCAAATCTGCTTCAACCTTCCATCTCTCGCTTTTTCTCTTTGCTACTCTACTTCTGACGAATTCAACTTATGTTGATTGTTTTTAGAAAAATTCTCGAGCTACTACTGGAATAATGATATAGCGGATTCAAACTATTTTAGAGTTAATTGTGTTATTAAGAATTCTCCTTCAATTTCGTTACTGTTTACATTCCTCACGCTAAAATGTTTTTATTTACCGTTAATTTACATTTATTTTAATTTTTTTTTCTTTTTTTTAAGTACTTCATAGCTTACGTCATAAATCTTATTAATATATATTAATATATATTAATTTTCGGTAAAAATATTTTTAATAAAATTATTTTTCATATCTGTACAGTGTAATAATACCCAATTCAATAGGTAATTAATTATATCAAGCAATAGAGCAAATATAAAATTTTAGTTTTTTTGATGGGATTAAAACATAATCATAATAATATCTTTAATAAAATAAATCGTTCATTTATATATTAGTATAGAATGTATAAATGAACGATTAATAAAGTATAGTAATCAATATATAATAACATATAGTAATAAATTTACGACTTTTAATTTTATAACAAAAAAAGTAAAAAATGCATTTTTTCGTTAAAATTGTTAATAAATTTTAAAAAATAAAACCCGGAATATTATGAGTAGAATTTTAGAAAATAAAAAACTGATTTTTTTATGAATTTTGATATGTATGACTAACCGCTTTTCTTTCATGACCTAAAAAGTGCTCTATTGCTTGGTTTAAATTTATAATACATATTCATTCAAAGCATTGTGCTCATTTTATTAAATACATATTTTTTTTTTTAATATTTTTGAAATCATTTCAACTTTTTTCAAATATTAAATATTAATTTTTAAATAGTTTTGTTCTGTTAACCATATTATTAAATAATGCTATATACAAAAACAATTTAACAATGATACCTGATTTTTTCAAATGTACATTAATGTTATATTAGAAGCTTCAATCAAATCTAAAATTATCTTTATTAAATCGATATGCTTATTACTTTTTAAATAAATTTTCAAAAATTAGATTAATATTAACAATTACCTAAAATAATGTTTTGCATATTTTAAAAAATTTAATTTAGGTATATGATTTTTACCTACAAAATAAAAAATAGCTTAGCAACTTTTCTAATTTTTTTCATTTAAATAAGGTAATAATAAATAATAATGTTTCGACTAGCATTAAAATGCTTCATAAGAGATCAGGAATAATAATATTAACTCTAGATTTTCACTTTTAAGGAATAAATTGTGTCAAGGAACAATAATTGTTTGAGCAAACTGTTCAATTTTTCAAGAATTCATTTATGCAACAATAACTAAAAACCTTCATTTATACCTTACTATCAATAACTAATAATTGTCTCTTTCTTTTTTGCACAAGCGTGCGCACAGATACTCACTAGAATAGTATACGTACACAGTTTTGTAGAGCTTTTTGTGTCGAGTTGAGCGAACGTTCCGCTTATTTTCCGCACCCTTATTTTGCGCAAAAATGCTCGCCTCATCTCTTAGTCAAGAGAACGAAAAGCGTAAGAGAGAGTGAAAGAAAGATAGTGGAAGAGGTATAGGGAAAAAAGTATGAGGGGCTCCGCCCTATTTGAACCGAACTTGAGTTGGAAGGAAAGTGAGAAAAAGAGAATGAGTAAGAGGGGAGAGAGAGAAAGAGAGAGAGAGAGACGCGAGACTTTCATATAGGCGAGCAGAGAGATTATACCGAAATGTATAAATTATCAAAGGACCAATGGTGCTTGGCCTCCCCGGAGGAAACGTAGCCCTAGTGTCTTTCTCTTCCTCTCTCTCTCTCTCTCTCTCTCTCTCTCTTTGTGTTTCATAAATACGGCATGTATTCGTTCGTCTATATATTCCTTTGGATGCAATCAGACTTTCCCCCTTTTATCGAGGCTTTAAGTTTGCGCACAGTACTTGCCAACTGGATTTTTTATTTTATTAGTATTTTTTTTCGTCTGTCTCTCACTATTTCCCACTCCTTCATTCCCTTTCTCGAAAAATCATTCTATAGCTTTCATATTTTGAACCGTTTTCATTATTTTTGTTTTACTTGTAAAAATATCTGATTTATCCAAATTATTATATTTATTCATTAATTTATGCCGATCCAGTTAAGCCAATGTAGAAATTATGAAAATGTGTTATCGAAGATTTTCATTCCATTTAAAAAGCAAAAAAATATAGTATATAGTTTAACTATTTTGTAAATCACATATTTCAAGTATGTATTATTAATGTTATGAATATTTTATATATAAGTCTGAATTTTGTAACGTTACAAATGTCATAAAAAATTGAAATTTTTTAAAAACAAAAATTATTCAACAAAAATAACGTAATGTACATTACACATCGATAAAATAACCAAGTAATTTAAAAAAAAATGGAATTTTACCCTTATAAACCACTCTTATCAGGAGGTAAAATTTCAATGAAATTCAACAATGTATAAAAACAAAAAAAAATTAAAATACTTATGAATCAAATTATACTAGGGCCAATAAAAGCCATAAAAAAAATTTCTATGAAAAAAAATGAAATATTTCGACATATTTGTTATTAACAATAATGTATTAACAAGTACATACGTTTACGTTATATAATCAACTATTAATTAACCATAATAAAAAATCTTTTAAAGTATATCTTAGAAAATTTCAAAGATGAATTCTGTATTAAAATGCGAAAAAGATGATTATATACACATCAACAATTTGTGTCGGAACGCCTTTGTTATTAACAATTTAAGTATGCATAACCCTATACGTAAGTCGTAAAATCATCGGTTTTTATTAGTTTTTCGCGGTTATGAATGGATGTAGCTCTGCCGTACTCATACGGCCGGGTCTTAACACGATAGATGATTTAGTGAAATAGTTTTTCGACTACGGTTGTCAATTTTATCATTGACTTTATTGCATTTATTAATATATTCGTACGTAATGTATTTTAAATAGAATGAGTAAGAAATCGCAGATTATATTTCTATTGAACCCTAAATATTCATATTACATTTTGATACTATGTGTTTTCTAATTTTACCTATGAAAAGTAACAACAATGACATTTTTTGCAGGTTTCTGATTTGAAATCACACATATATTAATTAATATTTGTTTATTAATAATAATAACAATCTAAATTCGTATTTAAAATATATATAATTCATAATTCTAATCAGCATATTTTACGTGTCGAAGATATACAGAGAGAGAGAGAGAGAAATTTATGAGTAGTAGCAGTTGAAAAAAAAATTTAAAAACTAAACTCAAATGAGTACTGCTAAGTCGAATGGGAAGAACAAAGATGGAAGATCTCGTTGATTACAATATTAAATTTCGTTTAATAAACATAAGTAATGTTTGACGAGCAAAGATCGGCATACGGACCAATTTGAATTTTCTGATGTACTTTTATTTATTGATGTATATTTATTTATAATCATTTTCTTCGTAATTCGATAAGAAATTCAAAATTTTAATTATTAGAGGGTGAATCTCAATTGATTTTTTGTTATTTAAGAAAAATCGATGTTTTTATGTCACTCTAATGCATATGAAGATTTAATTTGTTAATAGCAAAGGCGTTCCGACACGAATTATTGATGTATATATAGTCATTTTTTCGCGATTTAATACAAAATTCATTTATGCAATTTGCTAAGATGTAATTGTAAAAGATTTTTTTTATAGTCCATTAATCTATAATTATATAACATAAACGTATATGTTTACGAGTACATTTTTGTTAATATCAAAAATGTCGAAATATTTGATTTTTATTCATAAAGGTTTTTTTATGCATTTTATTGGCCCTTGCATAGTTTGATTTATAAGTATTTTCATTTATTATGTTTTTATTAATTGTTGAATTTTTTGTAATTTCTGTCCCTATTACGGGTATTTTATAAGGATAAAATCAGGTTTTTTCAAATTACTTAATAATTTGTTGTGTGTGATGTGTGATGTACAATACATTTTTTTTCGAAAAGTTTTTTTTTTGAAAAAATGCAATTTTTTATGATACTTGTAATGTTAGAAAGTTGAGACTTATTATTTTATACCTCAATTTAAATACTCTTGCTTATAGTAAATCATTGGAACAATTTTACTTTATTTTAAATTTTACCTTTTGTTAATCACTTGCAACGATGTGGTAACTTCAAACCCGCAACCACGTGTTGCTTAACCTTCAACCGTCACCCTAAAGGTTAGGCCATGATGCGTCCACGCTGTCCGCGCGCACATCGCAAACTAGCCCTAATCCGATACTAGCGCCGCCTACCGTCTGGACATGGAACTAAACCTTCTAGTATGGCGTAAATGAGCGCACATAACGGTGCGCTCACTCCCGCTAATCGCAAATGCCGCCGCTTTTCTCATGGCTATAAAAAGCCGTAAGAATGAGCAAAAAGGTGTCTTTTTCGAGTGGGCAACTGCTCAAAAAGTACCTAACTCGACTAAGTTGTTATCCGTAGCTTAGTCTGGTACAAGCCGTTATCCGCAGCACGTATCAGAGAGTCAGACGTTAGTGCAAACTGTTTTCCGCGGTAGCACACACACCCGTTCCACTTATATCCACTGTACACCCCCGCTTCGTACAGATTGTTATCCGCGGTAGTACATCTGCTTCATCTGTGATACCCTCGCCCCTGTGAAGACCGTTATCCTCGGTAGCACACCCGACCTATTAATGTCCGTCGTGACACCCCACCCCGCTATGCCCGTTTAATTATACATACACTGCAAATCACTCACACAATTACCGCCCCTCTGCGGCTTTTAACATAGCAAATCTCTATGTTACAGGATCCCGGTACTCCAGCTGTTTAACCCGCCACCTGCAATAAATAAGAAGAATTAATATTTTTTCATAGGCCACAATATATTCATACTTACCTTTGTTTCCGCAATAAACCCCACTTTAACACAACTAACCGTTTCATTTAAGCCCTATTCATCCCCATATAAAGAATCCTGGAATCCCGGCGTCTAGCTATCCGAGCTGGGGGATTCAGAGGTTGATGAGCCTTGTCTGCACCCCGCGTGCAGATGGGCAACTCGGCTTCCTTACAATCGATCTAAGTGGCTTGCGCCACTAACGCATAAAAGTCGATTTGTCACACACTATTTATTACAATATAAATAATATTTGTACAAATCAGTAAAAGTAGTTATTGAGATTGAATTTGTTATTTTTCTATGAAATTAGAACCAAATAATACATCAATTCTTTAATCCCATAATAAATTAAAATCTAAACACCTAATTGACTCTCCATTTCTTAAAAAGACTCGGATATATTTTTTAATGTCGTAATTATAATTAACAAGGATACCCAAATGTAGGTAAATAATTACTCCACAACTGTTTGAATTAAATAGATGAATTCGAATAAACTAGATCTTTTGTTAATATTCTATAATAAATTGGTGTACAATATATGTTTTAATACGTCACGAGAGATTCATTCGTATAAAAAGAATTCTTTATGAAGTGCAGTGTTGTTTCGTGCATAAAAATTTAGGTAAAAAAATTAAATTTTTCATTAATGTAACGCGAATATGAAGGTCGCTGACATAATAATGTATGAAGTAGAAATTTCTTTAATATTAAATATTATTTGAATTTTTGAAAATATTAATACACATTGTCCTTTATAAGAATACGTCATAGTAAAAAGAAAGAAATCCATTAAAAGTTCCGTTAAAAAAGTACCAAAGAAAGGTACTGTCTTTGGTAATATGTATTAGAATAATGAAAAGAACAATTTCAATAAGTACATTTGTAAAATTCTCTTTATATTGTGATTGAATTAAAAAAATCATCATAAATTTCGATGGTGAGAAGACTTTGTCCTGATAATTATAATATTCAACAAGTGCACTGAACTTTGATAACTGAAACGTAAAGTTAAATTAAATTTTAGTTTCGAAGCTGCAACAAATATCTTTGAAGGTTGGTGTTGTTGCAATTAATGACAGAGACAAAGTTGATCAGCCAAAAAGGATGCCTGTGAATGCAAATAGAAATTGAGGGTAGTGAGTGTATCATATGTGCCTGTGTACGCGCGGGTGCTTGGTGTCTAGCTGCTAATGATTAGTTCGTTTGTGTTACCAGCTTACTGCTCGAGCCACACGGACCTGGAGAAGGTGTGCCAGGAGCTGAGGTCGGACGAGAACCTGAACTCCATGTTCAGACTGGACTCGAAGCCGATCTCGTGCCCGTTCGTTGGGCCACCGTTCAGCTTCAGTTACAACCGGGGCCACGGTGAGTGCAAGGCACTTGAGAATCAGGCCGAGAGCTGTATCGACGACAGTAAACTCCTGCTCAAGTACCAGGCCTGCGCGGACATCCAAGGAGCCGAAAGCAGCAGTGAGTAGACTTTTCTCCGGATTTGATCTTCACTCCTACTCATCCATCCGTCCTATTGACGTCTCCATCCACGCTAGTGAGAAAAAGTGACAAGTGGGTGATTTTTTCCTTTAGAACCCAGGGTCCTCCTCTCCTTATTGATACTTTAATAACGCGTTCACTGCGCCAAACTGTCGCTGCTGATAAATTCGTTACGTAGCATTACTTGCATTCAGCAAATCCTCGAGCGATGGTTGTGGAAATGGAACAATTGTTTTCAGAATTTAATAGTCAAGGCTATTAACTAATGTAGCCCTCGTCTATTCTATATCTTAACAGACGAAATAATTTACTCGGAGTATTAAACTCATCGTAAGCCTTATTTTAACCTTTTTCACGCACTTTTATTCCTCCTCCCCTTCATCTCATGAATAAGCGATTACTTACAAAATTATCGTCCGGGCAATTTAAAAAGACTCGTCTTGACTCGATTCTTTCTTTATTTTTTTAATTCAGTTCACTTCCATTCGAGATTTTCAACAATCATTATTACGCGTAACTAAGTTTTTAATTAAAAATGATCCCTCACATAATTATTCCCTTCGCGAAATAATTTTACAACTTTTCCCAGTTAATTATACAAATTAGTTGTCTTTCAATTTTTTTTAATTTTTGCTTCCTGCGTTTAAAGTTAAGTTTTTTATTTTATTCTCATCTCAGTAAAATTAAAAAAAAATCATAAACTAAAAATATTATTTATTTTTAAATAGACGTAAATAATTGTTACATTTATTACTGGTGACAGATAATATTCATTATAATTCAGAGGAAATACTGCTTTTCATTTCACGTTGTAAAATTACAAAGAAATAATAAACAGCCACGATTAAAAAAAATTTTTTCAAAAATAAGGAAAAAAATACCAGTTTTAATTATAAAAATATTCAGCATCTCAACATTTTTAAATTCCACATAGTTTCTATATATTATGATATACTATCGTGCTTAATGAAATTTCTCCCTAATTAAATATCTGTGAAAAAGATATCCATAAAATGTTAAATAAATAAAATTATCTTGACTCTTTTATTTTCATCTTTTGTTGAAATATTTAGTGCAATATGAAAACTACAAGTTGTAATTGTATACATATATATTTTGCTCTTAATAATATATATAATAATAATAATAAGATATGTATCTTCAAGAATATGTATTTATTTTTCTACAAAAATTTTTGACTCAAATAAAATGTGTCAAAATACAAAAAGTAGGTATAGATAAATGAATAAATATTACATTGCGTGTACTCGTAATAAAAATTGTAATTAATATGCACCATATAAATAAGTTTACCGAATTAAAAAAAAATCTAGAAATTTAAATTTTAATTATTATTTAGTTTCAAAAATAATATTTATTACAATATTAAGCATTGAAAAAAAAATTAATGAATAATCAGTATCTCAATGAATTCTAATCTACAGATCAGATCAGATAAGTTTTTATAATCAATTTATTCTCTTTTTATTATATTGGTCATAAACTATGTGCTAAATCTCATGTAAAATTAATTAATTTACTGTAAAATGATTTTATTATTATTAATTCCTTCCTTAATTTTATATAAATTAAAGCAACATATTCTACAAATTAAAATACTGTAGAGTAATTAAAAAAATTAACTTATTTATTACCTTCTATTCTTATATATTTTTGTTATTTATTGATTACAATTCATATGTTTAAATATATTTTATAATCATTCTTTGAAAATAGTGTGGATATCGTAAATTGTTTTGCATTGTTTCACTATATTCTATTTCACAAAAATATTTAAAAATTATAAATATAATTGTCAACATTTTTTTTGAAAGCAACAAAATTAAAGAAAAATAATTACAAGAAATTACATTAACTGCTACTTTAAAAAGTTAAGAAAATTTCAAAATATTTTATCTTTTAATACAGTTGGATAAAAAAACATAGTTATATAAATCCGTGAAATTCTAAGTAATTAAATAATTAAATAATGTATATTTGTAATTATAGATTTTTATTGTAATATAAATATTTTTTCACCCTTAAAAATCACGAAAAATATAACAAAAATCAAGAAAAAAATGAAAAATGTAAAAAAGTAATATACCAATACTCATTTTATTTATAATTTAATGTAGAATTCAAATCCTCAATAATTAGAGGTAGAAAGTTTTATAATTTTTTTTTTATTTAAGAAAAATCGATGATCTTAGGACTTATACGTATACGCTTATAGACTTTAATTATTAATAACAATGTCGTCTATTCACAAAATCATGATTTGTTAATACTTATCTTTTTTGAAATTTAATGCTGAAATCAGTTATGCAATTTGCTGTGGTGTAATTGTAAAATATTTTTTGTTGTATTCAATTAATCGATGATTAACGCGTATGCTTAGTAGTACATGTTTGTTAACAACAAATATGTCGAAATATTTAATTTTTTTTTTCATATTAATTTTTTTTAATGCTTTTTATTGTCTTTAATATAATTTTAAGTATATTTATTATATTTTTTTAGGTTTTTAACAGTTGAAAATTTTTCCTGAAATTTCACCCCCTATTATGGGCGGCTTTTAAGAGTGCAATAGATTTTTTTTTATTTATTTGATCATTTCATCCATATGTGATGTGCACTACGTTGTTCTTTCCAAAAAATATTTATTTTTAAAAAACTTCAATTTTTGATAACACTTGTAACGTTACAAACTTCAGACTCATAACATATCTATATAATAGAAAACGGGTTGAGAAATCGTTTTCTGTAATCTGTTAAGTGCTACATCGCTATGCGTACAATTTTTTGTCTTTTTTTTCTTAGTTTTTCAAGATATTTCTCTCTTTTAGTTGTTCTCTTTTTTATTGTATAAAGTATTCGACGTCTGGTGGTTTGGACGTGTAACTGCGATTTTTAACTCATGTTTTTCAAACACGAGGAAAACTTGTATATTCTCCGGATTATTTTTACAATTACGCATCTGTTTTTTTATTAAATTAAAAGTAATCATAAACTTGAATTCCATAGTTTAGATATTTGTTACGTATAAAAAATTGCGTATTGAGTCATAAAATATTTTAAGATAAATTCTTAAGAGGGTTAATAATCATTTATGTATTGTAGGTGATATTAAATAAAATTATATATTATTCATGTAACACGTGTGTTCGTTTGAGATTGGAGTTTAATTTATTTTAATATAGTTTTAGTGCAACGCACGATTTACCTACATGGTTAAAACAATTTAATATTTTTCGTAAATTATTATCAAATTTACTTATTTATATGTGCGTGTAATAAATATTTTCTAAAGTATTATCGCAATAATTTTTCTGCAAAATTCATTCATTACATTCGTGGTAAATTACATTATTCGGTAGTTATATTGAACAACAAAACATTCTATGTATTTTACGGATGTATATTGGAATTGTATTAAATATAGTAATTCAATTAAAGTATCAGACAAATTTAGAGAATGAATTTCTAGATAATTTTCTGAATTACCGATACACTTCTAGGCTGTTCTCAAAATAGGCGCAATAAACTTCAGGTATATATATATTCTTTTTCGTGTAAAGACAAAAGATTAGAAACTTAACTTTTGAGAATCTACTGAAATACTTATAAATATCGGTGGACTCTACAAATTAATCAATTAAATATTAATCAACTAAATAATTTTTCACGGACGAAATTTATTTAATTTTAAGGTACAAATTTATTTTAGAAACTGCAAATTTTCTGTATATAATAGTTAGCAGTAATGTGTTGATTATAAAAATAAAAATAAAATAACTGTGAAACAGAAATAAGCCCATTGTCGTTTAGCAAAAGATCATAAACTAAAAAGTACATAAGATAGAAAGAGGGTGTTAAAGAAGAGTAGGGAGTATAAAAGACATGTGTACAAGGAAGGTAAAAGTACCCTGGGTCACTCACAGGGCTTCAGTGGATTGTAGTTTAATAAAATTGTGTATAAAACTACCAAGTCATTTCTCTCCCTCCTCCCCCACCTCTCTCTCTCTTAGTATGTTTCCCTCTTTTTTCTCTCTCGAGGGTACTAAATGGATTTTCAAAGTAATTTGATTACCATTTCCTTCACGCCTTTCATTAAAAAATGACGCTATTCCTTCCTGCTTTATTCATAATCTTAGAAAGCGTCGTTTATTCTCGCAATGTATGTTAACTTTATTTTTACATTTTTTCCTCTTTGTCTTTCTACAGCGGAGGAGCTGCAATGTCTGGCAACTTGGAAGGAAGGCCGGAACATGTATCTGCTCGGGACTCTGAAATTGGTTGGCAGGGCACAAGCCAGCGAAGAAACTTTTAGGTATTACGATGTTTATTTTTTTATGTACTTTTTCTCAACAAATACAATACTTTTTTGGCTTTTATAAAATTGAGAACACCATTATTGTTGCACTGGTAAAAAAGATTAATTTGTTTTGTTTATGCTTCATTCACTTGCTTTGCCCTGTATAGATGAATTTTCAAAAACTTTAGATAAATTATAAAGTTTATGTTATTTAATTAGTACCAATTGTAGTTCATAAATAAAAGGTCAATTATTTGACACACTAATATTGTAATATTAATATCTGTGACAAAAAGAATTTTTTACAATAAATCTTACATCAATTATAAAATTAAAAAGTAAATTGCCCATTTAATTGAATTAATATTTTAATAAACGTTTTATTTCCTTCCCTTTATACATAAATTAATTATTTTTTGATAGCATAGCATTAAGTAAGTAATAATAAGTAAGGCTAATTTACGGAAGATATATAAATTCGAATCTAGAAAATTATTGTGTAAATTTAGTAAATTAAAAAATATTTTTTTTTATTATGAAGCATATGTTTATTAACTATAAAAAAATTATTTTTTTTTTAAATTTTATTTAAAATATAATTTACGTTTTTACTTATTTCATATTCATTTCAGATTAAAAATTTTATCTTATCTCTTCCAATTATGAATACTGTAAATCAGATTATTTAATTAATATAAAAATTACATTAGTTTAAATATAAATAAAAATTAGCATAAATGTCATTTTGCAATATTTAATATTCGACTATGTACACAAATGTATCGGCGTAGAATATTGAAAACGTCTTTCTCAATAACCAAAATAGAAATATTGAATTAACTTTCAATTTGATTAATGTAACAATTATCCAATGTCATTTGGTCTTCTAATTAGGACTTATAATATGTCAAAGCAGATAGTATAAAAAAACCGTTGGAGATTTCTTTAAAATGATATGTAAAATTATTCAAAGTTCATTATTTATTAGAATTATCAAGAGATGCGGTAATGGGGAGTTTTGAAAAAAGTAAACGATTTATCTTCAATTTTGAAACTACAAATTTTAATAGAAAATTTGCAAAAAATTATTCAATTCTTAAATATATTCAAAATTATAAAATTTTGGACGTCTTAAAAAGTTCCGGATGACGTTCCATTTAATTTAGTTGAGCCCGTATACTTAAAGGATTCAAAGCTCGGAATTTTTAAATTTAAAAGTTCTTGTCATCTTGTAATTATTGGGCGGTATTTTGAACCATATCCGACGACAATGAGCAATGGGATCGAGAAAAGGCAATAAGTGAAAGATTAAAACCTGCATCAAAGAAAATTTCTTTTCAAAACTTTCATATACAGAGAAAATAGGACTACATTGCTTGAGCAATAGGCTAATACTTTGATCTAAAGCAAAAAATTTAAATGTAAAAACACAGATTCGCAAACGTATAACCATCAAAAATATTTAATTAAAAATATCTTTGTACTCAACTAATTTTTAAAAACTATTAAATATAAACTAAAGCCGAACTCATTGAAAAATTATCTGATTACAAAAATATACTTTTACTAATATTATATTTTTATAATATTAAAATAATATTAATATTTTTAATGTAAATGATTATATTTAATACAACAAATTATTACAAATTTGCATTCATTGTTACAAAGCCGTTTCATATTATAAAATATTTACATATGCAATTGAAGTCTCGACGCTAAAAAAATAATGGGAAACATTTTTTTTTAATTCAAGCAGCATGGTTAATTATTGTTAAATATTGCAATAAAATTTGGATACAACTTATTTTATCCCATTAAAACACTCTTAGTATACAGGTGATTTTTGAAAATTATTAAATTATTTATTTGCTGTAACAAATTTATATTAAAAATTTTAAAAAATAATTTTTTTTTAATTTTTAAATATTTTTAAAAAATCATATCTTTTATACAGGATAATTTAATATGGGAGTAAAATGTGAATGATTAATGACTCCGAAAAATTAAATTTTATATATAAGTACATTTGACTAATATTAAAAAATGTCTTATAATTCTAAAGATAGTTTAATAAAAGTTGATCACTGGTTTGATTAACCGTAACTATTCAAGTATATATATTTCTAGAATGTTACTATAGACATATACCAAAATTTATGACGAATAAAGTATAGAATAAGAGTTTCATATATATTCATTTACATATGTTTTAAAATTTAAATCAAATATTACATGTTCCATAAAAAAACTATAAATATTATGACACGTAATTATATTATAATTAAAATTTAATATTTTAATGTATTAAGTTATTTTATAAAAAAAAGACTATACGCATGTACTTAAAAAAAAACTTATAGACATTCTAAAAATTTCAGATGCTTTTTGTACGAAAAAATCCATAAAGAAGGAAAAATTGAATATTACATTTCTGAGTCTGGCGATCCCAGTTGTAATGGTTTAACTTCGATTACCGAGGGCGCACGAAACTTTAATTTCACGAAAGGTTTGTTATGTTTACTGTAAATATGAAAAAATTTTCTACACATTTATACTAAATATATAATACAGAGCAAATATACAAATAAACGCAACGAATTATGATTTTTTATCCAACATCTGTTACACGGATAAAAAAAAAAATTAAAAAATTGCTATTATAAATTATTTAATTTATTATCAACTTTTTTTATTCATTGCAAAAATGTAATATTCTTTCTATATTAGTGTACGTAATATTTTTAATTCTGTAGAGGAAAAAGAGCACGTTAGGTGCAAATATCCTTCATGGGTTACCCAACATCACGACTGGCACTTCTTGGATGGTTCGAGAAACTACCATTTCACTAAAGGTAACTCGATGCTGAAGGTGACATTCAATGGGAACAATGACGAGATGAAGAGCGAAGAGAAGGTTGTTTGTCATAATCTTGAGAAGATGCATGCAAATGATGATATGCAGGGACCAAAAGTGAAACTCGTTGCTCATGTTGCTAGTGGATGGTAAGATTTTTTGAATTTTCTTTTTTATAGAATGTGTAATACATCTAAATGTTTGGATCGGTAGAAAAATGTGCGATTGAATTAGAAACAATGAATAAAATTGTAGTTTTAATAATTTTAAATAAGCAATAATTGAATTTAAATTAGTTCACATAAATGAAGGTTTTTGTTCTTTATTAGTAATCGTATTTTTTTAATTTAAATCAATTTTTTAAACGGAAGTCCATTTTCTAATATATTTCTAATATATAAATAAATAATTTAAATTATCTTTTCATACTGGATTATTTTCAAATTTTTTAACTTTTACTGACTACGATCAAATTTTTTTGAATTATAGATCAAATAATTTTCATTTAATGAAATTAATAAAATCAATGCAAATAATTCTCTTAAAACATATTTTTTATGTTTAAATTTTTTACAATTTATCAGTTTTGATATCTATTAATGATGAGTTTTATTAATTTTATTTGAATAACATTAATTTTATTGTTTATTTTTATTAATGTCAAAAGCAATAAAACTTTTTCTTTTTAAAATTATTTTTTTAAAAAATTTTTATTTACCCTATTGATAAAAGATTCAATTATTTAAATTTGGTTTAAAAAAAATTTTTAAAGTTTTTTCATCGAAAAACTCAATCTTATTCAACCAATTTAATTTTAAGTCAAAATAGTCTTTAGAGACTCGGTATAAAGGGATTACATACCATTTTAATACAAAGTTTGAAATGAATATGCTGAACCTTAAAACCTTTTGTTTAATCCATTGTTATGATCGAGTTGAGTTATAACGAAAGGAGTTGATCTTTGAACTATCCTTGAAGAAGAGATATTAAATATTTATTTTTAATTACAGCGACACTGGCTATGTTTGCATGATCTTTCACAAGCGAGATGGAAACGTTATCGAGGTTCAGCAATCAAGTAAGGAAAATTTAATTTTCAATTTCCATAATTGCTCGAAGTGTTAGTCGAAATGCGGAACGCTATTTATTGCTATTACTGAACAACAAATTAACGCCTATTTATATTTATAACGTATTATAATTATTCATCATGAATTTGTAATTATTATAAAATAATTCTCGTTTAATTATAGGTCAGAAGTCAATTATGCCACACGAAGCTTGCTCGCTTGATGATCCCTCGAAGCAGCCATTTTCGACGTTGATAAGTGAGTGATTTAAAGATGTTTTTATGTTTTTTTGGAGGAACATTTACATGTAAACCCAACTTTTCCGCTTATTTTACTTTGTTATTTTTTATTAGAATTTTTCGATGAGTATAATATGTTTTGTCATTAATTGTCTTGTGGTGAATAATGTACTCGAAAAGTTAAAATCGCAGATACGGCTTTTGAACTAGTTTAATAAATGCATGTAAAATATACAAAGAGATTATATTCATGAAGCATAATTAAAATTCAAGGAGGACGAGTATCCGCGTTAATTTGAAAGCGGCGCTGAACAAGCATTTCTTCAAGAGCACATTTCATTAAGACAGTTCCAATTTTATTGTCTTGGGGAAGGATATATAGATAGGAAGGAGCAAAAATGAAATGCAACGGCTCGCAATCTAAAATTCGTGACAAACGGTACACCCGCGAGTTGGAGCCTTTCCATTTAGTGCTCGAGAGTCCCTTCGAAAGTTCCTCGACCTCTGTCGAAATATGCAAAATCCGCGGTTAAAAAAGAGCAAGGCAAAAAATGTTTTGCACGATCAAGACCGCATTAAAAATGTATCCATTTACTGTTTCAGCATCAACGCTGCATAAACGCTCGTGTCCTCAGCCAGGACGTTACACGGTCCTCGACCTCGTCTCCTCGCCTCAGCTCAAGCTCCAGAGGCGTCAGCGGCGATTCGCCAAGTCTCTGAGGCTGTCGGACCGAGTCTGGAAGGAGGACAACAATGAGGCTGGAGGTGATGTAGCTGAGGACTGCCAAAACGCTGACGTCCAGATTGGGTGCACATCCACTGGTCAGAACGAGATGATTATCCAGGAGTCCTGCAAGAGAAACGACATAGGTATGCGAGCAAGTTGAGAGCTTGCGGAGCCTGGAAGCAAAACGTGACTAGCGGTCTTAGATTTCCCTTGGGTATTTCTACCTCTCCTTGACTTCGCCTAATATCAATCCAGCCAGTGGACTTTTTTTTTAATTAGCGATAATTGATTGCCATTGATAATCGATGGAGTAAGCGAGCTAAAGGAGAGCAGAAGTATCGTGGAAGCCGGACCTTGAGGAGAGAACGAGATAACCGATCGATTTTAAAGTTTCAGCGTACTCGTGCCACGGAAGCTGGGAGGAGGATGGGACATGGTACACGATTGTCTCCCGTAACAAGACTAACTCTGAGAAGGAGACGCTGTGCGTCTCGATGCGGCTCAGCGAGAGCACCAAGGAGTTGCCCGGGAAGGTTGGCAGGGTCGAGCAACAGGAGCTCTGGCTCTCGAGGCCTCAGAATTTCTGTCAGCGTGGCGCCGCCGAACAATGGACGTACAAACTCGCCAATCAAGGTTCATCTCCATCCTTGACATTTTGTCTTAAACCGCTCGGCGTATTATTCGTTTTATGAGCTTTTTATTTTAACTATCCAGAAACTTTTATTTGTGAATTGGTAGTTCGGCCCACGGTCAGAATGGCAATGGTATAGAAAGTTTAAGATTTTAATTAAACCACGGATCAGCTTGAAATGACAATAATCAGAATTTTTGTATTTTTTTAATTCAAAATTCTCGATGCTTGAACAATTACATGCCAAGTTTTGTATTGTTTTTATAAAGAATACACACAGATATTAAGAAACATAAAATATTAGAATATATTGCGATAGAGCTTCATTTTTAATTTTAATTAACTTTAGAATTATCAGATCGGTTTGATAAATTTTGTTCGAGGAACTACAAAATCAATGACACAAGACAAAGTTTTTCACGTTCATAATTGAAAACAGTATATTAATGATAATTATTACTAACATTACGAAATTAAAAAGCATTTTTTATGTATACAAATTTCGTATGCATTGAGATTCATTTGATTATTATTTATATTATGATACTGAAATTGTATGATTTATTTTCTTGCAATAAAAAACGTAAACAATATTTTTATATACGATGAATGGTTAAAACAGAGCTAATTCATTGTTTTCTTACTATTATATTTTTAATAAAAAAGTGAATTACACGATCAATTTAAAATAAATTGTTCTCATAAAATTATTTGAATATATTTTAAAAGTACCATATTTTTATTGTCAATATGTAATAACGTTCCTAACATTATAAAGCAATAATGTCACGCTTTCTTAAGCATAACAGAAGCAGTAAGTGATCAAATTCCATGCAACTGTGGTGCTGTAGTATACATTAAAGAAAACAACCAATGAAAAACAGAAAAATATCTTTAAAATAATAACTAATGAAGTAATAATATAAGTATCGACACCACATAGTATTAATGTTAATTATTTTGTTTTTAAAAACTTTTGGAATTTTTTGCATTGATATATGTGTTAATATATGTGTGTTAATTACAGTTGTGCGTATTTGTAATTTCAGGTGTGTGCGAGGATTTAATGAGAGCAGCCTCGAGTTCAGCCTCGTCATCGTCCTTGATGAGGGTTTCAGTTGTCTTGTCAATCGGTGTAACAATACTTTGCAGCATTTTATCGAGATGATGTGTATATGTGGCCCTCAGAATACCAGCATCTATCTTCTACGATCAATGCACCTTTACCGATCGTTGCTATTTGCAATCACGACCTATAGTATAGATATGTATATTTAACTGGACTTATCGATTCGAGAGAAATGCTTGTCGAGTCACGTACTAAAAAGAAAAGCCCTAAAAGATTTTCGGGGCCTGCTGTTTATTTACTATTAAACGTATATATTCAATCACCGAAAAATAAGGTGGTTGTTGTAAAGGGTATGCGTAAATGCGTTTTTGCGTGTGCGTCTGTTTATGTGGCAGGTATGTTTGCGCGCGTACGTACGCGTGGGTTCCTTGAACATGGATTTTTTACGAAATGTTTTTGCATCTTTAGTGTATTGGGGTCAGCTAGTCATGGTTTTTATAAAATTTTCTACATATTTCGTTTATACCAACATAGTTAAACAAACGCAAAATTTATCAATAATTCTTCCGATACACTGTTTTGTTATAAAAAAATATGTTTTTTATTATCTATTTATCGATTTATAAATAAACAATAAAATTATCAAAAAATTCTTAATTATTTATAATAAAAAATATTGAAAAATATAGTAATTGATAAATCTTTGATAATTTTTAAACCGCTGAATCTCCAATACTTAATATCAATCGTTGGCTATGCAATAGTTTTCGATTATACTACATAAAATTTTATTTTTTGTTTGTTATATGATTTTTCAAAGTAAAACTTTATTTGTATATTGTGAGTTAATATCAACGAAACGGCAATCGTACTACCTAGGAGATTCCTTTGAAACTAATGAAAACAGCAAGAAAATTAAACTAGATTTATCATAAATGAGTTACAAGCTTTCAATTTATAAAAAGCTTTGGTAATGTCGTAAGTATACTTTATAATGTTATTAAACTGTTGATTACAACTAAATTGAAATCGATTTTTCAACTAAATTTTTTTTTAAAAAGATGAAGCTAAAATACAGAAAATTTAATAGAAATAAGCAGTGAGTTGAATTTTCTGAATTATTTGAAAAGGAATCTTCTTTGAAGGTAGTCCTCGGTGTGATTGAGATAAAATGACGCTGCGTGCCTTTGCGAAATAGAAAGCATCGATTATACTTCGAGCACCGTCGCATAATTATTTTAAACTTTACGACAAATATATAGAAAATTCTAATATAGTATTAATAGAAATGAATTTTTAAGGGATGGACGCATAACATTGCTCGAGGAATTATCGATTCAGAAAAAATACTACAGTATCGACGGCAGTCTCCGAACACGACCAATTTGTAAAAGTCTGTAGATGTCGATTTAATGATTTCTTTTTGGGAAGTATCAAAAAGAAATGGTAAAAACAAAAAAGTGTGACAGCCTATAAATACTATCAGGGTATCATTAACTTAAATGACACTTTTCCAACATCTATTAATGAAAGTGGTGCTTATAGAGACTTGAGAAAAAAAATTTAAAAACTACCTTGAGCACTGTACTCTGTGACTAGATGTACATGAATGTATATAGTAATTTAAATATTGTATAGATAATACTGTTTTTAAGAAAATTAATATATGAAGAAAAGAGGCACGTTAAAAAAATTATTTTCAATTTTGATCGACAAAGTCTGTGAGAAATTCTGCTGTACTTATATTATGCGTAGAAAAATTGTATTTTTGATTGCATATTTCTTCTGTTAAATTTACGTTTAATAATTTATTTTCTATCCAAATTAATTTTAATATCATAATTTCAATTTGTTCGAAAGAAAAATTTATCCTATTTTAAAGCAACAATGAATGATATATTTAAAAAAAAATGATATTTATAAATGCAAAACATGCATAAAATGCTGTTTTTCATTATTTATTATTTATTATTTATAATATATATATTTTGGCTTTTCATTTAATAATTTATTATCTCTATATAATATTAAATGTAACTAAGTATTTGGTGGAAAATTATTAACCTTAACTTTAAAAGAAGTAATTTAAGCATACTATACAAATTAGTCCAATTGGAGAAATTTTTAAACATTTTATCGAACGAATCTATAATGAACCAATATTCTGCCATGTATATTAAAAGTTATATATTTCAAAGAAATAAAACAACAACAAACGTTTTGTATTTTGTAAATAACTAAATCTGTTACTACAGCGTATATTGTATACCGGATTTTCTTTTTTCAATGTACATTTGTTATTAACACATTCGCAAGGAGAAAGAGTGTACAGAAAAATTTATAAAAATATTCCCTTGACGTCTTTCTTTTTTTTGTCGGCGACTTTTACAATTAAAAATGCTTTTTGTTAATGTTCGCAAATAAAAAGGAAAACATACACCTTAGGTGTTGGTGGCAACGAAATTAATTATAAGTGTAAATAAGAATTAGGTATTTATTAACAATAAATAATGAAAACATAAAAGGAGTATACACAGAAAATACATTTAAAATAGGAAGCGTGTAACGCTTTCTCCGTATCGGAGACGATTAACTTTAATCCAAAATTTTCTGCGTTTTTTTATACTTATAGTAATTTCAAAGCAATGTATATCCAAAAAGAACGCAGCAAAATTTAAGTACGCGTTCCGCGACAATTGTAAAACAAGACGAATGATTTTTTTAGAATTAAGATATAAAAAGTATATTATTTGGCTTTTATTGAGGAGTCAGAAAACTTTATAAAAATAAAAATAAAACATGTGTAAAAAGATAATAAACTTGTAAAATATTCAACGGTGGCTATTTCGATCCAACTTCTATCATTCAAAAATATACATATATACATATATAAAACAAATAAATATACCGATACACCCCCCGTGCCTAAGTGCACGCGCCACACACAATAACACGAATGCACGTACGCAAATGTGTATATTTATTTATTTATATTACACGTAATGATTTAAATATATATTTATGTATGTATGTATGTATATATATGTATGTATACCATATATACATATATTTTTTGTTTATCACTGTGATGAATATGTAATAATTAAATGAATAATGTAAGACTTAAGATTATTTGAGTGTTGTTTTTCTTGCCACTGTATAATAAATCAAATATTCATCGAGTATAACAGAATTCGGCGCTTTAAAGTTGAATAAAATTAAACTGGGGAATGTGTGAATAGAAATGTGGAAAAACTGAAAAAGTGCATGTGATTTAAATGATATATTAAGAAAATATGAGTACATGAGCCTTTTTGCTTGTCTATTTAAATATTCTCGATCTAATCTACCTAACTAAGAAGTTATGCATCATAGTTACTGTATCAAAAAAAAAATTGGAGCGAAATAGATACTTAAAGCTAATATCTAGAAATGACAGATTTTGATATACATGGTATGTCTGGAAAGTAATGCCTTCTTATGATTTTTGAAACTATTATTTCTCGTACCGATTTCGAAGAGATTAAAAAATGTGTGGGGGAATTTTTTATTTTCGATCAGTAGAAAAAGCAGGATTTTATTTCGTGCAAGGTGAATTTTTTAATTTTGTAACGGGGCATGATAAAGCAACTATTAGAACAGATTTTCAAGGTAAAAATTTGCATACAGCTTGATAAAATACTGAAGAGACTTTTGAATGTTAAAAATGTCATTAATAATAAAGTTATATATAAATCGTAATTCAAAAAATTGTACAAGGCGTTCATGAAAATTACTAATGAGCCCTATTATATAGCACACAAAAATAGACCGAATCGATTTGAATACCCAAAATATGCACAAAATTTTAAGTTCAAACCATTGTTTAAGTACAAGGGTAATTGATGACATCTTCAATTTATCAAACTTTGTATACAGTTATACTTGAAAATCTTTTTTAAAAATCTCTACAGTGTTTTATCCAATTTTTTTTTAATAAAAATGAAAAGGGAACAAATAGAAAAAAATTCCCATCCTTTTTTGACCTTTCTGAAATCGTTACAATAAAAAGTAGCTTCAAAAATAATAAAAATACATTACTTTCCGAACACATCACGTGCAATACTTTTTTATCGTACGAAGGTAATTGTAAACTAATATATTTGAATAAAAATGGGAAGATCGTTAAAGAAGTTGAAACCAAGCTGCGGTAAATTTGTATCCTTAAATATTATTTAAATGATTAATCTGTTTCCTCTAAATGTTAGCTACTAAAGTATACTCCTCAATGATAATATTACAACACAGTACCAATGTAAAAGACGGTTTTTGCGCTGACTGTCACAGTATGAGAGCTAGCATCATGTGTAATGTTCATTATTATATTTTGAATACGAAATATACATAATTAAAACAAATGCTGTGTTAACTTATATTACTTCTTGCTTTAATCAACAATTTCCTTTTAAGGACGAGTTAATAATAATATCTAAATTTATTTATCAACAATTAATTATACATAATATTAATAAGTTTAAAAATCAATTTAATAATTTAATTATTTATATATTTATAATTTATTTTAGCGAGTACTTTTTATTTTTGAAAAATAATATTTTCGACTAATAATTGTCAACCAAAATATAAATTTATGAGTTCCTTAAATCATATCTACATACATTTGATTTATAATCAGTATAAGAGTATAAGCTTCAGTACAATTAACAGATGTTTAAGATATTTTAAAAGTAATCAACTTTATAATTTAATCGAAATATTATTTAAATAACTTTCAGTTATTTTATAATTCATAAGTATTAATCAAATTTTTATCAAACAAAATTTAATCAAAATAAGAAATATGCAAGTTTACTATTAAATATTTCTTTATTATTTAAAGTGTGATGTATACATAAAAAGTATCCATATAAATAAAGTTTCAACGGTTTGATCGTTTTGTGAAATAATATGCTTTTGATCTGAACAAAAAACAGTAGTTGGTTATTCATTATTGGATACTTTTAAATAAGTACAAAGAAAAATATATATTTTATACGATTATTTAAATTGAAATTATACTGCTAAGTCATTATACATTACTGTAAAATGAAATTAACATTCTCATTTTTTATATAAACAAAGATTTATGGATCCTTTTTAGCTCCAGGGACAAGAATTTCTTAATGAAACTCTCCGCAAAGAGTGATTTATGAATCGTAAAACTTTTATTCTTATCGAAATAATCAAATAAATATCGAATAGTCATTTTTTTTTCTTATTAATTGTTTTTTTTAATATTGTATTAATTTATTTGAAATTGAAGCAAATATTAGAAGTCTTTAAATCATTTAATATTTAATACATTATTTACAAATAAATGAACAAGTATAATATAATTTTTATTCAGTTATTCAATACGCTCAGCTTCTTTTTTAAGTCCCATATTTGGTACAGTATGTAGATAAAATATTAAAATTTTTAATATATGATTTCTCATATATCATAGAAACATTCAAAATAAAATAATTCTACGTTTTTAAATAAACGTTTTTAATATAGACTATCTATAAACTGTGGATTTTTTTAATATATTAAGTAATGAATCACAGAGAAATTTGGTTATAAACAGATTAATTATAAAATGCGTAGTGTTCAATTCACTTTATCTTTTAAATGTTATTTTTTGATTTGAGTCTAATGAAGATACATAAATAAATGTTGATAAACATCGAAATTATTGTATTTGTTTTTAACTTATATAGGTGGGCTTATTATTTGTGTAGTCATATTAGCACGAGGAATAATGTGCAGTTCTCGAATAACGAGCTGTACGGAACGAATAAGAAATGTGGAGTCATGGTATTACGACAGGTGTTTAAAAGAGAAAACTTTTTTAGAAAAACAAAGATTGTAGATACAAACCAAGTAGTTTAAGAAATATCAATGTAATATATATATATATATATATATATATATATATATAAATGAGTGTTTTAACTAATTACATGGTTTGTCCGCGAAGTATCAAGTTTTCTTTTTCATTTTGTAATTATGGTCGTAGTGATTTGGGAAGAGTCTTAAAATGTACAGGGAAGCTTTTTCCATTTATCTTTTTTTTTTGGTTTTTCGATAATTTGAAGTATCAGGATCTTACTTCGCGGGAAGCATATTTTTCAGATTTTGGACATGACACGATGGAGCTACTAGTGGAACAGCGTCACGCGATTTGTTTGCA
Source organism: Eupristina koningsbergeri (assembly GCA_018907245.1). Classification (NCBI taxonomy): domain Eukaryota; kingdom Metazoa; phylum Arthropoda; class Insecta; order Hymenoptera; family Agaonidae; genus Eupristina; species Eupristina koningsbergeri. The sequence continues at coordinate 1,711,052 of JACCHV010002776.1, forward strand.
ATTTAAAAAAAAACAATGCGAAAACATATAAAATATTACTAGAATCTTATGAACATAATTTTATGTCGAAATCACAATGCAGAAAATGGTATACAGTTTTTAAAGAGGGTCGGAAAAAGATTGAGACTGAAAAACTCGTCTTCGTAAACGCGTTGATTCAGGAAGAAATTATTTAGAAAAAATAAAAATTTTTATTTAAAGCTGTTCATAAATCCACAAATAAATCTTATTTCATTAAAAAAGACAAGTGTTTTTTTTATAATCTTCAAACGAAACATTCTAGCGTAGCGTTTTTCCATTAATCGCTTCAACGCACCGAGTCAAAAAATCGAATAACACCCTTTACGCGAAGTAAAATCCTGCCGCATCTAATTATTGAAAAAACAAAAAAAAAGAGACAAATGGAAAAAACTTTTTTCAACATTTTAAGGCTTCTTCCAAATCGCTGCGAACTATATTCGCCAAATGAAAAAAAAACTTAATATTTCGGGGCAGACCATGTATAGAGAACTGGATGGTTTTTTTTTATTTTTTTTTGTCTTTTTGACAGGAAAAGGGATAAAAATACTCTTATTAACAATTATTATTAAATTATTATTAAAGGGGGTAGTGTTAAACTTATCAAACCCTCTGAATAATGTTACCGACTAAAAACCCCTCTGCTGAGATGAAGTAGAAGACAAGGAAGAATGGCGGGGGTTGAGTGTACCAACTCAAAGGTTATACATTTCAGAAAATTAGGCAAGGTATGAAGTTCAGAGAAAGAGAAATTAGAGTTAGAAGAAAAATATAATACAAAAAGCGAAAAAATGTGGACTCCATACTTGGAATATAAAAGAAATATTATTATCATTAACGAGGCATGGTACGGGGTTTTTGGACTCTATCTAACAGTTTGTTTACAGTCTCCCAGAAATTAGTTGGTTGAAGTGAATTTCGACAGCGAAGTAGAGGTTGGAACTAAGTTTGCAAATGTATTTGTCTAAGGTGAAGATTGTGGTGTCTTTGAAGATCTGAGAGTTACGGACGAATTTGGGGTAGTTGGGAAATTATCCGAGGATCCTGTTGTATGTACCTCGGTGAGTATTCAGATTTTTGGATGTCCCTCAGGTGGGGTGACCGTATGAAATTATTCCACAGATGGTAGCATTAAAGTCTGGTAATTTGGGTTGTTTCGAGTTGTTGGAATTTTTATAGAAGGTAGAGAGAACTTAGGCCGGTATGATTTTGTTTCTATCATGCTGAACTTGTTACTTGTTCTAGGAAAGAGATTTACTATGTAAGTGCCGATATATTACATGTCTGGGAATAAAGGGGGAGGAATCGCTAGCAGGTTGATTTGTAGAGGGCTGATATCTTCTTGATAATGAGAATAGATTGGGATTTCTTGGCATTGATTTGGAATCGCCGTGACCAAAACCACTTGACGAGAAGTGTAATGGCTTTGTTAATTTTGGAACTGACACGAAGATGTTAGCTTGAATCTAGAATAGCCAGGTCATCCGCATATGTGCGACAGTGAGAGGATCAAGATTGCGGGGATTTCTCTGATATTTGTTGAAGAGAACTGGGACAAGTTTTAAACCATGAGTCCAGACATTATTTGTCTTTTTTCTGATAGAGAACAAGCATACCTTACCTGTATATTTCTGGAGTTGACATATGATCTAGCGATACTGATAAGATACGGATGAAAGTCAATCGAAATCGTTTTAAAGATGATCTCGTTATGCCAGACTCTGTCGAGTCCTTGTATGATGTCTAGGAGGAGCAGAGTTAAGGTATATCCCCGATTAAATTTATCAGTGATGAACTCAGAGATCCCCAAAAGATGATGCATAGAGCTATAATTGAACCAGATACCAAATTGCAAAAACATTATCTGTTTTACTTCATTAAATTTGTAACGCGAATGCATACATAGTGTACACAGGCACACTAAGAGCGAAATATTTACTCTCGGTAAAATGTAAATACGCCGCCCGAGAATGTTCTCGAGGCTTCCAGAACGTTCGGGAGAGTTCGGTAACATTCGCCGCGCATGCATAGATCCACCGATTCCTTATACACGGGTCTTATGGGCCGATTGTTGTATATAAGGCGATGGTTTCGAACGATAAAGCACCTTTCTCACTGCATCCGTGCCAGCGTTATGATCTACACCTTCCTTAGGTAGTGAGCTTTCAGCCAAAACCCCCACCCCCACACCTCTCTTCCCTTAGTTCGGCCTTAGATAGTGAGCTTTCGACTAAACCGAGAATTGCCTTCACCCCTCTCTTATGGAATCTAGAGAGTGAGTCAAGGCTAAGCCAAGGATTTTCCCTCACCCCTTCTGCAAAGATTACAGATCCGCGAGGACAAACCCGATGATATGAAACCAACATATATTAAATATACCTTCCTTCCGAGTTTAAATTTATATTGCCGATATTTTTCTGAAATAACGATATTACCAATTTAAATATATTGTCTTGTTACCGATTTTACAGATCTAGCTACATTATCGATATTAAGAATTAAATATTTACTAATTTACCGTTCCCCGAGTTAATGCATTCGTGAATTAAATTATTATAATTTACCGATCTTTTTTATGCAAAAATTCCAATCACCGACGTTTCTAATTAAATAGATATCTAAATAAACACTCACTTGCATATCTTGTTCAAATTTAAATGTTACAGAAACCAAGAAGTAAATAAAGAAGGGGAAATTATTTTTTGAAATATTTTTTTTATTTTTTTGTACTGCACTGTTATGTTTCACTTCCCAAATCCTGGTCTACCGATTGAAATCTATCGGCTAACTTTAAACTAATTTTAAATTGATAAAATCTTAAATTTATTAAAGCTTTGATAAAAATTTGATTAAAAGCGAGTAATCTGACTCGTTACAAATTTAGTTATTTTTTGAAAGGATAGCAGTCTCCGCTACTTTGCTAGTTGAAATAAGGAGGCTGATTGGTTGACAGTTTGATGGATGAGTAGTATCAGTTCCGCTTTTTGAAATACAAACAATCATAGCAATTTTCCAGCAATTATAATACCTCCCTTTGTAGGGAGAAGTTAATGATATTGGTGAAAAATCTGATCAATTTATGGAGGAGAATTTATAGGACTCTATTATTAATTCCGTCGTGGTTCGGGGCCTTTCTGATAGGGAAAGAGAGAATAATTTTCTTGATCTCTCTAGAAGTGGTATGTTCTATATCGGAATTAAAGGGCTGAAAGGATTTGTCCTGCTCGTTAATGGTGTTGTGTAGGAAAGAGAAAAGAGGATGAGAGGGGAAGGGACAAGCTGATTTATACATTTGAGTAAAGCTATATCAGCCTATTCTAGCTCAGTAATTGTTGAGGGGAGGAACAGTTAATGGGGAGGAGAGCTTTCTTTGGAGACAAATAGATCGAGTATCTCAGAGCTTTTAGTAAGGATGTTAAAAAATTCGAGAGAGAGAGAGATTGAAGTTGTGAAATAATTTGAGGAGAGAAGTCCCTTTGATGTTAACTAAGCTAACAGCCTTAGGTACGGTGAGATCGCCGCCTATAAGGGTGGGATGAGAGGATAATGATAACAGATGTTTGAAGTTGTGAATAAGATTTTTGCAGTTAAGCTGAGAATAAAAGTAAACGATATTGATAGTTATTTCAGAAGATAATAAGTCCACAGCCACAACTTCGGCCGAGGTTGAACCTGCGAGCTGACGTTTGATCGAACTATATACGAGTATGGCAACTCCTCCTTCGGATAAGGTAGGGTGGATAATCTCTATGATAGTATAATTGTTAGGAAATAAAACGTTTATATGTGATTGAAGGAATATTTCTGTGATAAAGGCTGTGGTGATATTGTGCTGGGATAAATGTTCCAGCACAAGCTTTTTAGTGGGGGAAGGAGTGTTAGTATTCGAATTAAGGATGCGAAAATAACTGGAATTAAAGATTTGTGCAGTTATTGATGATCTCTAGTGCATTAGTAAGGGTTATCTGGTTGAAGGAGGAAAGGCACGAGTGCGGTCGAGGATTTCATTCCAGGTGTGATTTGGCCATAATAAAAGTAAGGCCTGAGCTGAACTCGTGGCAAGAGAAGGCTTATCAGAATCCCAGGAACAGACATAGGTCTACGAGCTTGAATACTTTTAGTTTTATTTTTTTTTTTTAAGTTTGTTGTGGCTAACCGGAGGAAATGGCGAGTTTGCAGTAGAGTTAGTTGGAGTGAGAGATTCTTTAGGCTTTAGGTTAGCCCCAGGAGGTTGTCCAGTAACTCCCTAAGCAGGGGTAGTATATCTTAGGGAACAAAAGGCACAATGACAGCTTGCATTACAATAGTTTTCTGTATGATGAAATTTAAGGTTCTTTTACACTGTAGAATAAATTTTGGTCTGTACTTATTTTCGACGATAAAGTTGAAACGATCGATTTTCTTCAAGTCAAAGATTTTTTGTGAATTAAGGTCGCATTTGTCGAGATAAACTGTGACTAGAGGCTACAGTTTATCTGCACGTCTCATGATATAGACCCTAATCGCAGGGAACTGTTTTTGATTAAGGTAGGAAAGAATATCCTGTTCAGAGATATTCTTGTGTACTTTTCGAATAACTATAAGGTCACGGTTCTTCTGTAGCTAATTTGTGAAGTGTTCAAGTTTCTGATTGTCTAGAAGCTTGGCTAGAGCTCTGAAGTTGTTATAATTGGATAAATATACTAGACTGAAATCTCTCAACAATCTCATAGATTATGTCTATGAGCTTGTGACAGATATCTTAAGTTCTTAGGGATTTCCATAATTAAGAATTAGAGTGAATAAATAATTAAAGCTATATATTAACAAATTATATTTAAATTAAAAGAGTCTTTCCCGGAGTTGCGTATGTGTATATATATATATAGGTATATGTTGTGTGAGAGAAGATGGTACGTGAATGTAATAAAAATAATCAAAATTAATAAAATATATCAGTTATGATATATTAAGTTGGCTAATGAAACCCGGTGAAGCAAGATGTGATAAGGTGATTGAGATAAGGTGTAGGTAACGAGGCGAAGGTATGGCGGAGAACTGAAGCTTAGATAGATGGTCTATATTTAATACTTGGAGAAGACAATTTTTCAAAGGATTTTCGATCATTACCTATCGGCTAAAAGTGTAACTTTTTAAGCATAATATTTAAATTGAATGTCTCAAATATACTGCCTGTCCTGAACTAATTGAATAATTTGTTTACAATAATGTACCTTATTGATAATGTTAATTTGTAATATTCTTTTGAGGTTTATAATTTTGTTACTGAATTAATTCTTCTGCAAACACTGTGTATTGTTAAACGATCCGTTTTATAAAGTTTTGACCCTTCATCATCCAATACGAGTGAGAAAGATAACAAAAATTTAAAAGAACTAACATTCATATATAATACCACCTAAGCATCGTCCATGGATTACACCTCACCTTTCTGTACTAGAGCAGGCAACTTATAAACCCAGGTGCTCTATACCAGGAGATTGAAGATACCATAAGGTGTACCTCGTAAGCCCGTCTCAAGATAATACAGGAGGTGTTTTAGAAGAATAAGGAGAACATGTCAGAGAGTTTTAAACTCTAGAGTAAATATTACAATGATGGGAGGTCTCAGTGAAAACTAATAGTGGAAAACCCGATCTTGGTCAAAAAACACCTTTTGTTCGACATATCAAAGAATATGAACGCGAAATTGGCAATGAAATACGAGGGTACCTATCCAATCACAGGGCAGATATCCCCCTGTCACATTCAAGATACCGGGGATTGAAGGCAAAGGGTAGGCGGGATCACATCCAAGATTTGAAATCTAATAAAGGGGAAAAACGCGACTAGAAAGGCTATTCCAGCCCGAGCACAAGAGGGGACTCATTTGAAATGGTTTTTCATCGGTGAATGTGATACAATGGCGCAGGGACTTGAGAGTCCAGCCCCTGTCTGAGGCACTGTACCTCAGCGATATAATGATGGTGCAAGTTTAACGTGCAGGTATCTGACATCAGCATACAAGCAGCCATGGAAATAGGAGCTAGAGTCTTCGTCCTGAATATAAATTTGGCCGAGTACTATTTGTAAAATGGAGCCACGCTAAGACAAGGTCCGGTACCCTTACGCAAACGATTCGATCGGGATGTACGTATACACATATATGGGACATCACCAAATGAGATAATATATATATATATATATTGTGAGACATATATATACAAATAAATTTTTTTTCAATTACTAATAAATATCAAATAATATATGTAAGATTTTTTAAATAGATTATAAAATATATGTTTTGCGTACACTTTTTAAAAAAAAATTCAATAAAATTAAAAATGAATTTCCTTATTTGTTATTTAAATGTTCATATATATTTCGAATTGAGCAATAGATTATATTTTGTTGTGAAATTGAATGACAACGATACACATCTTGACCACTAGAGGGCGTACACCATCTTAATGAGAAAAAACTATTAGAGGTTATAAGTACAGGGCTCTAAAAATCAACATTGCCTTCGTAGCCAGATATATATCTTGCATATATATTATAGGGATACTCTATCCTGTGTATTAGTACATATAGAACATACTAGAACCATCTTGCGATAATCACATGTTGGTTATCATCGGTCTCTAGTATTGATATATGTACTACCAGTTAATTGCATAACTCTGTATTTTCAACAGGTTATGGGCCCAAACACTAGTATATAAAAGTGTTATAAAGTTACAGTGAGTTTTTTGAAAAAATGGCAGAAATACGTGCAGCTGTTCAAAAACTCAATAATGAAAATTACTCAACTTGGAGCTACAAATTGCAGCTCATGCTGATGCGAGACAAGTTGTGGGAAGTAATAAAGAATGAGCCTCCTGCTATAATGGATGACCAATGGACCGCAAAGGATGAAGCGGCTCAAGCTACAATTGGCTTATTAATAGAGGATAGTCAACTTAGGCTTGTTAAAAATTCAAAAACAGCACGCGAACAATGGAATACGCTGAAAGACTATCATCAGAAATCTACTCTGTCGGGTAGGATTCATCTGCAACGACGTCTGTACCATATAGTGATGCAAGAGGGTAGTAACATGGTCGAGCACGTCGCTACACTCTGTGAATATGCAGATAAACTTTTTGATATGGGGTATAATGTCGACGACAGCACTCTAGTAGGAATTCTTCTATGCAGTATCCCGGAATCTTATGGCACTCTCATCATGGCTTTAGAAGGCAGACCGGAGAAGGATCTTGGATTTCGTAAAAGGCAAGCTAATTGATGAATTTATGAGGCGCAAAGATGCATGGGAATCAAAACACAGCGCATCAAGCGAAACGGCCATGAAAACAGTTTACAATGACAAAAGAAAAATGGAGACTACACAATTGAAGTGTTTTTTCTGCAAAAAGATTGGTCACGTCAAAAGGGAATGCAGAAAATATAAGGAGTGGCTATCAAAACAATCACAGAAAGTCAATAAAGTTACAAACGAAAATTCCAATCAAGAAGAAAACTATGGTTGCTATTTAGCTCGAACGGAAGCTTGCCTGGAAGCAAAACATGAAGAGTATTGGATAGTGGATTCAGGAGCTACGAGGCTTTATGGCTCAAGCGCGAATATTTTTTGAAAAAATCGACAAGAGCGGTGCAGGTTACGTACGCCTCGCCGATAATGAAAATCGTGTCAAACTAGAAGGAATAGGAATTGCAGCTATAAAACCAATAAACAAGAAAAATAATAATGTGGTCATCAAGCTACACGATACACTATACGTACCCGGATTAGGCGCAAATCTGTTATCTGTAAGTAAATTGGCAAGCGACGGTTACAAAACTACATTCGAAGGCGGTACCTGCAATATAATCAAGAATGGAACTATACTAGCCGTAGCTCAGGTTTCTTCTTCAGGCCTTTATGAGCTAAAAACGGAAAATTTGTTTATTGCCAAGACTACAGTAATGAATAAAAGATGTTCTGAAAACTGCCATCATGTGTGGCATAGACGATTCGGACACCGACTCACAACAGCAATCAAAGAATTAGAACAAAAACAATTGGCCGTCGGAATTAAGATAACGGATTGCGGAAGCGTCATCACATGCGAGGATTGTATAAAAGGGAAATTGGTTCGAAAACTGTTTCCAAAGGAATCAAAAACTGAAACTTATACAACCCTAGATTTAATTCATACTGATGTATGCGGACCGATGCAAACCCCAACTCCAGGTAATAATAGGTATTTTATGACCATAATAGATGATTATTCTAGATATTCATATATCTATATTATGCGTCATAAAAATGAAGCAGCCGCATGTATAAAACAATATATACAAATGGCAAAAACACAGTTTGGAAAATTCCCAAAAATAATCAGATCAGATAGAGGAAGGGAATATATAAATAAAGAACTTCAAGTATATCTAAAGGACCAGGGTATTCTCGTTCAATATACAGCACCATATACGCCGCAACAAAATGGCGTCGCTGAGCGCAAAAATAGATCATTGCTCGACATGTCAAGATGCATGCTTTTCGATGCAGATCTTGAAAAGAAATACTGGGGAGAAGCTGTTCATACGGCAAATTATCTGCAAAACAGACTACCAAGCAGAGCAACGTTGAAAACGCCTTATGAATTATGGTATTCCAAAAAACCTGATTTGCATGATTTGCAAATTTTTGACAGTCCTGTATATATGCATATACCCAAGGAAAATCGAAGGAAATTGGATCCAAAAGGCAAAAAAATGATCTTTGTCGGTTACTCTAGTGAATCTAAAGCTTATAGTCTCTTAGATACGCAAACAAATAAAATAAAAATAAGCCAAGATGTAGAATTTGTTGATAAAAAAGAATATAAAAAGGACTTTTACACGAGCCCTGAAATCAGCGATCATGAAAATGAATTACATACCGAAAAATGCAATATTGAAAATGAACAACTACCTGAGGTCGGCGAGCATGCAGATATAATGCGCTCCGAAAGATCCAACAAGGGTGTACCACCAGACAGGTATACGGCTGCTTTACATGTAACAAAAGAAGAACCTGAACCAAGAACAATAAAAGAGGCTTTATCTAGAAAAGATAAAGATTGTTGGAAAAATGCCATGGACGACGAAATTAATTCACACATTGAGAATGGCACATGGGGGATCGTTGAAAAACCCGATGGAAAAGATGTAACAAAGTGCAAATGGATCTTTAAAATTAAGAGAAATGCAACGGTGAAATAGAAAGATATAAGGCAAGGCTTGTAGCTTGCGGCTATTCACAAAAATACGGAGAAGATTATGACGAGGTTTTCGCACCCGTCGTGAAGCAGATGACCTTTCGAACACTATTGACAGTTGCAAGTCAAAAGAAATTAGAAATTAGACATTTTGATGTATAAACGGCATTTCTTAACGGCGAACTCAAGCTGACCATATACATGAAGTAGCCCGACGGATACAATACGCAAGATAAAAAAAATATGGTTTGTCGCTTGCGGAAGGGTATATATGGGTTTAAACAAGCGGCAAAAGTTTGGAATGATTGCCTCAATAAATATTTACTAAAATTCAACTTTAAAAAATGTAAAGCCGATCTATGTCTATACACAAAAGACGACGGCAATGATAAAATTTATGTGATTGTTTACGTCGATGATTTTCTAATTGCAGCCAAAGACTCCAAGAAAATCAATGAAGTTGCTGAATTCCTAAGTAAAAATTTTCAGCTTAAAGATCTCGGAAATCTTAGTTATTATCTTGGGATCCAGATAAGAAGAGATGAAAACGGCATTTTTTACATTAAACAATCGAAATATATAAAGAAAATTTTGCATAGATTTGGACTGCAAGACGCAAAAGTTTCAAATATCCCTCTTGATCAAGGATATCTCAAAACAAGAGAAGATCTGTCACCGATGCCTGAAAGTGAGCGTTATCAGCAGCTGATAGGAACATTATTATACATCGCTGTGAATACACGACCCGACATAGCTGCTAGTGTAACTATTCTTAGTCAACACAATAAAAATCCAACTATGATCGATTGGAATGAAGCAAAAAGAGTAGTTCGATACCTACACGGAACAATAAACTCCGAGTTACGACTAAGAAAATTAAATGCAATGTCTGAACTTGTCGGCTACGCAGATGCAGATTGGGCTGAAAATCGCATTGACAGAAAATCTAATAGTGGTTTTATTTTTCAATATTTTGGATCGTCTATTAGCTGGACTTGTCGAAAACAACCCTGTGTGTCACTTTCCTCTACAGAAGCCTAATATATTGCGCTTGCCGAAGCAACTCAAGAAGGTATATGGATTCGTCGCTTGCTTCACGATTTTGAAGGAAAAATACAAGAAACAACATTGATCTAATCTACGAAGACAACCGAAGTTGTCTAAAGCTCTTGGATCACAAGAAATTTAATCACAGAACTAAACATATTGATACAAAATTCCATTTTATTAAAGATATAAAAGATAAAAATATTATTGATTTCAAATATTGTCCCACTGAAAACATGATTGCTGATATGCTGACCAAGCCTTTGGGAAAAATAAAATTAAGAAACTTTGCAGAGATGTCCGGATTAATATAAATAATATCATCAATATGTGCATCGTTGAGGAAGGGTGTTGTGAAATTGAATAATGACAACGATATACATCTTGACCATTAGAGGGAGTACACCATCTTAATGAGAAAAAACTATTAGAGGTTATAAGTACAAGGCTCTAAAAATCAACATTGCCTTCGTAGCCAGATATATATCTTGCATATATATTATAGGGATACTCTATCCTGTATATTAGTACATATAGAACGTACTAGAACCATCTTGCGATAATCACATGTTGGTTATCATCGGTCTCTAGTATTGATATATGTACTACCAGTTAATTGCATAACTCTGTATTTTTAACATATTTATTTATATTTAAAGTAATTGAAAAATGAGGTGTGGAAATTAAAGGATAAATTAAAATGCTATATTTCAATTAAATGATTTTTCTATTTATTGAAGACTATATGATTGTTGACCAAAAATGTGATGTTTTATCCATCATTCATAAATTTTATTTCATTTTATTTTTAAGCATAATAATTATCAAATTATAATTGTCCAGCAATGGATAAATTCAAAAAAAAAATTCAAAGAATTAAGAACGAGAACTCGTCACAGAAGAGTACTATCACAATTTTTTATTTAGAATCTTTAGATTCTAATTAGTAAGTAGTCATTTAATGATAATAATTTAATAATAATAACATGTCTAGTAGTAAGAGAATTCTATAATGCTTGAAAACTGGATTCATTTTTCGTTTTTTCCTGTTTTAAAAATTTTATGCATTTGTCGATTACTTTTTATAATTAAAATATTGGTTACGATGCTATTATATGGGAAAAATGAAAAAAAACTTTTTACGTTTCAATAATAGAAAATTAAACAAATGGAGTACATCAAACCTATCTAACGCGATATAGACATTAATTTATCTAACGGAAAAAAGATTTTTCTTTTTTTCCATAATTAATAATGAAATAGATATCTTAATTATTGTTTTCTTTAGGATCTTGATTGAATGTTTTGAATTTCAATAATTCAGATTTACTTTCTTTATCTTTAAATTTGTTAAAAAAATAAAATTCCGAAATTTTTAAATAAATTTCAAAAGCGGAAGACGAATAGTTATTGCAGAAACGAAAAAAAAACATTTTTTATTTTTTACCATATCTTAAATAAAACATTTTTGTAATTGCTTACAAAAATTTAAATCACAATAAAAAAAATGTATAAATTAATTTATGCTACTTCACAACTATTTTTTAATAAAGTAGAAATTTATGTTATGATTTATTGAAAGTATAATGAGAAAAAAATAACAATTAATATTTAACTCAATCAAGAATAGTTTTAGACAATAAGCACGTATTAATGGGAGATTATCTACACGAACATCACAAGATCTACAATATGTCACACGAAATCTAATTTACACTGTGCACTTTTATGTGTTTCTTTATACTAATAACACTATATTATTTTATCATCATATTTGTAATCTTATTTTTCATCATAGCTTCTCTTGTACAATGATCATATTTTCTATAAGAGTATAAATGTAATTTCTATAAAATATACATTACTATCATTTAATATATTTTTTAATAAATTTAAAATGGTAATCCTTATCATCATTATAAAAAAACTCGTCAACGTTGATAACAGTCTGTGTTCATTAGAGTTAGATAAAACGTTTATAAAAAAAGATATTAGTGCGCAAAAGTTCTAAGAAGTATATGTATGAACATACAATTAAAAATATGTTTAACAGAATGAATGAATTTGGAAAAGTATTTTTAGGTAATTCTCAAATTGATTCAAAAGTATCCATTAAAATATATTTTACAAATATTTCTTAGTTTATTGAATTTTCTGTTACAGTGTAACTTTTTGATCAGAGAATATTTTTTTATTAATTTTTTAATTAAAATTAAAAAACTGTAAGCAATGCCTATTTTTAGCATCTAAGAATACTAAAAATATGTTACAAAATTACAAACGTGTATCTTCTGCGCACGCGCCTGTATCCGCGTGCGTAAGTATATGTAAATGAAGTTGTGCATATTTATATTTATTATTTTTTCTCATTACTGAAGTCGAAGTTTTTGGCAGTTGTGAGCAAATTTCATTTGCATCAACTTGTCAATATACATTTATAATTTAACCATTAGGATTATTTATTTTCCAAATAATTTGATTTGTAAGATATAATTTTTTTTAATATCTAACAATATACAACTCATCTGATATAGTTATTAATATTTTTAATTTCGCCTATTACCTTTTATTATATATTTTTTTTTATCACTTTCACGTACTTACACACGACGTAGAATCTCACATACACCCACAAACATGCATCCATTTTCTCGCTCTTTGTATTCGACTTAAGTCTATTGATCAAATTGAAATCTTTTAGAATATAGCAGCAAAATATTGAGAATTGATTATTGGCTATTTATATATAATATAATTAATATTTGGCAATATAATATGCATTATGTAACGTATAATAATTAATCGCGATGATATTAATTGACGAGTTTCTGTTTTTTTTCTTCAATTTTACAAACTTCGTTTCAGTATTTTTAATAAAAGTTTTTGTTATCTACTCAATATTTGAGGATTTTGTTGAATTTCTTTGTTGTCACTCTGAAGATTTTGTCCGCTGCCTGCACGGATTGATTTTATAGACTTGAGTTTCGTCGTTCCGCCATATGTAAAATTCACATCGCTACATGTGTCAAAGGGGTGTACTGTTCCCGAGAGATTTGTTAATGAGTCGGAGTTTATATCCTCTAGCTTTGTGGTTGGAATTTTTTTTACACTCCCTGTGTGGATAATAAAATATAATTTATCATTTGTTTTACCTTCTTTAATGCTGAAATGTTACAGATAATAAAGTTTTTATATAAAATCATTATTAGATAAATTAAAAAATTGAATAATAATTGAATGTAATATCTTTTAAGTTCTTACATGGTAAAAAGTATTATAATAATTTTGTAACCTGTTGAAAACTTGAGGCAATTTTCTTAATTTAATGTGATCCTTATAGTATTACGGGGAATTACTATAATTTATATTTATTAAAGTATAGGGAATATAAGTTAAAATCTTTCAGAATTGTTTATAGTATAAATAAAAATTCAGATATATAGAAAATATTCTTCAATTATTTTTTTAGTGATTCAACTGCCGGAATATACAGAGTAAACATAAACCTCTTATTTACCAAGTTCGAAAGCTGATTTAGATGACTTGAGTTGGATCTTAGTATTCCGCGGCAAAGAAACAGATTTTTCCAAATCAGCCAATACATTTATCTTTAGATTAGCGTACTGCGTCTTATTATTTTCGTTGCCATTATTCTTTGTGTCCATGATTTGAATATCAATATTCACAGTCTTGGAGTCATTCTCGTCATTACCGCCATTTCTATTAATCGAGTTGATGTTTTCATTGCTGTCTTCTTTATGAATTAGAACTGTTTGCGCACGTTGTTGTCTTATGTGATTATGAGAATTTGCAAAGAACGAGGAAACCTTTTCCAGTTTTGAGCCGAGATTCGGCTGACTAAGAGTTGATTTGAGTGGATATGGTGTCTCAATCAGACTGCTTGTTCTTATGAGGCGCCCCTCCCTACTCACACCGCTGTTCTTTCTCATTTCATATTTGTTATTGTTGTCTTCGACTATTCGCGACGGAAAGGATTGAAGGTTGTTATTGCGATGTTTTTCCGAGATCATAAACTGTGCCATTATTCGATGTACATCTCCGGGGATGTCAACATCGGGTCGCGAATCAATTAGTTGTTGAATGAAGGTATTCATTGTGAAAATTGATACCTCGAGATTGTGATTTTGTGATTCTAATCGAAGAATATTATTTTGTTGATGAGTGTGAGTAATCTCCAGCCCATGAATATTCGTCATTGCAATCTGTGAAATTTTAAATTATAAATAAATCTAATAAATAAAACCTTTTTTTTTATTTGGAAATGAAAATGCATTGCATAAATAAATTTTAATAATTCGTAATAAGTTTTATTATTTTTATAATTATTTTTTTATTAAAAACTTCATGATATTATTTGTAAAAATTGAAAAAACACCCTCCATTGTAGTAATAATCTTTGAATAAGGTTCCTAAGGGTGTGAATAAAACCACTGATTTACATTGGCGATGTTTCGATAAAATTTCTTGTGCCTTCTTCAGACCTCAGTACAATAATGTATGGTTTTTCGTACAATTAATGTTGTTATGTTGTTACGAAATTTTGTCGCCGATGCAAAACGATGGTTTTATTCACACTCATTGGGAACATTATCCAAAGATTTTTTGATAATATTATTATTTAATATACCTGAAGCTGCTCATTAAGAAGAGTATTTTGTTGTGTTAATTCTTTATTAAGTAATTCTAATTTTTCTATGTTTTCTATTTGTGGTTTCACAGATAGCATCTCTTCTTGAAGAACTTGATATTCCACGCGGTATTCGTTTAATTGTTTTCCTATTTCTAAATCAGGATAAAATACTCGTTTCATTACTCGTTCTAAAGTTAACTTATCTACTGCTGGTACTTTTATCTACAAAATTGAATAATTGTAATATCCATAAAGACTTATCATTTCATAACAAACATTATTTGACATATTTTACCTTAAGGTATTCCATAATTTCTTCGAAACTTTCACAGCACAACAACTGCTCTTGATGTTCTTCCAATAGAGCTAATGCAACACGGAAGATTTGTTCAGACGATTCAAGAAACAGCAGATCTGGAATAATAATATATATCGATTATTTTTATAAATTTTACTGTTATCAATTATTTACTTTAATTTTATACAATTTTACACTTGTATCCATCAATAAAATAAAATAATAATTCTTTTAAATTAAAAAAAATAATGAATGGATAAACATTTCAAAAAACGTACTGGATATAATTAAAAAAATTTTTTTTTTTCAAATAAAGTACATCTAAAAATTAAATAATTTTTTAATAAATTACATAAGAGAAATGCAGGACAAATTATATTTTACCAAACACTCTTGTTACAAATCCGAGGGGGAATTGACTGGCAAATAAAGTTAAAAGCCAAGGAGCTGCGTATAAAGTTGGTGAAACTTCATGTTTATCAAAGTGATTATATAAATTTGGAAGCCTATCGTGAAGTAATCTCGATAATTGGTAAAGATGGAGTTGTAAAGCTGCCATATCTGGTAAATAAAGCTTTCTGAGGCCCCGACGAAACATTAAATGCCGTAGGAGAAAGAAAGCCTGATCCTCTGACATCTAAAATTATTATAATAAAATTAAAATTAATATTGTATTCATCCATTATTTTATTGTAAAGTTATAGGCTTTAATTTTTATCTCATAAAAATTCTCTTATTTAAATACCTTTTACCTTTTTAAGAAATTAACGAGTACTAAATTTGTAAAATATAAATGTATAAAATATTAGTTATTATTATTTGTAAATATTTTTTAAAAATCTTTATCATCAGCAATTATGATAATCTGAATTTTGTGATAGTAAATCATTAAGTATAATTATAAACATTATTATCCATTTATGTAATCTATTTTTTCTAAAGGTAAACTTTTAATGACTTTCAAATACGTGTAAATGTGGATTTATATTATACATATAAAAAATATTCATGTGATTATTGCTGTACCAAGTTCGCTTGTTATTTAATTTTTATCTATAATAATATATATAACAATTTATTTTTAATTAATTATTAGTATTTGAAAGACCTGTAGTTATTTATGAAACTTATATTTAATATATCCTATTTTAATTATATTTGAAAATTTGACGGGTATAACATTTATTATTATTTGTCCAACTGTTCGTTATAATAAAATTCTATCAATTCTTTTCCCTCAAGATCATTCTTCAACATTTAATTATCAGGTGCTTGAGTTGAATATATATATATATTACTCCTATAAGTGTAATGTACATGTAAAAGAAGAACTCCAGCGACGAAGCTCAACCCTTGACAGTAGCCCACTTCATGATCAAGAAGTGAGTAAGCTTTAAGTAAATTGAATAGTGCCAACTGCCCCGGACCTAGGGGTGAACTGAAATAAGGGTGATTCGGAAAAGTACGTCCGAGATCGATGAGGATGGCATGTTGTTGAGATGTTAATTGCTTCAGCAGGATGTCATATGGGCTGTTGTAGTTTGGAAATGCTTGAGTATCCAGCGGAGGCTGTTTCATACAATATTGTTCGGCTAAAAATTGCCACACTTCACCCCGTTTTCCTCGTGGCACACCTGTTAATTTTATTCATGGTCAAAGAGTTGCAATAATATATAAAATTATTATCACGTATGCTTTTGGTGGAAGGAGCATTGACATTAATATAACATTGTCAATTACTATAATAATTTATAATTTTATAAATTAAACCTGTTAATCTTGTTTTTATTTTCCATACCTTGTTTGATAGCTTGAAGAAGCATTTGGTTGTCGCATTTGGTTGCGACTTTTGACTCCTTGCTGACTAGTAAATCCCACACTTCAACCAATTGTCGATTGCAGTTTCCAATGGAACTTAATTCATCGTATTCTAATTTTATTCTTTTTACCGTAGCTTCTTCTTGGCGCACTGCGAATTAAAAAAAAAAAAAAAAAAAAGAAAAAATGAAATAAAATAAAAGAAATATTTCATTTCATTGAACAATGTTTACCTCTCAAACGAGCGTTCTCTTTTTCCATCCTGATTAGAATTAATTGTTGATTTATTGCTTTCTTCCACAACTCTCGTAATTCTCCTTTGCTTCTTTTTGCAATCGACGCAATTTTTATTTTGTTTATCTTTAAATTAGAATTTTTAATAGTTTCTTTATTATCTTGATCTTTACCAGGTGTGACTACGCGATTTAAAATCGCTTGTCTCCAGGAACTACTTTGTTGCAATCTATTTTCACCTTCACCCTCGATCGGTGACATTTTTGGTGAATTTCCAACTTTTAAAAAACTGTAAAAATAAAAAAATATATTTATTATTTTACAATTACCCTTGATAGAGTTGATTTTTGTTCTCATTGATTCAATAATAATTATTGGTCATAATTAAACAACTATTTTTAGATAAATTACGAATGAATAAGTATTATCAATTATTAGAATATTATTAATTATTAAAAATAAATTAAAATAATGTAATACTGAAATATTTCCTGAATTTCATTATATAAAACTATATATCAATTTTCTTATATTAATGTTTATTTAAATATTTTAAAATTATAAATACGTAATCTCTTAAAGCTAGTAAATTAAAGTAAAGTATTTAAAAAACGAGATTCAACAGTTAATCATTGTGAAACTACTTTTATTTTCAAGAAATTAATATAATTATTTTACATGATTTTATTAATGTTTTTCTGTATAATGATATTAATTTATGCAGTATTGAGAATCTACCTGAAATATCTATCTGCGTGGGGATTCTCCCCACAGTTACACAGTTACCGAAACAAATTTAAATGACATGTGATAAGAAATTAGGGTTAATTTTCGTATATAATTATTTTCCAATAAAAATAAATATGGTGCCTACAAAGATTCACGTAAATTTAATGAAGTATTTTATCCTATTTCTTTGAATATAATTATATTTATTATTTTTGGGAGGATCACTTTAAAATCGATTCAACGTGTAATTATTATACAATGTATTTAAAATAATTTTTACAAATTTTATTAAAATATAATGTTGTATTAATTTCGTTTTTAACATGTTGTTTACTCACATATCCATCATTGGACTTTTTGGACTCGGTGCAGCATAGTTGTTTTGTAGTTCTGACGAAACTCTTAGAGATCTAGGTCTATTGGAGTCCGGCGAGTCCATGATAGGAAACATCGAGGAACTGATTGGACTTTGCGTTCCCGATTTATGCGAAGCGTTTACTTGATTCTGCGACGCCAAACCAAAATCATCCTTAGATCCCTTACGTTTCATGAGATGATCAAAGCTGTTGGTTAACGAACGCTTTGCTTTCATGAAAATTGTACTGCCCACACCGACGTTGAGGTATTGATTGAGGAACTCGCTCCTATATTACAGATAAATATTTAATCGCTGTACGTCGAATCATTCCATTGATTGTAAATGAATTCATTGGGGTTGCTAATTAATATTTAATTGTATCAACGACAAATAAAAATGTCGTTCGATTCTTTTATAACGTAATATTTACTACAGTGTTTTTTCATCGTTGAATACTAACGAAATTCTTTGACGGTTAAGTTTATTACTTATTTTAAAGAATTTATTAGTGTACATAAGGGATGAAAATAAGTATAGCTTTTAATTAATTTTTTTATATTTTTTTAAAATGTACAAATAATAAATTATACCTGTTCTCCGCAGTGTCGTGGACGTGGCGCGTCTGCTTGTCTTCGCAATGCGCTCTTAATAGCAACATTAGAAATTGATTTTGATCTGCCAGAATCATTCTCGAGCCAGTGGAATTGGCCGCCTCGGCCCCTTTGTACTTTGTAACGACGATCTCTTGTTCGTTCTCCGGTAGCATCTCCAGTCGGGAGAATATTATGTTTTGCGTCTTACGATCACTTTGTCCTTTCAAAATAATATATCGTTCGGTTATCGATTGAGTCAAGTATTCCAATCTTTGTTGATTTGTACTTCAAGATATTTAATCTTGGATAACTAATATCATTATTTACTAAATCTTATTTAAATTTAAAAATCACAATGGAACGATCATCAATTATGAATAATATACTTAAGTAAAAGGTAATGGTTTTAATGTGTCTTTAAAAATAAATGTGTATTGTGTACCTTCGATTTCTTGACATAATTTATTATACCAAAGCATAGGACAGTGTTCGCAAGACAGGACCGGCCTTTCTTTTCTTTCCTGTGGATTCTGAGATGCCTCGAACGCTTGCGTTATCGCTAAATAAAATTAAATCTTGTATATTCAAATATCGTCTAAAAAAATTTTAACGAAAAATATATTTTAAAAAACTATATTTTAAAAAATATACATTAAAAAACTATTTTAATTAGAAACTTATTTCTGAATCGTAGATAACTAGTAGTAGCTTTTGACTCAGATATAATAAAATTACACAATATGTTTTAATATAAAATAATTAAAAGTAGCAAAAAACTTTTAGCATTAAATGTTAATATTCAAAATATATATGTGTACCTGCAACGAGATCTTCAGCTACAGACTCCGATTGACATTTGAAAATGTAGACAACAAAGCGATCAACGCCATTTTCGCGACAAATAAAGCCAAAGTGTTCGGGATTTTTGATGCCATGAATACAACTTGCTACATCTCGTAATTGTTTGTGTAACAATACTTTTTTTCTGTCTGGACTGATAAGCCTCAGGTCCAATCGTCCGACCTTTAAAAAATTGAAAAAATAAAATAATAATTTTCGGTGAATTATATTTATTTTTCGTAAATTAAATAAGCAAATATGTTAGTGTTTTAATGAAAATAATTACTATGTAAGTGAAACTAAAGTAATGTTGGAAAAACTTTTTTAAGGCGGTCCGCGTAATTTCGACATCCCTGAGTTATAAATTGTTATTTTGACAGTGCAAAGCTATCTATATTTACAATATTGAACATAATTGATCGATAGTAAGCAAACAGATATAAGTTTTAAATTTTGATCGCACTTTGATAAAATTCATAAAATATAATTCCGCACATTTCCTCTAGCCCCTACGTGCTCCCATTTCTCGAAATGTTATTCACCGAAATGCGTTCCCATAGAAATAACTCGAAAAATTTTTATTCCAAGTGAAGACTAGGGTGAGATATCGGATGCTGCGGACCTGGAAGAGCATCGTGCGATTGAGGTCCTCCTTGTCCTTGACGACTGAATCCCGCCTGGACATCATGACACTTCCGATGGAGGCCGCCCTGTTTCGCATGAGGTTATCTCGGGGCGGCATCCCCATCGTCTTGTTCGACAGGGGATTCAGAGTCTCGGAGCTGGGGGACGGCATCTGGTTCGATGTTTGACTGGGGAATGATTCCACGGAGCCACTCAACTGATTTACTCCTGACGCATTCTCGACGGTGCTGGATTCACTGGTGCTCGAGTCCTGTAAGAAAAGGTATAATTCTTATCGAATGACCCAAGCTATGTCTTCTTTATCAGGATTTTGTATTTTTATTTGTTTCTAGCTCGAATACGCAAGTTCATTGAATCAATACACAATGTCGAAACAATCTTTTTAAACAATTTTCATTTGAGTATCAATATTGTGAAAAGCGACTATCTTTTTACGCAAGTTTCTTCGGTTTTGGCCACAATTTAAATCTAAATTTCAAGTCTTTTTAAAATTTTTTTTTAAAAATGTAATACCCACGGAGGATACAGGTTTGTATGCAATCATTTTAAGAGAAATTTAGTTCTATTTTAAGCGAATAAATATAAAAAAATTTATAAATTTACATTCAAATTCATTTATTAAAAGAAGATAAATATCAATCAATTACATTATAAAATGCACTCACTTCATACATATCTTATAAATATTTGGATAATTTTAAAAAGATTTATAATGGTCTCGAAATATACTTTTTCAAATAAATGTGATCTTTCATGAATTCTATTGTATTCTATTTTTCAACAAAAATATTGTAACGAACATAGTTAAAGTCACTTTTTTAGGTTTTCAATTTTCCAATATCTAAAAAAAATTAGCTAAGTAATACATTCAATTTTCTTTTTCGCATTTTTTAATATTATGAAAATTTAAATTACAACAAAAGGCCAGTTGTTCTTAATATTATAGTCTATTTTATTAATGTATGTACATTTAAAAAGCAATTACTTATTTTTACAAGTAGTGAGGTAACTAAGTTTGTAATAAAATTTTAATTAGAATTTGATAGATTTTAATTAAAATATAAACGTTAATGTTTTATGTATATAAGACTTGTATAAGTAGTATTACAAATTACAATTTTATAATTCTTCAAATATATAATTTATATAAAGCTAAGTCTTTTCTTTTTATGTAAAAACTGCCCCGTATATTAACTAGTCTTGTATTAACAGACACGATGCCGTATATGAAACTTTTTCAATTATGACGTGAAAATTTAGTATGACATATAATTTTATATTTAACTATGTTACAAAAGATTAGATACATTGATAAGTTAATGTCAGTTATAAAATTATTGTTATAATTACTGCACATAATAACATTTTTTTTAATTTTAGCGATTATTGCTCGTTGTTGTTAAATTTTTATTTTACATTAATTTATGATACTAGAATCATAAGTACATCCGTCAAGTTATCAAAATTGATTAAAAATATTGATAAATTTTACATATGGTTAAAAATGCGTATCATTTCTTTATTAATTATATTTTCGCTGAGAGTAATTATGAAATTTCTTACCAAACTATCTCTCCTATTGTTTGTTAAATTATTGGAAGTATGTGATTGTTTCAGCTGTTGACTTTCAGAAAGTAAACCATTAGCTGTAGATTTTGATTTTTCAAGAGACTGATTTCGGTATTTGAGTATATCATCGATAAATGACTCAAGTACTTTTAAATGAGCAATTTTTGTTTTGCACACGTACAAAACCTGTTAAACAATAAAAACAATCAATGTTTAAAAACAATTAATCTTTAAAAATACGTAAAAATATATATAGTTATTATTTAAACAATATTTTCTTAATGTATAAAGGATTAAATTATTTTTAGTATTTAAACTGATAATAAATCCTAAAATTCAATATAAAAATGTTAAGTTAGAGTTTTACAACAAAATATTTATAAAAGAAAACTAAATGTAATTTAATTTAATTTTAAATAAAATAAATTAAATTTATTTATTCATACTATCTAAAAGAGTAAAAAATATAAACTTAAATTATCGCAAATTTAAAACTACGATATTGAGATATATAAAAGTCTCGCATTTATTACAAAAATGTTTTAATTTAATTTACAGAAAAACTAAATATTTTAAGTATTAAAATTATTACCATTCAAACTATAATATAATATAAAAACTTTAAATGATTTAAAATTGTTATCATTTTAATTAGAACCAAGTCAAGCAGCACAGTAGTCATAAATAGTTAATTAAAATTATGAATTTTTAATTTGTAGATACAAATAAAATTGAAAGCAATAATATTTCATAATATAATAATTTTTGCTTAGAAAGTACTTGATATTTTTTTTATTTTATATTTTATTAAAAAGTATATATATTCAAAATTTGCTTTTTTACAAATTTGATATCATTGAATCAAGTATCTATTTCCAAAAAATGAATATTATATATTTTGTATAAAACAATACATTATACTTTACATGTGTACACGAAACCTAAACAAATTAGAATAAATAAAAAATATAAATAATAAGGATTTTATTTTGTTATACATCATTTTCATACTTTTCAAATAAAAATATTAAAAAATTTAGTACAATTTATGTTTTCATCTATTTCAAAAGTGATATTTAATATTTATTTTTTTTCACGATCACCATAAAATTTTAGCTTTACATTATTTTTTTATCATAAGATTTAAGTAATGGAAATTTTATTTTAAAGACAAGAGAAAAATATTTTGAGTGTTAAGAGCCAGTATATTTGGTTCATCATGCAAAAGAATTGAAGTGATTATAGATGGGATTTGTACCATCATACAAAATTTTGATTCCTAAGTGGATTAAATTATAACTATACAGAAGAATATAGAATAAATTTGGTAAATAAAAGAAGAAATTCTACTATAACAGTCTTTGAAATTAAATATCAATCATCTGTTGTTAAAAGAAACATTTATTAACTAACAAGCATATTGTTAAAATAATATTTCAATTTAGTAGTTTTATAGTATAGATCAAGTTTTATTTTATGATCAATGTAGTTTTTATAATATAGATAATTGGTTTTATTTTGCTCTATAAAACGAATGCATAGCAAATAAATTTACTTAATAAAGTTTTATTCAATAATAGCTGCATATAAATTTTATGATAATTAATAATTCTTATGAATTTATAACTTTGATTTGTAAACATTAAATTTATGTTGATAATAAATACTAAATATATAAAGTCAATTCATGCATAAATTAAAATAAATTTTAGAGCATTATAAATATAATGTAATAGCTGTAATTAAATAATGGATTAGAGTATGTGCGTCAATCATTGATATATTATTAAAAAATGTATTAATATGCTATTCAAAATATTGAAGTCACTAAAAAAGTATATTAAACAGTATAATGAATGAATGAATTAAAATACAAAACTGTCTATAAAAAATTAATATTATACCGAGTTTTTTTGTTCATACACTCACGTTCATAGCGTAAAAAAATCTGCCCATACGACGTGTCACAAATGTATAATCCTTCCTCCCCCCCCCCAATTGAGTAATTTCTGTGAAAGCTCAAAACACTGTCACATTGAGAGGTCGCGTAATAAACTATAAGGAATAATTGATTGAATAATGGTGGTAAGTTTTTTAAAAGGTCGTTACCTCAAAAAAGTGCGAAGAGCTAGGAGAAATGTCGGCCCCAATTGATGTGAGTGCCGCAGCGCTGCTTAGACATCTTTGAGGTATGTCTTTTTCTCTCTCTCTATCTCTATCTCGGTCCCTCTCAATTCTGGACGTCACCGACTGTTCTTTCATTGCGCCGAATAATTCTTGTACCTGTACGGAATTCATTTTCATTATTCGTGTGTCGAGAGGGCTTGTTTGAAATTAATTGAATATCGGAATTTATTGGATGATGAAAAACAAGTCAATAGGAAATACAAATTTTAGAAGCAATGTATTTTAAGGAATTATTCTTAATTATTGAATATTAACCGATTGTTGTATTGTTTGATTTGGTATTGGCTACGTTTAGTATTTATTTAAAAAATAAATAATTATAAAAATTTTATTACTTTTAAAATATATCAATATATAAATATTTAATTGTAATTATTGTACAAAAAATAATGGATTTAGAAAGTTATCAAAAAATGTTATAATAATGAGTATAGCCTATATTACCATATATATATTTATATTATATTTTTATAACATACAATAAAGGCTGTATACAATAAAGGCTTACTTTTTTTGAAAATTATTGTTAAAAATTATATGTAAATATTATTCTCGTATAAGTTAATAATATTTATGATATAATAATTATAAGTTAATAATAATCAATAAGGTGGATCACTTAAAAAAACTAGCTTATCAAATATAATATATTATCATATATTTGCGGTAATAAATTAAATATTTTTTTACAATTTTTATAAACAAGAACAATAGTTTTTTACTAATAATCTAAATAATAGAAATTATTTCTTAAAATAGTGGACTGGATTATAAGTTAAAAATCTCAATTTTAACTGTTAATGTAATCAAATAAAATAAAATAATTTATAATTAATATTTCTTATAAATTTTTCTTTTTTTTTATCACAGAAGTGAATATTTTATTAAAAAAAATTTTATGTTAATGTAAACAATAAAATCAATTGTTTCCCAAAAGCAATAATTATATTTTAAACAAATTTGATAATAAATATTGCAGTAAAAGTAAATTTTTATCTTTATATATATTTATTTATGCGATTAAACTTTAATGCTATATATGGAAAACAGCTCAATTGTTTAATCTATCAAACGCCATGATTAGTGAATTTATATATAATAAATATTTTATATAGACTATTTATTTTATTAAATAATACAAATTGTTCATAAAATAAAATGATTATAAAGTAGTAATAGTCGTTTTATGAATTGAAGAAAAAAACAAAGGCATATTAACGATTTTAATATCCATCAATGTTATACGCTAAGGTCTACAGTTACATGGGCGTAAGCTATTTTAGTCATACCATAATATTAAGTTATAATCTATAATTAAAAAAGAGATCATATTTTAAAAATGATAAGTAATAGTTATTCAAAAGATTTGCATTAACTGAATAAAACATAAGGGTAAGTAGGATCTACTCTAAATTTTTAAAGAGGACATAAGAACAAAGAAAGGAAGCTTTTTTATAAAACCGAGTATTGAATAGAATAGTATGTTAAGTTTTACCTTGAAATAATCTAAAAATAAATAAGGAAAACATGGTTCTAAGTATAAAGCACTTTCTTAATTTTAATTGTTGATATCTTATCGATCTCCTCCACCTTCCTGGGCCTCTTTTCTTTCAAAAAAATATTCACTCGTGGGGTGGGAGTGGACTGACTCAAAAAAAAAGAAAGTGGTTGAGTGAGGGTTTGATACTCTATTCTCACTCAACATTTTAGCTGCAATTGATGTTTTCCTCCTTATTTTTTCCGAATGGTGCGTACCAAGAGTCAAAAACTTCGTAAAAGAGGGAACGGAAGGTCAGGTAATTAATGAACTATTTTCTTGAAGGTGTTACAGATATACGGTTAGGAATAATCATATATGTTGGATCTCACACAAAGTCCTCTAACACAAGTAAATCGGATTCCTACATAAGCTTTTTGCGTATTCCTGTGATAATCTGAACCACTTTCCAGACTTTGTTTTCCCCGTCAACAATAGTTTACAATTTATCTTTACTGAATCAAGTATTTATTTGTAAAAGTAACTATTAAAGCATTTAATCTCATGTAAAATTATTTAACAACAATAATAATGATGATGATGATGATAAGCTGTCTTATTATTAATTTATACATAATTATGTAGATAAATTTTACAAATTCCTCAAGTTTTAAAAACTTTAAAAACATTTTTATTAAGGGACCACAGGGACTGACACTAATTTTTTAATACAATTTAACAGTAAGTGGAACTTTTTATTTTATTTTACAGATATATTTAATAAAATTTTTTAAATAAACTAACTTACAAATATTAGATGCTTTAAGTTTTTTACGTAAAAATAATGTGTTCGACAATCTACTATTATTATTTTTTATAATTTCGTTTATTCATTAAATTATAATATAAGCATAACATATTTTCACATAACATTTTATAAATTTTTTCTAGAGTATATACATTGAATGTATTTATTTTCATATTTATACAATATAAACCTTTATTTTATTTGTGTAATTTAATTGTTTTAAATTCATGTATTCTATTTGAAGTACGATTAAGGTTTAAGGAATATTTTATCATTTTAAAAACTATTTTTAAATATAATAAATAAATATGAAAGTTGTTTAAGGATAATTTTTTTGCTAAAAGCTTCACATATTATAAAAAATTTGAAATTTTAAAATTGTAAATACATCTATATAAATTAGTGTATAGTTTTTAATTTTTAAATCTTGCAATATTGTTTATTGTATATTTAAAATTTTATATTTTCGACTTTTATAGTTTCTTTGAATATTATTTTAATTATGTTATGAATAAGTTAATTATAGATAGTTTTTTCAGATTATTTTATATGAAATTATAGTTTATATAAAAATTAAATGAAATCAATCATGTTTAAACAATAATATTTCCCAATATTCTAATCAGTTGATAAAAACAGTAATTATCTTTAAATTTAATTTAGTATTCATAATTTAAAAATTAATTCAATTAAATTAATTAAATAGTATGTCTTTATGAAAATTCAGATATAAAAATTAACCAACTGTTTAATGTCTACTACAATATTTATTAACCTATAATTGTATGAGTAATGTAGGTTAAGAAAAAATGAAAAAAATAAATATTATTGATTAATTGAATAATGTCATTGATGCGTGATCTTAACCCATTTTTACGTTTATTTTTTCTTTTTAAACTATTTTTTACCTCAAAATATTTGCATTTCAAAATAAAATTAAAAATGGTGTGAAGAATAGTATATTTATAACATAACTGCTTATTTTCATTGGCTTTATTAATTTAAATTAATTTTTCAATTTTAATTTATACTAGAATTTTCAAGAATTTTATTTCCATTAATTAACGTTTCCTTTTATATTTATTAAAACTATTTGTAAAATATGATACTATTTTTCTTGGTAATTATTTACATTTATTATACAAATTTTTAATTTAATATAAGATTTAGAAAAAGAAATTACCTGAGTTTATAAAAATTCAAATACCATTAATTATATTAGAAAATATAATATAATTATACGTCAATTAGTAATTAATATCACCAATTTAATACAAAAAGTTATTATATAAATAATACGTAATATATCGGGTTTATATTAGTGATATTGTAATCATTGAGAATTGAACGAATAAAAGTTGTATAGCATGTTTTTTTCAAATAAAAATATGAAAACTTTAAAAGCATAACTTAATATATAATAGAAATAAAATTTTCTATTTAAATAAATGATATACGTGATTGTTTACTAGTGTTTACATATTAAATATTTTTACTGTGCAATTTACTGAATATTGACGTAAAAACATTATTATTATAAAATTTAATATTTTATCACTTTTACAGATTTATACGTCTTGGTTCAAAATTATTTTTGCAAATAAATTTAATAGAATTTGTGCTTGAATTTAGATTTATTTAAGAAATATAAATATGACGAACGACACCTTTGGTAAATTAAATTAAATTAGATAATAAATGTATCGAGAAATCTATTGATTATCTTAATCTTGCACATACAGCCTACAACGATTCTGGCAAAATAGTTTCTATGAACGAAAGATTTCTGTGTATGAAAAATTATATACGATTTATACATAAATTTCATCTATAATAATCAGATGAGCTCTAAAATGGGTGAAACACGAAAAAGGTAAGACGTAAAGTGGGATGACAATACGAAAAAAGATTGGAGAAGGCTTCACCTATTCAATTACGTTGCAACGTGGGATATTATCATTATATTATTGGATGATTATGGACAGTTTCAATAAATGATCATTTAATTATAAAAAGGAATTGCATAACTGCATAATACAATAAGCAATTAATCTTCCACATCACAAATTAGTATATTTCTTATGTTTGTTTTCTTAATTTTAAACTGACGCCATATTTTTCCTTCTTCAATTAAATTTTACTTCCTAATATTTAATCGTCGAGGTAATTATTTATTCAACATTAATGGAAATGACAAAAAAGCGGATTCCAGAATGATGATGCACATGGACGTTAAATTAAATTTTAATTAGACTATCGTTTATTTGTGACAACAATTCACTTTAACTCGAAAAATGATTAAAAGAATATTCAATGATGCAACAAATACATATTCATTTTTTTAAAGGAAAACAGAGAAGAACAATAATATTTTTCATTTGATATATTGATAAAAAAAAATCAATCGCTTTACAATAAAATGTTGATGATGTAAGAAAAATAAAAATTTTATTAATTTATATATATGTTGTAAAATTATTTTGAAATAGATAATCTTTTTGAATAAAATTAAATATAATATTTGATATTTGTGCTAATAATAATTGATTTACCTTTAAAAGAAAAGTAATGCATCTAATTGTATGAAATTTTAGCTGTCTTTTTGAAGAAAACAAAAGATATTTAATATTTAATTTACATTGAGCTGTTTTTTAATATAATTCAAAAAAATATAAGACAATAATTTAAACTTTTTAACCACCTTGATAATTATCTAAGAATTTTGAAAAGATTTTGTATTAATTAATATATTTCATTTAGTCAAAGTAAATGGATATTCAAATATTTATTGATTTCACTACTGTAAGAGTATATTTTTCTTTGAGAATAACCGAGATGATACATACGGTAAAAGTTTTAATCAATATACTTTATGAATGGAAGAAAAGAAAAAATCATAATAGATAAATCGAAAAGTTTATTATAAATAATATTTTCGTAGAAATATTTATAGACGTTAAAAAAGAAATGTATTTAAAAATGATTGACATTTGTTGGCTTCCTTTTTTTTCAATAAAAGCTAATTGTATTGTAATTTACGCATGAAATTTTATTAAAATTTTTTATCTGATTTTAATATCTGCAGATATAAACTAGTTAAACATTTGAACATATTACCTGTGAATAAGCATTCGTATTAATATAATATTGCAAAAAGAGTGAAAAAAGTCGCATAATTCATTCTTACTTACATTTGCTCAAAACGAAGATGAAAAAAAAATCTATGCAATATTTCTTCACGGAATGCGTCATCGATTTATTAATAAGAGCTTTGCAATTCCACGTTCAAAATCCGTCTGTTTGACATAATATGCGACTGTTCTTACATCCACATATGAATTGCCAAACACAAGTACAGATGAGAAATGAAATGATAAATAAATAAAGGTTCCGGAATTTCATTATAGATTTTAAGCCGTCAGACGTCGAATATAAATTTTAAAATGCTGAGATAGTACTTAGAGACAATGGGTGCTTTATGGTTTTACCTCGAGGAGGAAATTATTCGTGTGTCAGGGTTACTTCGACCATTTACCCCCATTGAGCGTGAAGGGGTAAAATTGAGCACTTGTATTTTTAAGATCTAGATCTCTGATAAGTTTGATTTATCTAATGATCATCGATTATATCGATTTTTACTTTATTTATACTTAGCTAAAGCTACGCATTATTACACCTGTTTTCAAAATAGTAAGTAATTTTTTTTGTATTGAAAAAATTAAAAGTACAAAAATTTAGCATTTTTTTTTCAAAGATAAAATTGTTATAGTAAAAACTAATTATCTTCTAGCAGTTTACTATTACTATCTTTCATGTTAAAATACGACGTGTTGTTAAAAGGGGGGTAGCTATAAAAATTTATGTATTCATATAAAATATTAACTGCTAGTTTTATTATGAAACTTTAAAAATATCTTTTTATAAATAAATTCGACTTTTGAAGTATTATTGATATACTTTTTTAAAAAATTATATCGACAAATTTTTTAAAAACCTTTATTATTACATTTTAAATTACTATTTTCACCAGTAGAGTTTCAAAATTTTATTCTCAGATTATTCATTAAAATCAATTTCTAAAAATATCAATAGTAGGTTTATATTTTCTGACCTTTTTATAAATTTTTTCCCAATATTTCAATAAATAGATTATGTACATGTATGTATAATTTGATTATACCCTTAAATTATTTTAAATATATTTTCACCTAGTTAAAAATATAGTTTAATTCCATTCTTAATTAAATAAATGTACTGTTTAAATTATGTATAACATTCATGATTGCAGAGAATTAGAAACTGTCAACTTAATAATTGAAAGTATTATTAAAATCCTTAAATATGAGATGTCGTATAACAACCAATTAATTCTTCAAACTCAATGTTTATAACTCAAAGAAAAAAAAATTTTGTTCATTAATTAAATGTTTATCATCAATTAAAAATATATATTCACGCAAGCGAATGATGGATCCAAGTAAATTATTTGTTTATTATATTCTTATACGAATGTGTCACAAGGAAATTTTTATTTATAAAATTTTTATTAATTAAGAATTAGTTTTCCCAATCAATAACTTTTAAGTCATGAATTAAAAAATTGGTTACATTTTAAAAACAAATATTATTTATAAACTTAAAAGTACAGAAAATTTTTTTATTTAGAACTACTTATAGAATTTTTTAAAAGACGTTATACGAATTTATATTTAAAATTAATTTATATCTTGAAGTATAATAAATATAAAAAGTTGTATTTACATTTTTTACTCTAGTTTTCTATTTCAATTTAAATTTAATCAATTTTTGCATCTAATATACAATAATCAATATTTTAATGCAATAGAATAATATTAAAAATTTTTACATAATAGAATACGAAAAAAAATAACTGTTACATGTATTTTTTAACTAAAAATGTTATTTACCGTAATAATTAAAAATGAATAATAATCATTCTACAAAATATACGTAATATTTTTGAATTTATTCTCTTTAATATTGTATTCATAAGAATTTGTTGTCATGATCAACTGAATCTGTCAAAATCTCGCAAGGTTACAACGCTAATGTTGATGGAATATTGTTGAATATGCTCACAAATTTCATTTATACGTCAATTATAAAATTATTTATCAATACAATTCAATTGTTTCCATTACTCAACAATGCTAAATCAACTGTAATTCATCATAATGTTGTTTCTTATACTCTTATATTTTTAATGAATTTTATTTATTTGATTATTTATTCGTATACTAGCTACTATTTTACCATTAGTTATTATTTTATTATTAATTAATTATTAATTCATTTATGGAATGGTTCTTGATAATGACAATAGTTAATACAATTAAATTAATTGAAGTATTTTAAATAAGTTCTGTTTTAAATTCGGTACTCTTAATTCAAATAAATCAAACTATTTTTATTTTCACATTGATTTAAAAAGACTGAATTAAATTTTACAATTTCATCATAAAAATATACGATTGCTGACAGTAATATTTTAAAGAAAATATTTTTTTTTAACCATAAATTCATTAATTTACATAATTTAATAAATAGCATAATTATTATTAAATGGTAATATAATATAGTCAAAATATTCAATTTACAATTTTCAATATTTTCATTTATTTAATGTTTATTTTTTTTGTTATATATAAACTCTTAATTATTTGTATTAAAATTTTTTATTTTTTATTTATACGTATAAATTTTAATATTGAATCAAATTTCAAAAACTAAATTTTATTTCAATTTAATACAAATATTTAAATTTGTGAATTATAAAGTCTGTATTTTTTATGCAAAAATATAGTGTAAAATGATACAACAAATTCTCTTTATATTTGCTAAAAATTTTAACTGAAATTTTAAATGTAATGCATGTATTTCATTAAAAATAACCAATTTCTATTATAATTATAAAATATAGTTCTTTAAAGCATTCATTAGTTAATAATTTAATAGATTAAAAAAATTTTTTTAAAGAAGTTACAAACTTTATGATATCTTGCTACTATGTATCATGTAGCCCTATTAAATGGATTTAATTTAAAAGAAAAAATATCTATTTTAATATTTAATATTTTATGTAATCATAAAATTTTCTTCTTCTAAATATTAAAGATAAATTCATGTATACTAATTTGATTTTTAAATTTATTATATAAATGATAATAAAAAAACTGTATTCGTTATTTATAAATTAAAATAAAGTTCATTATTTTATATTCAAACATAAACGAGATATTTTTTAAAATTATTTAATAAATATTGTATTTATTTGAAATAGTAAGATACCAATATAATATTAATAATAGTTACAGTTGATATATTTCTATAAAAGTTATAATTATATTATTATATAATTAACATTAATATTAAGCAGAATTATTTATTTTAAATTAATATTATTTACAGTGAACATCGTTGTAATATATGGTTTATTCAGAGAAAAACGAAAGCATGATTTGAAGTATAAGTGGACAAGAATTGCGTCGAAAGCTAATTAAGGACATAACGTGGGCAGAGAAGATGATGAAAATAACTAGGAAAGAAATGAATAGGCATTTTTTTGGTTTTTAGTGTCCAATTTGTAAAATACACTATATAAATTTGTATTATTCATTTAATGTGTCATTGATCATTTGCTTTTGTTATATGATCTTTTACACATGTATGTGTAAACCACAAATTATGCGTAGGATTGTACTAAATATACGCTAATTAATACAATTCATTTTTTTCAACTGCTTTAAAAATAATAGTTCAATAACTTACATGCGTTAATCGAAATGAGATTTTCTCAAGTTTTAATAATTGAATGGATTTTAAGTACAGATTAAGTACAGTTGTTTTTATCCAATGTCTCTTTAACTATAATAGACTTATTTTTATAATTATTTGATTGAGATATTTTAGCTAATTGATAGTGTAAAATTTATTTTTTATAGTTTTTATTTTTATATAATAATTACAAAAATCATTTCAAAATATCTGTAACGAATGTGTTCTTTTTCGCCCGACGTATGGAACGTCGAGCCAGAGTGGAGAGGTCGAGTTGCTCCTCTGCGCGTGAAGTACAGGAGGGGCTCGACACCCTTGAAATCCGTCAGCTGGGATAGCTGGACGCCGAGATTACAGGGTTCGGGGAAATGGAGGTTTTTTTTTACTTGAGCATAATTAAATACTTTCAATGAACTAAATTTATGTATGGTCGATAAGTAAGATTGTACTTTAATAGTGTGAATGGGGCTTAGTGGTGGCATAATGTAAACGGGACCTAGTAATGCTGCATAGTATAGTCGGGTTTTTAATCATGGACTACTGTGATACGGGCTTGCAGGTTACATGGTGTAAATGGATCTTGCCGGTAACTTAGTGTAAATGGGTCTTAGCCGTTGTATAGTGTGAAAACGGGCTTGATGGTAACTGAGTGTAAAACGGTATTGTCGATAACTTAGTATAAACGGGTCTTGGCTATTACTAATCGCGATACGGTTAGTTACCAGTGTAGAATGGTCTGATGTCGTTGTGTAGTGTAAGCAGGTCTTGGCAGAGGTGGGCCAATTCTATAAGATGGCGAATTTCTGGTTATAGAGACATCTTCTTGAGATGCTTACCCTGGAGCAGCTGACGGAGAAATTCCTCCTTGTATACGCTGCCGGTGGCGGTATCAGCGTATCCTGGATACAGCTTGGCTGCTATATGGACTCGAGGAGCATTTCCCTGCGAAAGCAGTGAAGATGCTTGCTCTCGACCGGGTGGAGCAAAAACTTGTCTTTTTGCGGTCCCCCATGATCTTTTATAGCCGAGAATACCGCAGCGGCATGCGCGACGTAGTTATTATTCTTTATTATTTCTTTTAAATAATTTAAGCTATTATTTATTTTTAAAATATAAATTTTAAATATGAATTTTGTTATTCAATACTTTGGTTAACATTATAATATTAAAATAGAGTGCATATAAAAGTTATTTAAAAATAAAAATGTTTTATATATAACGTACAAAAAACATATACGGATATCTATTATATGAATTAATTAAACTGAGAAGTTTTATACATTAATATTCATATATAATGCTGGATAAAAAATTTATTCTAATTAAAATATTGTTATTTAATATTATATTTCAATATTCATATTAAAAAATATTAATTATAAGCTAGTCATGAAATTTTTGAACGTTAAGATTTAAAAATTGGAATGCTTTCCATAGATCAATTTATATGTAATTTAATAATATATGAACCAAATATTTCTAATAATTACATACAAAATTTTAGTATAATAATACTAATATCTTTTAAATGAAAAATTACGTAATAATAAATATACATTATCAAATTGTAATTTCATATTTGATCAACATTTTTTTATTAAAATTATATATTTTTTTACTTTGATTTTATAAAAAAGTAAGTTGTAAATAATATAAAGATAAATTTTTAATACTTAATTTTAATACTAAAAAATATGTTATAGTTTTTATAGTTCATTTAAGTCATTTAAAATATTATAAAAAGATGTTTATAAGTTTTTTTTTAAAATAAATTATTTGAAAAAGCAGTGTTGGTGTTAAAAATTGATAAAAAGTAGTTTCCTGAAATTCTCATTAATACAAAATATTTTATTTTGAAAAAAGGGTTTTAATGTGTGTGCATGGGTGTGAGTATATTAAAGAAGTTTGGTTGACCTCAGATTTGTTATCAGCGAGTCAGGGTAGAAAATCGTTAGAATATTTGGACTCCTCGAAAGTAGGACGAGTCCATTTTTTTTACATTTGCTTTTCTTCAGAGGGAAAATTACTGGATAAAATTACTTTTCATATTCGAAGGTAAAGCCTTTAATAATATATTAAATATATAAATTTATTTTATATTTAATATATTATAATTTATAGGTATTTTTTATATTATGATCATTTTACGTCATGATGAAATAATATGCGGCCTTGAAATATAAAGCTATGAGAATTTTATTATTTACATTTGAAACATTAGCACTGTAAACGTATCGTTGAAACTATTTTGTATTCTGTGTTAATATTATCAATATAAAGATGGTACAACGCATCATTATTTATTATTTGATTCACATTTAAATAAAAAGTTTTATTATTTTTCTACACAACACAGGTTTATAAATTTGAGTAGAAAAACAAGAATTTGTGAATAATACGAAGAAGGCAAATAAACATTTTGAGAAAAGAAAAAATGTAAAATTTGAGTGAATAGAATACCCAAAAAAATAAAAATGACTCTTTGGTATGATTATTTGCATTATATGCTCACCATCATCTAAGTCCTTATTTCTTAATAATTCCGCACTGGACTGTATTATTAAAATGAAATCAACGATGCATTTTTTAAATTCTTCTCGAATAATCACAAGGGTTTTCAAGATAAAAAAGGGAGATCTAACAGGTGCAGAGCATCCCACTAGGCCAGCGAACTCCAATATCTTTGTAACTGTTACCTTCTTCCTCTCAACCTTACCAATGAGCTCCTTAAGATAGAAGGTAATTTAACTTAATTCCCAACATTTTTCACCAAGGAAATATTAAAATCGGACGAACTTACAAGAAGCTTTAGTCCAATTGTACTTTTTTGTATATTTTTTTATTATTTCACGACTTTTTTAAACTTTTGACAATTTAAAAATTTTACGAAATTTATCCAACAATGTTGAATAAAATGCATGTTCAAATCCGAATCTTACCTTCAGAAAATTTAATTTAAAATAAATTTGATTGTAACATCTGCCTCCAGAATGAATTTTAAAGCTTTTTGATTTATTTTAATAGAAATTGGGAATTGTGAAACTAAACTATTTGGAATTAATTTCTAAATAAAAATTTACAAAAAATAAAGTAGTATAGTTTCTAATGCTATCAAACTCATTTTAGTGTACGAATTTAACATTTGTGAACAAAATTTAAACATTAATTTTCCCTGAATTGAAGCTAAATTAAATTATAAGATGACTTTGATTTTTTAACCTTAAATTTCAAAAGAAATAAAAATTTTAATAATAATGAATACAATGTTATTTTAAAGCTCAATATTAAAACATAAATTTTTATAAAATAATAAATGTGATAACGATTAAATTTATGTAAAAGTTGGATTTTTTAACCAAACTGTGTTCGTGCACACCCATCAAGTTCATTATTATTATTAACTGTAAAATTTATGTAATTCTTCATTTATGTTCAAGTATTAAGTTCAAAAACTTTTAAATTATACTAACTAGTATAATTTAAAAAATCAATAGTTCATCTAACCGTGTAGACAGTAATCACGGTTGAGTTGTATATTAGTGGCTCAATTTTTTCTGAGAGACTTTCCACTTACCTTTGTGGCCATGCAAACGTTCTAGTTTCCGGTTGAACTGGCGCTCGTAAAGTCTAGGTAAGAATATGAGAAAACAGAAAATGAATGAGTTGAATGATTCCATAGAAATAATCGCAAAGTATTTCGAGTATCTGGGTGTAGTCAATTTATCCGGGAGTTGAACAGTCGTTCCACAAGTTCATCATTGTGTATTGCCCCAATGAACGATAATTTAATCCACGTACTACGCCCACTTTCCTAATTATTATATTGTTGTGTATGATATCGAATAATGTTTTGAGAAGAAGTGGTGTAAAGAATTTTTGATGGTCGGCAGCGAAAAAAGATTTTATAGATATCGGTAGATATTGGCATTCGAATAAAAAACATTCGTATTCTTTTTATTATGTGCATAAATTATTTAAAAGATAATATAATTATAATATTATCTATATTGAATTATAAATATAATATTTTCAGACATAATCTTTCTGCTGAAAAGTCAAAGTATAAACATGTATTCACTTTAATTTATTCATGCATGTATTTACTTTATTAGCAAAAGTTTTGAGGTACGGTTTCATTATAATTAATAATAATAAATGATTCGGTAAAGTATAATTAATTAACTCGTTCAAATGTAAAAATATGTTTAAAATATAATAAACTATTAGAGAATTAACGTTAAGTATAAATTATAACAAGTCATCATAAAAATTTTCGATGCTCAGGACGAATAACAAGTAAAATGGTATTAATATTATTTTTAGAATTAAATGCCGAATGTAAGATGTTTAAAAATGCATACGTGAGCAAATAACATGATAAAAGAACTTCTTTTTCTTTAATATCTAGGATATAATTATTTTTTCCAGAATAAAAATTTTTTCATAACATTACTCCACACGTGTGATCTTTTATTTCAAGAAAAAAAATATTTGCAATCACTCAGAATTTTTTGTTTTTGGATATCTACATATAAAATTTTTTTACAAAAGATTTACTTAGAATGATAGAAACAATTTGTTTTTCATTTAACCAGTCTTAAGAAACTGCAAGGTAAATATCTATAAAATAAATATTCAATAAATATAATTAAAGGAAATAATCTCCCTTTATTATTTATCATTACGTTGAGGAAACCAAATTTATTCGAAATAAAAAAGAAAGAAAATAATAACTTGAAAAATCAATGGAATATCGATCTCTGTGTTCCAATTGCTTCCTGCCGGTTAATTATGAGAAAATTTTTGTATGAAATAATGCATTTGTATTTTGACAAAAAGGAAATAACCTAGAAAGCCTAGAAAATTTACAATTTGCATTGTTTTGCAAAGGTAGACACGATTGAACTTATTTGAATTCCTTCGTGAATTTCGAGTGTTCATTAAAAATTTAGAGATAATACAATTGCCCAAAATTTTTCTTGCCCTCTTTTTTTTCTCGTTTACACGTGACTCGGACAATTAACACTGCCTGATTCTTTGAAATTATGATAAATAGCACACTAAATACTTCATTATTTACCTCCTTCCTTCAGCTCAGACTGACAGTCTTAAGTGATTATACTCGACTGAGTTATGCATGTGAATATTCCAGAATTGTACTTTTAATTTTATTCACTTGTTAAGAACTAGAAGAAAAGTATATAATTACGACTAACTAAATAATATTAATAATTAATGGATATTTTTAATTAATCAATGACTGAGTTAGAGAACTTTTGTATTTTATGAACCAAATAATATTTACGTTTTTTTATCAGGGAATAAATAAAAGCATTTTTTTAATCGACTTTAAAGATGATTTGAATTATTAGATAAATGCTATTACAATAAAATTAAATTGGTAATTTAATTTTTTTAAATTCAGCAGATATGCATTTATGCCAATTTGTTTTATCTTTAAGTCTGAATTCTTTATTACTTAAAAGTTTTTTTTTTGATAATCAAATACAGGTAATGTACTTATTAAATGAGTTTTTATTTGATTTTCAGCATAACAAAAATAAAAGTGAGATTTTTATTGTGAAGAGATATAAAATTATTGCTGAATAAGAGTAATAACAAGAAAATCAAAAATAATTATAATATAGTTAAACAGACAAATTATAAATATTTTATACAAGTAATTTATTATTGATGAATTAGTATTTTATTCAATATTTATAAACTAATATACTTGCTTGAATATTTTATAATCTGAATTCAATAATATTGAACATTTAATTAGAGAATTTAATTAGAATTTAATAACTTTATTGATTTAAAAAACGTGCCGAATTGAAAATAATTTTTCAATGGCTTACTAAAACTACTTTGATCTATTTAACAATTTTCGTTTCGAGTTGTAAAAGCATAAATTAATTTTTTACGCACGGTGTTAAGGAGAGGAAGACTAGCGGTCGAAACTGTAATAATTTGGTCATATTTAGTTGAGATATTATTTACAATGGCTTGTAACAGTTTCATGTACTTATAGGATAATCATTTCCAACAGTAAATGCAAATGAGGTTTTGCGATGTTAAATAGTTAACCCGCGCTTCGGTGCTTGAGTAATGCCGGTCAAAGAATAAAAAAAAAAAATACTCAAATGTATCGAATAATTTTAATAATAACAACAATTTGACTAAGTGTCCATACACATATAAAATCGCACTTGATCTTCGGCTCAAATTTCATTACACCTCGGAAATAAATATCAAATTTTCGTGTAAGCTTGAAAAATTCAAGGGTAGCTTTCGAATTTCGGGGCATATTCGCGAGGTATTAAAATACAGGAGTCGTTTCCCAGACTTTTCGGGATGAATCGTAAATTGGCACTTGCACATTTTCGAGTAAGCCCTTTCCCTTTAAAGTCCCGGGATAAAGTAAGAAAGCGTCCAAGAGCTCACCAGAGTCTTGCAGTTCAGTGCGCTGGCCTCGCTCAGGGAGTGGATGGCTGCGTAGGGACTCGAGGTCCCCAGCGGCATCGTGATCATCTTCGGGAACAACTCTGTGGGTCACTACTTGATCGCCCACCCATGATACACGGGTTTACTCGCGCGCGCATAGCGGTCGAGGCCGAGGCATCCCCCCCCCCTCAGGAAGTGGTGAGCAAGTGCAGCTCCTAGTGGTTCTCGACTCGAATCCTAGCGATGACTGATGCGTTTCTCGGCGCGCCGAAACGACTCAGTGTCTCTGCCTCCACCTTTGCCCACCCTCTCCTACTCCTCTTCTTCTCCATTTTTCGACACGGGTTTTCAGCTCGACACGAAGTCTGGCGCAGTTGGCGAGTTTCTCATTTTGAGCTTCGTTCGCAATATTTATTTGGGCTGTACGGGTGAGGGTTACAAAATCAACTCCTACTAAAATTGACTTCCAATTGCATGTTATAGGTCACAGGGAGACAGTGGGAACACAGTAGTAAGCGCTCGACTGATTTTTCCTAATTTTTCTGTAATTAAAGTTGAGAGAAAAATTCTCAGTTAATTTCAATTTACTATTAGCTACGATATTCCTTACTCCTTCTAAATTGTTTCGTCAGCAGTCATTTAGCCAGTCAACGACTATAGAGTAATAATGTCATTCTCGCTACAAATTTAATGTATAAATGTACAATCTAATAAGTTCTACTTGAAGGTGTTTTTATTTATTTTACTTATCAGTGTAGCTACTTAAAATATTTTATTTCTTTCATGTGCAAAGATGCACATCATTGTAGCTAAATAATGTTTCATTGTATCAATGAAAATTATAACTCCAAATAATCCAAGCTTTTTTACTTTTAAGATCTATATCGTTATGAATGACTGAGCATTTAACAAAATTATTTTTTTGAGTTTATTTATGTTGACAATAGATTATTAAATAGTAAAATTTTTTCTGATTAATTCATCATTAATATTGGCTAAATGTAATTGATAATTATGGATATTTAACAATTTAATAAATAAATGTAAAAAATAAGTTTTTACGATTTAAACAAACAATTTATAAACATTGCTAAAAATAAATACAAATAAACAAATTGCTCTTTACACAGGCAAATTTTTATGATGTTACGTATATATATACATGGTGTGTCCGAAAGTAAGGTGTTTTATTTTATTTTTTTGAAGCCACCATTTATCTTAGCCATTGTGGAGAGGTCAGAAAAAGTGTGGGAAAGTTTTTTCTATTTGGCCCCTCTTTTTTATTTATTTTTAATCACTAAAAGTGGCAGGATTGAGTTGCGCGTGATGTGTGTTTTTCAGTCTTGTAACATGGGGCGATGGATCATCTAATTAATTGGCGTTATAAGATAAAATTTTGCGTTTTGTAAGAAAATTGTAAAGATTTTTGAAAAGGGTTATATATTTAAAAAGGCTTCTAAGGGTAATTGTAAGAATGTATTAAGAAATTGAGAGTGTCCCTTATTACCCTGAAATTTAATTGACGGTTTGAATACAAAATTGCGTGCGCACGTTGGGGGTTAGAATCGATTCGGGCTGTTTTTATGTGCTGAGATCGGGGATAATAAAAAGGTGACCTTTTTGAAAGCCTTATACGATTTTTTTTAAATTATGGTTTACATGGAATTCTATTCTGAATGACTTTTTAGTATTTATAAGTTTATACAGTATTTTATCAAACCGTATACAAAATTTTACTGTAAAACTGTTCCAACAGTTGATCCATTGTACTGTGTTAGAAAATTTAAAAATATGCTAATGGTGAAGAAAAATCCTACCAGTCCTAATAATAAAAAAGTACCAATAGAAAAAACTCCTCTGCATATTTTCCGACCTCTGCAATTTCGTCACGACAAATAGTGGCTTCAAAAAAAGAATCCATTTACGGACACACCATGTATACATGACTACTTAAAAATTTATTTCAGATTTTATAAACTCTATTGTACTAATGTTATTATTATTATTATTATTATTATTATTATATTAATTAATTAATTAATAAAATGGAAATATATGAATTTTTTACATTACTTGAATTTTTATTAGTTAATCAAATAGAATTTCATTAATTACGGTAATATCAGTACATATGTGTATAAATCGTACGATATTACGTTAAGCTTAATTTAATGTTGAAGATTAAATAATTAAAATTTTTTGAATCGGTAGTTGTCAAGATATTCCGTCATTGATAGCTAAAAAATTTGTAAATTCTTTAAGCAATTAATATCGGTAGTTGACATTATACTTTTATGTAAAAAAATTCCAAATACGTTTAATAAATAATTTAATTATACATTTCTTCGAATTCTGTCAGAAGCTTGCAGCTTAGGCAACTGCTTGCCATTCGAAATCGGCTAA
This sequence comes from Eupristina koningsbergeri, assembly GCA_018907245.1. Lineage (NCBI taxonomy): Eukaryota > Metazoa > Arthropoda > Insecta > Hymenoptera > Agaonidae > Eupristina > Eupristina koningsbergeri. The sequence goes on from JACCHV010002776.1 coordinate 1,753,193, forward strand.
TAACACTCTCGCTAATATAGTGGATGATGCGCGGATAGATCAATATCGATCTATCCGCGCATCGGTCATGTCATCGATATTCAAACTGAATATCGAGTGACCCGGATTGCAAGTTGGACATATTAAAAGTCGGTGAAAACCCAAAAAGAACGTTCCCTGACTTTTTTGGCTTGTAACTGTTTTTTTCTAACTGTAATTTACAAGCTGAATTATTTTATTACGTGGCGGCGCGAAAATCAAAGTCGACTCACATCCAAGAGTGAGCTTTAGCGTTATTTTAACATCTCAGAGATGAAGAAGAAGAAACTGGTGAAGTACTTACTGCCCAACACCATTAAAAGATAATCTTCAAATATTCAAAAAAATTCCATTAGATATTGGATAAATATTAAAATTAAATTCACATACCTGTTCACGTTTCACTATTTTTGTAAGCACTCTTGTATTATTTTATCAGAAATAAATATTTCATTATTTTTCTCAAGGTTTATCGACCAAGTAATTACACGGTACGTTTTGTGCTAGACATGAAGATACAAATTTGATCATATGTAAAAATCATTGATCGATTAATTAATTCACATTATTCTTCCCGCTTTTAAAGACAAAATTAAGCAAATCATTCATTGTAGTTCCTGAAGATCGAGTTTCGGTATTCGTTAAAGTTTACTTATAGCTTTGGAAGTTTTCGTAGGAAACATTTGCGTGATATTCTATTCTTGACTTTTTAACACACACTCACCTTCGTTAAATGGAATGCTTACGCCGTTTTTTCCTATCATTAGTATTATCGTGTCAATTATATTAGTAATTGTTACACACGCAAAATGCTAAATGATTTTCACTTTCACTGGCTTTAACATTAATTGATAAGTGAATGTGAGAAAAAGAACTATTAGTCAAACAGTTGTTTACAGTTTCTACTAATCAAAATAATGGTGCTTGCAATTTTCATTTGAAAATTATATTGAAAATACATCTGTTTAGTTAATATTTTATTACTTAAAAATATATTCATGAAAAATATAAATTTTTTCAAATTTACATTTTAATAAATTTTAAATTTAATTAAATTTAAGCTTCTCTTTTAATTTATATTTAAAAATATTATCGATTACTTTTGGATAATCTAATAGCCATACAGGGTGTAAATTATTTTTTATACACTATAATTCAATGTACAAAAGACCAACAAAATATATTCCAAAAGAAATATACTATGAAATTAATAGAAAAAAGCCATTCAATCCTTTCAATTAATTCATAGATATGTCAGTTATACAAAAAATATAATAAATTTCTAATACTATATGCTGCTACTTTAAGTGCTATAAAATATAATAAACGGAAGCTGTAACGTAGGACTTTCAATTATTTATTAAACATATATTATTGAAATTTTATATAATTTATATTTAGTAATTGTAAGCTCATTTATGTTTATTAAGCGACGAAAATCGCCCGACGGTACCTGAGTTGCAAATTTTTAGTACTCTGATTTGAATGAAAGTAGCTTCTCTATAATTGATAATATATTAAATTTCCTTACTCCTGATTGATTAGCTGAGTAGAAGTTCAGCGTTTCTTACATCAGAAGTGGGATGTGTTACTAATTGATAGTGTAATGAATAACAAGATTGCAACGCGAAGAGATACGCGTAGACGATCGGTGCAACGATCGTCGAGTGACGCGAGCGATGTGAGCGAATCGTGGCGACGATCTCGATCGCATCACTGAGAGCGGGCAAACAGTGTGGAATGAGACGCGCTCGTTGCTAAACGTGGACCGCGGTGATCCCTTCAGCGGACCCCTCGGTTTGCGCGTGTAGCGGCACGCGCCTGGACCCCCCGCGGCCGTTACCGACCAATCGATTTCTCATTCCCTCTCGCGCGCCAAGCTTGCACCGCCGGACCGAGATAATGTGCTACGCGAAAGCACTCGCCACGAGGCAGACCGTCTTTGGCCTCTTTCTGATCTAAACCTTCCCTTCCGTTTTTACCTATTGTTCACAATTCAGTGGTAATATTCTAATTCTTTCCACTTCTTCTAGTCACTATTTAGTGCTAGCGCAAAATTCGAAATAGTCACAATTACGTGCTATTTCATCTCTTTTTAAAGAAATTGAATATCGTTTGCGATTTCGATTTCTTTCCCTTCTACGTCAAATAGTCTGCAACTTCTGGTGATTGCATCCGCTGCAATTACCAGAAGCCCCAAAGGTCCGCACCTTAGCTCTGAGGTGCTTCCTTAGGTATAAAGGGCGTATTATCAATCCGCTCTTAATACACCATGCCTTCTTTTCGTATCGTTCAGGTACACGTTTCTTTCGTCTCGCGATTCATTCAGTCCTTCGCGAAAAGGCTGAATCGGTTGAATAAAATTTAATTAAATTCTTTTTTGTAAACAAAATATATATATATATATATGATTTGTTCCGTAAAAAAAAAAAAAAAAAACAGTTATTCGAAATCTCATTCTGCGTGAAATTTTTTTGTATAGTAATTATATTGAATAATTACTCGAGATTTCAATAACTGACGTGCGTGTTTACATTCGGCGTTAATTATTGCCGGCAACATCCGTAACGGTCGCGCCCGAGTAGATGCTTCTACTAGCTAAATATTGTCGTGAGTTATATGAAGACAATATTGAGCTAAATGATAAATGTCGAAAATTTAATAAAATAAAACTAATGTTTATCGTCGAGGTCATTACCGTGATTATAATTTAAATTTGTATAGTCGGGTTATCAATTAATAGATTTGTATTTTTATTTTGTTATAGAGAAGACAATAAATCGACTCGCCGCCTCAGTGGTAAATCTATTCAAATAAATTATTTTGTAGTTTTTTTTACTATTCCTACTTGCCACCAATCCAAATCCTGGGCAGACCGGCTTCCGTTTTATCCCGGCGAAATAAATACTTAATATTTCTTTTCAACGAGCACTTGACTTGCCCTTCATCCGTGGAAGACAAACGGAGTTGTCTCGTTACAAGTGTAACGCGCGAAATCCGAAGAGGGTTCCGCCAAATGAACCGCTACGTGCGCGAATCGAAGCGCGGATGCTCGAAGGAGAGAGATCAACCGAACACGCGGATTCAGGAAGAGCAGAAGCTCGTACCCGCATTGGATCCGGATGATGATTATGTCACCGTCGAACTATGGGCGAAGATAGTGGAAGCGATCAAGTTGCACTACGCGTAGAGTGACAAGGTGACAGTCATGTTTTTCTTGGAGCTGGATGATCTTCTTCAACGCAAGGAGGAAATTTGGGCGAAAAAGGCCGTCCTCATTTTGTCAAACGAAACTGTATATATAGTGGTAAAATGCGGCGACCTATTTGAGGGTGAACTTTTCGTCGATTTAAGTGTGCGCTTGAGGTCGGGGGCGGAGTATCTCATTCCACGTTGCGTCGCTAATATGGTCGAGGGGATAATACCGGTAGTTAATGCTTCTGACGACCCGATCCGCATAGAAGAAAGACTACTACTCACGCGGGGGGAAAGAGTTCCCAGAAGCGACAAACCGCGAAACGTGGATTTTGTCGGTAACGAAGGAGCAACTGGAAGAGTTGCTGATAGATAAGGTGCGGCTGGGAGACAACGTAGGGCCAGAAATGAAGAAACACGTGTTAGACTTATTGCGTGAATACCGCGACTGTTTTGCGCTGAATATGAGCGAGTTAGGCAAAACGAACATCGCAGAGACTACGATCGAATTAATGAGCGACGCTCCGGTGTATTACAAACCGTACAGATTGTAATGCGCGGTGCGGGACAAATTGAGGGGGATTGTTGAGGAATTAAAAGACGACGGAATCATACGTGACTCCGACTTCCCATACATAACCCCAGTACTATTAGTAAAAAAGAAGAACGGGGAGACTTGGATGTGCGTAGATTATAGATCACTGTACGTCATCACGAAACGCTGCATGTATCCGTTACCGGTAATCAAAGAACAAGTGAACAACCTGCGAGATGCTCAAGTTTTTTCTACTCTAGATCTGGCGTCAGGATACTATCAAATCCCGGTAGCAAGAAAAGATGTGAAGAAAACGGCGTTTGTAACTCCAGATGGGCAATAAGAGTTCCTGTATCAGCCATTCGGATTGGCGAAAGCCAACGAATGAGACGCGCTCGTTGCTAAACATGGACCGCGGTGATCCCTTCGGTGGACCCCTCGGTTTGTGCATGTACCGGCACACGCCTGGAATTATTACAAATTGGCATCAGAAACCTACACAGTCGAACAGGATACTCAACTTTTTATCCAATCACACACTGTCTCAAAAATAATATATTATATACAATCTAATAGATAGAGCCATTTTACTCTCTAATCCGTGTTTTCATAAAGATAATCTAAAAAGGGTTAAAGATATATTACTACAAAATAATTACCTGGATTATTTTATTGAAAAATATATAAAAAAACGTCTAAAAACACAAAAATTCAATAATAAAAATAAGATCAGTAACAGTTTTGATGAGTTCCGTAGTGTATACTTTCCATATTCAGAAAAATATTTTTCAGAATATGCATTAAAATTCAAGAAATACGAAATAAATCTAATACCTAACATCAATAACAAACTGAATTCTGTTATCACAAAAAGAAAAGACATCACGATAAAGGAAGAAAAAACTAACATTGTGTATAAAATAAAATGCAAGGACTACCCATCGGTGTACGTTGGAGAAACGAAAAGAAATTTAAAAACAAGAATTAATGAACATAAAAAAGACAACAATCATATATCGGTCGTTGCAGCACATGCACGAGATAAAGAACATAAAGTGATTGATTGGGATATTGTAGACATCCTTGACAATGAGAACAATTATAAAAAACGACTAATTTCCGAAATGATATACATTAAGATTAACAATAATACTATAAACAGACAAGAGGACACAAAAAATCTCAATAATAAATATCATATGATCTTCAATAATATGACGAATTACAACAACATGACGTAGAGCGTGACGTCAAACATCATATATATTGAGGTGAAATGTTATTTGTTTATAGTTGACAAAATTACGTATTAACTACTGACAAGTCGTTGAATATCTACATTACAATACTATCCTATTGGTAATTATAAACATAATTGTCTTATTATACATATGTAAAAAATATTTTGTTAATTTATGTAATTTTAATTTATTGAATAATCAGTCATGACAAGGGCAAGTGATACTTTTCCGAAACATCGACGTAGCTAATTGAATAAATTTGTTTTTATTCATCCTGCACATCATTGGATCACTAATTTATAATTAATATAACATATGTTTGTTATTTTTTCTAAAATTCTTGAAATTATTTACGGACATATATTTCAACTTTCATTTGAAAAATTTATGATTAGAATTAAGAATTTTGTACACAGTTCATAGAAAGGTAAAAGCGAAATATGAAGTTAGTTGATAAATAAATTTGTGATAAATAGTATACTGAGTATAATTTGTTTATTATTTAATCATAAATAAGATGTTAATTAATTTTAAATTAAATGGTAATAAGTTCCTTGAATATATTTTATTTAAGAGAAAACGGATATGAGTTTATCATGTATATAATATAAATGGATTTAAAAATTAAAATTCATTTTGTTTATAAAAACGATTTATTATTCTTATTTGTGACATAACAGAAATTTCGTTTTTAATTTTTGACAAAAAATTTTTATTTTTGAAACTAAAACTATTTACATTCATAAGTCAATTAAAATCACACAATTACAAATAGACTATACATGTGTAATTTTATTATTTATTAATTTTATTCCTGCAATCGAGTGTATTACTCTCCCAAAAAAATTTAATACTATTATTTTCTATTCACTCTAATATATTTTAATTATTAATTTTTTACTTTATTTGAAACAAAAGATTTTCGTAAATAGTTCATTCGTTTGATATATCTTTAGTTAATTAACTACTTTATATATAAATATTGTATTTGTTAAAAAATTGTACTTATTCTGATCATTATTAGTATACATTAATTATCAATTTTCTGTAGCTAGAAATAAATATTTACTGTAATTATGTTAAATATTATTGTCATTTGAAGACATCTGTGCAATTGATTGTTTAATTATATTTTATGGATTAATCAATATTGCACGTTAAGTTTTCTGACTAATAAATTTATAAAAATTTATTTAAAATTAGTATAATATCACCATGATAAAAGCAGAATCCACATATTTATGCATTTTTACACACACACGGACACAGATTTATTGTTTGTGCATGCACGTATGTGCGTACATAATATAGTATTTAAAATATAGTCAGTACAATATAATGCATTCCATATTATGGACAGAGTATGTTAATATAAAATGGCTAATAATTTTTAGAAGTTGTAGAGTTCTTTATTAGTTATCTTTTTTATAATTTTTATTAATTTGTTTAGAAATTGAATTATTTATTGTATTAATATTTTCAGAATTATATTATAATCTATCAATGATCATTACAATAAATAAATAATATCTGATCGAAAAAAGAAATTAAATTTAAATTTTAGAATAAGTGCATAGATGAGAAAATATATCAATATAAAATAAATTAATGTTTTTCAGATTGTTATATTTATAAATGTATCGAAATAATTAATCAAAGTAAGACGGTTTAGGTAGTCAGAAGGATTAATATGATTTATAATTTGAAGTAAAGAATTGAATGGAATGCCCATGTTTATAATATTAAACATTTTTATTGTAGAGCGTTAATTGAAAAATTTATTTTTCTTACTATTTTTCAAAGTTAATAAACATTAATTTAAAGTTTTGCAGTTCCCGGTATTAAGAGTTTTTTTTATTTTACTTTCCAGGTAAAATTTAAAGCTAAAAAAAATTTCTTGTTAATCTAGACACAAAATAAGAAAATATTGAGAAATTATTTTCAAATTACGAATTTATTATAATTATTTGTACGATGTTGGGTTTTTAGAGTAAATTTTAATTTGTACTACTTCTTCGAATAATCATTTGTTCAATTGCGCAATAAAAAGAAAAAAATAATGATGTCCAAAAGCATAAAACTTTATTGCTGAATAAAATATTTTATGTTGAAGAATGAATCGACACTTGTGTTTGTAAAATTTGTTAAGCTAATTTGTATGTAATACATTAAATTTGGTGATTTCTACATATGTATAGTTGTTGTCAAATTTTACAAAGTAAATATTAATTTAAGTATCGATTGTTATAAAATGATTTTATCTAGAAAATATTAAACGGTACTTAGTAAACTATTATTATTAATTATTTAATTTTAGAATTCCATTTATATGGAATATATTGACATTTCTCATTTTTAAGTTATATTGTATATATATGAAAGTTTATGTATATGAGTATTAGTGTATTCACAGCATAAATGCACCTGGTCGGAACAGTCGTCAATAATTTAATAAATATTTTGACCATGTTCAATCAGTATCTCTTAACTCATTATTTTACGTTGAAGAACTCATTTTATGTTTCCAATTATTGAGACAATAATAGTAATTGTTGGTTTGTTCCTTGTATGTATGGCAGCACAATAATTCAATCTATGGGAAAAGTATTGAATGCATCTACGACTATTAATCGCTTTGTATAGGTATGTCATTTCTGACTTAATTTCTATTTTTAGACCCATTAATAATAATTGAGTATTAGAGAAATGTTCACACATACAAATAAATTAAAAATAAAATTTTAGTATATAATAAAATCAAGATTGTTTACACGATATAATTACTTCATATTCAACAACTGTACTATTAAGGTAAAAATGCACATGCATGTATATACGTATAGAATTCTTGAAAAAAATGAACCTATTTTATATAAAAATTAATTTCATTAATATCTAAAATTATTTTTTTATAATATATATTGAATACAAAAAAAATGTACAAAAATTGCTCCCAATTTTTATATTTAATAATAAATATAATGAATTGTTTAGAAGAAAGTCATGAAATAATTTATTATTTATTTATTTTTATAGTTTAAAAATCAATTATAATCTAGAGATACTTCAAGTTTTTTTGGTGATTGTAAATAATGAACAAATAAATTTTTTTATAATAACCTTTCGTATTTATTTAACTCTTCATTATATTAATTCATATTGATAAATAATTTTCACAAATTTTTGTTGTTGATAATTAAGTTTTTTAAACTATAATTACTTATAATTTCTAATTATAAGAATTTAATTTATTTTATATTAAATGAAAAATATTTTTGTAAACAAGAAATAAGTTAAAAATCGTCACAAATTTTGTAACTATTAAAAATGAAATATATCATTTTATTAATAATATAAAATAATTAATATAATAGAGTTATTATTAAATATTATACTTTGTCTTAGGTTATTAACTACTTAAAAAAAAAACAAAAAAATTATAAAATATAAAATTTGAGTTTTAGACACTATTAGAAGATTATTATAAAAATGCTATTGTTTAAATTAAGTTAGGTTTGAGTAATTTTTTTTTAGATTCACTCAATATTTTTTTTTCAAATTACAATACAAATATAATAAGTGCAAAATATTAGTAAAATATCTCACTGTTCTATTGACTTATTATTTCTAAATAAATATTTATAGTTACATTAATATATATTAATGTTAAAAAAATTTTAAAAAGTTAAATAAGTTTGAAAAAAAACTTCTAATTCGTAGGTAAGTCAATTATACGTTTTTATTTCAGTTATGAACATTATTTGAATATATTCATTTTTTATTAAAAATAACAATTGATATAATCATACAATTTCTACCAAAAAATTTATGATATTGATATAATATATCATTATTAAATTAATTTTTATAATAATTTTTTTATAAGATATTTATAATTCAGCAATTTATGATTTTTATTGTCCTCTAAAAATAAAATTTGTAACTAATTTAACGAAACAAAGAATAAAGTAATAATAAAAACGTAAGTAATTGACGAAATATTTTAAAAATAAAATGCAAATTTATAATGTATTTTCTTACGTTACAAAAAGAAATTATCAAATTACAATGATTTATAATATTAATACTTTATTCCTTTTTAGAATCTTAAAATCAATATTTTATTTTTATATTTTTGACTGATGGATAATAGTGCAGATATCTTGAATTGTTAATTACAATACCTAACTATTTTAAAAGATCTTAAAAGGATTTAGTTTACGGTTTTTGATTTATTAAAAGTATCATAATTCATTAAATTTTTCACTATTCTTTGCAATAAAATTCTATTTACACCTGTTTAAACTATTGATTTTTAGTAAATAAACCGTAAAAGTATTCGAAGATTATTTTTTAAAGTAAATATATATGAAAGCATAAAAGACAAAACATAAACAAGAAATATTAAATGCAAATAAGAAGTATGAGTTCATGAAATATCTTTTGCTAATCGAAATGCTAAAATTATGCTAATCATTTTTTTAAATTTTTAAAAAATATTTTTAGGTTTTCATAAATAATTTTTTGTTTTGTATTAGTTATTGCAATGAGTTAATAATTTAATTGGTGAAATGAGTCAAACTTTTTAAAAATAATAAATTAAATCTGTCTATCATAAAAAAAACATAACTATTGAAATGTGAAATTCAAAGGGTAATTCTTATGAGAATATTTCAATAAAATATTTTTATTTTTTTTTATAAATTTTAATTTCTTAATATATAATCATTGAATCAAAATTTGTTACTTCTTTTTTGAAGGAACTATTATAAATTTTTGTTTTAAGATAAATATACTTCTTGCTTTAATAGTATGCATATATTTTCATGGCTTTAGCCTAAACAATATTTTAATATTTTAATTTACTAACATATTCGTGATAAATTTTTCTATATCAGTGGGGACTATTATACAATAAGTTATTTCTTCAAAATTTTTATTCTAAATTATTATGTATTTTAAGGAAATGAAATTTGAATTAAGCAATTATGAATATGTGGAATATCGGCCTCTACTAAAACTAAAAAACTTTGCCATCCTAAAGGTTATAAGTGATCATGGTAAATATAAAATCGTCAAATACTATAAGCTTCCATATAAATATTCGAAATTATTGTGTAGGCATATGTAATACACTAATCGTTACAATCTAATCGGTTACAACAAGTTTTACCCCATTTGATTAATTTTTTTGATGGATAGTTTTTAAAAAAAATTAAAAATTAAATGAATTTGTTTATTTTCTCAATTAAAAATATATACTGCATAAATTTGAAAAAAAAACTCGAAGATTCTGAAAAAATTATTATTTTTAGTTTCAGATCTCCAGCTTATTTATACCTTGGATTCATTTATTAAAAAGTAAAATATTCTTTATAAATAATCAAATAAAAAAAAACATAACTATAAGAATTTATTCTAGTAACAATATTTATGCTAAAATGTATAATTTATAAAGATACCATTTTTATTTAAATCCGACCGCTTATAATATATTAAATATATTAGTATTTAATTTCATTTTTATAAATTAATTTCATGAATTATAAATTTTCACTTTCACTATAGATACGTAATATAATTTATAAGGAAGCATTAATTGTACTAAAAATTAAGTAAGTAATTAAGTGTAAAATCAATTTAGAATAAACTCCTAAAATTGTAACTATTGATAAATTTAAAAAAATTTGGATTATGAAAATACAATTTTTTGATTTTTAAATTAAAGTTTTTAATAACTTTTTAAATCTGAACATATTATAATATACTTGCTTTTGTATTTTCATTAATTACTTTTAAGTAAATTTAAAATTGAATGATTAAGTAAATTTGATTAAAAAGGATTGTTTTTAAGTATTAGTGAAATTTATAAATTGCAAAAGATTATACGAATATTAATTTTGAAATTAAATATTAATATTATTACAGATACGAAAAAGTAAAAAATATTTAAAATTTGATTATTTTTATCTTAATTTTGATTTTTTTTCAAATAAATATAGTAGATTTTTTAATTACATTGAGATAAAAAACTGCTAATATACCTCTTAATTAAGATATTTCCTTATTTTTTATTATGGATTTTCAAATTAAATAAGCTGTAATAAAGTGAATAAGATCAAATATCTTACTCGTTAAAATCAATGGTTATAATGAAATTAATTTAAAATTACTTGAAACCTATTATTTATTACTAATAGTGATAATAGTATTTTGTTTTAACACAATTCAAAATTAATTATAATACAAATTTGAAGAACCATACAGATTAATTAATTCTTTATTATTATCTATATAATGTATCATCTAATTTTCTGTAACTTACGAAATATTAATAAATTAATCATAAAAACCGATGATTGCATGAACAAATAATCTAAGAAAAAATCTATTATTACATTACGTCAACATCATTTTTAAATTGTTTATTCTACTCATTTTTTACAAAGTCTATTATTATAAATAGTATTTTTAAATCTTTTGTTGTAATAACATTTTTTATAACGTTATTTTTAAAACAACGTTATATGTCCTAATCAGCTTTTCATATATGTAGTTTTAAATGAATATACAGCAAAACTTTTTTATATAAGAAAAAAATATATAATTAATTTTAATTTAAGTAGTGTATTATTAATGTAATTAATTTACTATTGCAACTCATCCTTATTGAAAATTAACGAGACACTTTGAAATATTTTATTTGAAAAACAATAAAAAAACTGGAAAACAAATTTGCACTATACTTGCAATTATGTAATATATTGATAAATAAATAATTGTGTGTAATGTTAGTTATTTTCTGTTATAAGTTTTATAAGAATCTTCTATCCAATAGTTTCACGTATAAAAACTTTTAATGAATATACTATACGACATCTACTATAGAAGTTATATTCATGACACACCAATTATTATAAGATAAATAATTAATTTATTATAATATTTAATTTAATCATTAAATTTTATAATTAAGATATACACATACTTAACATGATATATTTGTTCAATATAAATTTTATTTATAGTTTGTAACGACTGAGCTCCTGACGGCAGTTCATACTATCGGGTCTTGTGGTGGGGAGACGAGCTGCCTGTTTGCGCGCGGGGTGCGAAGGGGGCTCGTCACCCTTGTATCCCCCAGCTGGGGTAGCTGGTTGTCGGATACCAGGATTCGATGGTGAGGGTGAGCGGGAGTGTGTAGTAAGGGGTTCGGTGAAGACATATAAATATACGGGATTTTCAGGAAAGCGGGTTTCTGCGGGATTCATACGGTAAATATTCAAATATGTGTTTTCAAGAATATTTATTTCGGTTAATTCTCATTACTGTCGGTAATGATTATTAATTCTCTTTTTATTTGTAATTATTTTGCATGAATTATTAATCTATTTGTATCAATTCTGTAGTATTTTCCTTTTCCAGATCAATCACGGGAATTTTTCCTCCTCGGAAAAGCGTCGGCAGGCTCGCGTCGGAACTCCTTGCGAAAGCAGCGAGGAGGTGCTGCTCGAGCGAAAGCGGGAGACCGATCTCTCTCTTTCGGTCGCACGTTCGAGTTTTTATACCTGCGGGAGCCGCCGCGGCGGTGATGTGCGCGAGTTTTACCGCGCGTTCATTTACTCCCGTATTAAACACGGGAGATCATTGCGGCGGCTGTGAGAAGCGCTGGCGTCGTGCGGTGTTCAATCGCTTTCCAGCCGTGAAGCCACGGGGTTATGGCTTCCCGGAATTTTATACGACGGCGTGCTGTAACGCTGTTGCAAGTTCAAGAAGAAAATTTAATCAACTTCAAACCGGCACGGAAGAAAATATGATGAAATTTTCATGGTAATTTAATTTAGTAATTTTGAGTGCAGGAGCTATTTTTTGAGGATATATTAAAAATTATAATACAAATTGAGAAAAAATAAAATTATATAATTCAAACCACTTCGATCTTAGACTTTAACTCATTGTATAACACAATCAGAATTAAACACTGTATAATCAGTTTCATTATAAGGATATCAAATATTTTGTAAAAATAAATTAAATGCTAGTTATAAAAGTAAATAAGATCGATGTTAAAAACATATATGGACTGTCTACGAAGTATCGCGTTTTTTTTTATTTGATGAATATTGGTCGCAGCGATTTGGAAAAAGCCTTAAAATGTAGGGAAAAGTTTTTTTTCCATTTCTTTCGTTTTTTTTTTGTTTTTTCAATAATTAGATGTGGCAGGATTTTACTTCGCGTAAAGGGTGTTATTCGATTTTTGGACTCGGCGCGTTGAACCGATTAATGTAAAACTGCTACGCTAGAATGTTTCGTTTAAAGATTATAAAAAAAAACACTTGTCTTTTTTAATGAAATAAGATTTATTTGTGGACTTGTGAACAGTTTTAAATAAAAAATTTAAATTTTTCAAAATAATTTGTTTCTTTATCAATGCATTACGAAGACGAGTTTTCCAGGTCTCAAAAGTAGTCTGAAACGCCTTGGCTTTAATATTTTCGTACAAACTTTATGCATTTCTAATTTTTTTTGTACAACATTGTGCACCATAGATCACGTTAGATTCAGTTTTTCCGTGATTGCTACAACTGTTAATCGACGGTCCGAATTAAAAATTTTTAATTTAGCGGGTGTTTGTAACGATTAGAGAGCTTTTTGGACGGCCAGATCGAGACTCCAAGATGATCGTTTCCCGATTTTTTGTAAAAGCTCTGTGCCAATTTCCGCATTGTGATTTCAACATAAAATTATGTTCATAAGATTCTTGTAATATTTTATATGTTTTCGCATTGTTTTTTTTTAAATTACAAACAAATCGCGTAACGCTGTTCCACTAGTAGATCCATCGTGTCGTGTCCAAAAACTGAAAAACATGCTTCCCGCGCAGTAAAATTCTGACACTTCAAGTTATCGAAAAAACAAAAAAAAAAGATAAATGGAAAAAGCTTCCCTCTACATTTTAAGACCCTTTCCAAATCACTACGATCATTAGTCGTGAATAGAAAATAAACTCGATACTTCGTAGACCTACCATGTAAAAGTAGATTCAAGTGCTTATAAATAATATTATTAGTTTTTAAAAAATATACAATTATTTTTTTTTTATTTTTTAATTTTTATTGTAACCAATCTTTTAATTAATAAGGATTATTATTTATATATATATATATAACAATATTTTACTTGTACATTTCAGAAATAATTAAAAATTCTTTTAATTTTTTATATTACAGTAACATATAATTTCATTAGCTTAAATGATGTAATTACATTAAAATATATTCTAAGGTTTTTAATTTGTTTAATATATGAAACATTTCTACCATTTCAATATTTATGGTCTATACAATTAAAAATTTTAATTAAAATTCAATTTACACTAATTTTCATCTTTATAAATTTTAATAAGATACAGAATAAATAAAAATCTTTAGAGAAATCGTAGTTATAAGTTGTTATTATGCTTGTGTAATGTTATAAATGTTATGTTTTTGTATGTTATAAATTATACAATGCTATATATTCAAAAAGCATTGATTAAATATTTAAATTTTAATGACTACATTTTTGAACTAGAATGAAAGATTATGGTTGTAATTATTGATTTTTTTTGAAAGTAAAATTACGTATGAAGAGTTTCAGTAGATTTTCAATAACAAATAATATTCTAAAGTATCTTTCGATTTGATATGAAATCAGTTCACTTAATCACTATTTATAAGTCGCACTTGGAATTACAGTCTGATGTTACTGAATTCCACACCACCAGAAGAACTTTTTAATGGTTTCTTCACTCAGAACAATAATATGGAATCGAACTAAATGGGCTAAGGAGGGGCGGAAGAAGGAATGGGGGTTTAGGTAATCGTTCGTTGGTAATACATTGAACGCGAGCTCAAATTGATTTATTCAAGATCTGTTTCACCGTTTACCAGGGGCTCAACAACACCGTCTTCATCATTGGCGGCGGACGGAAAATAGATTTAATCTTTGGTTTGAAAGCGCGTGCATGTTACTCGTTCAAGTTTTACGAATGAATAACCCATGCAACTAACGTCGGCTGAGTGTCGTAAGTTTTAAAGAATAGGACGACATTTAATAATAGTGTCGAAGGCATCTACAACAGTATTGAGTATATCATGGCATTCGTGAAAACAGGCTAGATCGAGTGAGGTAGAGGGAGGAAGAGGCAGCAAAAGAGAGGGATAAATAGTATGCGTGAGAGAGAGAGAGAGATAGATAGAAAGAGAAAGAATAATCTGCAGATGCATAGACGATTTACGCAGGCTATTATGTGAACTAAGTTGATTGAAAGTTTACTCAGTTTAAAAATGTGAAAGATGTGATGCGGAGACGAGAAGATAGTATTTTAAAAAGGCTGTAGTAGTTGTTTTATAAATAAGAATGTGGTTGTTCTTTCACGGTTAAAAAGTTAAAATTAGAATTATGAATTTTTTTTAATTAAAACATAACAAGAAAATTTTTTGCTTAATACGTATAAAATTTAGCATTTAATAATGCAACAGCAATTTTATATAATAAAAGAAATAATAGGATAAATAATTTTCACTGATATATTGATATACTGATATATATATATATATATATATATATACACATATTTTACATATTTCTTTATATTTTATAAAATTTTATTTAGAAAATATTTTAAAAATGTATAAAAATACGAAAAAGCCTCAGATTGTACTTTTTATTCAAGGTGATCATTCATGCAATTAAAGAAGGTAAAATAAAAAATAGTTAATCAAAGAGGAATAATTTTTCTTCGAGGTAAGATTTTCCACTCATATAATTCAATACTCAAAATATACTCATGTTCGTGACCAATACCTATAAAGATACATTACCCAAAAGCTTCTTATACACGCTATTTACGCATAAATATAGAGAATTTTGCATGCAAATTGTGGAGGACAGAAAGGAAAACAAGAATACAGAGAAGCCGCGGCCATATTTTTCTGTTTTTACCTGTTTACCTGATTGACTGATTTATTGATGAACTTTCAAATACAGGCCAGAGTAAAAGAATTATAGAAAAGTTTACGAGGTGGCAAATTAAGTTCAACCCCGTGGAACTAAATAATTATAGCGTACATCTGTTGCCCAACCTGCAAATCGTTGGTGAATATAAACTTTTACAGCGACATTAATTTTAGCTCTGCTTATTGCAATAAGATTTCTGTTTTGTGCATTCTACTGCTTGATGAGAAGAGAAATTTGAAAACAAAATTTTTCATACACATTATGTTATCATTAAAAAGTTTATAAACTACGAAATTTTATCAACCAAACTGCTTCTTACGCATATAAAATCTTTTTTTCAATATTCAAAAATACAAGGTAACATTCGATAAAAATTTTTTAAATGTATGTAATTGTATTATAGGAATATTCTAAAAAGTTATATTTATAATTATGATAATTTGTTATTATGTTGATGATTTTTATACATTTATCAAGAGAACGGTACATAAAAAAATAAAAAATGACAAAATTATATATTTGTTTAATTAGCATCAATTATATTAAATTAATTAATTGGAACTTTAAATCTTCTCTGACCTTAAGTCAAAGGAATTTCTTTTTAGAGGATGATAGTTAAAATTAATTTAATTAATAATTAATTATATTTGAATATGTTTTTACTACAAATAAAAGGTACATCATTGATTTCTATAAAAATACTAGTGTTTGTAATTTATAAAAAATTTATTTTAAACAGTCGGTGAAAAAATAATTAAAGTTTATTATTTTTTATTATTCTTATCAAGAATTTTATTTCATCATTTTTCATTTTAACTCTGTATAATTCTTTCTCTTTATTTCGGTTGTAATCTTTGCGTACGTTATTTGTATATTTTCAATATTTATTAAATATTATGCCTTTTAGTAAAGTAATTCCAATATTATAGTTTAAGGTTTTGTTAAGAAATTGTTAAGAATTATTCATTTTGTGGAAAATATTTTTCAAAATACTTAGCTGCAATGATTAACCGACACTTGTTTAAGTATAACTTCCAGTCTTACTTATTATGTAGAATACTTGTATTATATTTTATTTTCTATTTATATATAATTAATTCCATGAGAATATTCTTTTCTATCATTTATGAGTATGGTTTCTCGAATTGCAGGTAAAGTAATTTTTACAAATGTATTTTCACTTTTTAAATTTTATTCTGAAACATTTCTCGATTTAAATAAACCATTATATGCTTATTTAGCTTATTTTAAAATCTGAAAAAAATTATTTGTATTAAAATTTATTGAGTTTTTCTTTACAATCATTGATTGGAAAATGAGAAAGTATATTGCTGGATTGACACTTCCTTCGAAGTTTTGTAAGTAAGCACTTATATAATGAATTAGTAATAGTTATATAATGTTTTATTAATTAAAATATATATTTGTGAATAATTTTTTATTATATCAAGTAGATAATATTCTCATATTTGAAAATGAAACGATACAAATTTACTCAGATGAAGTATTTTTCATATAATAGATTTTTATTCTTTTGCAAACAAAGGTTTAATTTAATTGTAAAGTAAGAACTTTAATCTAAAATTATTTTCTATAGCTATTTGTTAATCTTCTAAATCATTAACAAATATTAAAAAAATTTAATATTTTCAAACTTTTTAAATAAGATATTATATCAGACAGAATTGTATAAAATATTGTTATGCTTTTATTTATTATTTGATACATTTGTTTACCTACTCATGATAATTTAATTCATAATTTTTAGAATACATAATATGAACTCAATATAAAAATTAGAAAATTTGAGTGCCAATATTTAATTATTGAATACATCAAAATTTATATGATGGCTTCCAATTTGTCTTTAATTTTAGAATTATTTATTTGCTTATTATATATCTTTTTTATTAATAATTTTAGATTTACTCGTATTTTTATAGAGTACTTTACTAGTTTTAAAAAATTTAAATAATAAAGATTACTTAGAGTAGATAATGCATTATCACCACCAATACTAAGAAAGAAAATGAAAAGATAATTATGTTGAATGTACATATACAAAATATAGAAATTCGTATACACTATCTGAATCTTTTTGATTGCAGTTTAGAAATTGAATAGTTAAAGTGTATTATAAAATAATTATATATTGGCGCATGATTAATATGTGTTGATATGATAAAAATAAATACTTTCAAATCTTATATAATTAATGAAACTTTCAAGTTTTTTTGTATTTTGATTAACTTTTATTTGAATGAAATTAAGGTTTGCAATTAAATATAATCGTTATAATACAAGAAATAAGAAAATATTTATATATTTTTTTAAATTTGCTTTTTAATTAGAAATTTTTTTTATCATAATAAATTTATAGATTGAAAAAAAATCAATATTAACAATATAATTTATCTCAATAATTATTACTAATAGTTTACGTTCTTATAGTCGAAGTAATTATTATGTAAAGGAACACGTGGGAGACATTTGGATTAATTAATTAACATTTTGTTATATTAAAATTTTGTAAATTTAAACCTTTTTATAATAATGCCTAGTTTCGACCAATCTATTCAATAATTTACATCTTCGACACAAGTTGTTAAATAAAATTAATAATTTTCCAAATCCAAGTTTTAAAGAAAAAGTCTATGATGAAAATATATAGCTATTTTATAATCAAATGTTAGAAGAATAACAATTGTAAGTTTAAAACAAAAATTATATGGAAGTGTAGTACATTAAAATTAACAATTTCATCAATAACAGAGAAGTGTTATTTCGTGTTATAAAATTATCTTGGAGAAATAAATAAAAATATTTCATTTAATTATTATGTAACAATGTCCATATTGTTTTCAAAAATAAAAAAGAAAAGTTATTACAAAATATATTCTGCTACATATTTTATATTTGCTATAATAATACATAAAAAAATCCAAATCCAAGTTTATAAAATTATTAGGTAATTGATGTTATGTCTTTACCCAATATGGTGATTTAATATTTTGTTGAAGTATAAATAAAATGTGAGATTCATATACCTACGAAGTAGGAGAAATTTAAGAAAGCTATGAGGGGTACAGCGTCGTGGTGTTAGTTAGATGAGTGCGCGAGCACTTTAATTTAATGCATGGTAATGCTGTCCCTTTGATATATTTTCAGTTTGTTATTAAATTGAAATTTTATGAATTCATGTTTACTAAATGGTACACAATTGTTGTGGCAAGCCGATAAATTATACATGTTTACAAGGTTGATAAAGAGTAATAAAGTGAGCATTCTTTTTGAGGACTGTGCAAGATGTGCCATATAAGAAGTAGGAGTTGCCATCCCATATTAGAGCTACTAGAGAATAAGTGTATATTGGTAAAAATCGAATTGATATTTTATATCTAATTGTAAACATAAATTCAGATAAGCTTCCGCTCGCTCCTATTCTATTTTATTCCATTATATTATTCTAATGACTTAAATGGGTCAAAATAATATCCAGTTATACCGTTTTTTTAATTACAAATCTCGGTTTATTGCATATTAGGTACTGATTATAATATGAAATGTATTTATAATTCATGTAGTTAAGGTCATTGTACACTGTAAAACTGTTTCCGTCTATGCCATATGAGGGAATATTCCAACAAAGTTGACCAAAAGAATACAGTGCTATTACTATCGCAACTGCTATTTAATCGGGACGAGTTGCCAGTTACTAATCATACATGTACATGATTTTTTAGACAAGTATACGTATGTATTTAAGCATGTATGTAAGTTCTATGTAGCAGTACCTACTAATGCACATATTAGTTGTAGGAAATAATTCGTCTTTATAACTGAACACTTTCTATTAGGATACGTAGTTCGCCCAAATCAGTAACACTTCTTCTTACTGTACCTCATATATAGATACATATATACATATACATATACATATACGTACAGAAAAAATAACAAACTTGTTGCAGGTAAGGATTGTGAGTTAACGTATTCTAAACCATTATAAACAACAGTATCGGACAAGATCGATATGTAGAGATCTACCCGTTTAATATCTCTTTTTGTAGTCTTTTAAGACTACATTATAAATACACGAATTAATTACAGTGCCACCTCTGCTTCTCAAAAAATAAACAGTTAGCTGTGACAGAATTTGAGATGAAGAGCTCAATTCTTCACGCATCGATAATGCGAAATATTATTAAATTAATTATCATTAAATCATAATATTATATAAGTAATTTTATTATTTTAAACATAAATGTGGTTATAATTGGTCATCCAACTCTGCGAAATATATCCTATCGTACATGTAATTCAGTTGAAGGGCAAACAGACAACGAGATTGCTTACATAAATAGTGCACAAGAGTACAATTTGTCATAAAAGTTTAGAGTTTAATTGATTTTTTTCTGTTTAAGAATGAACGACCAGGTTTTCATTCCAAGTACTAAAGATTTTTGCGAAAGTAGTGCGGGTCACATATAATGGTTATTGTATTTGAGTATTACACGTAGACGAAAATTATTATTTAGGGAAGCTATATCGTTCATTGATTTGGAAATATGCATGTAAAAATTTTCATTTTATGAGATTTCTAAGTCTACTTATAGGACAACAGAGGCGAAACAAATTTCTCGGATCAAGTGACAAATTGGATTTATATTTGAGCATTTATTATTCTATCCAATTTCTTTGATATAACATTACCTCTACAAAATGTAAATTCGTTTAAGGCTTTTATAAGTCATTAAAAAGAAATTTTTTGAGTTATATTTTTTGCGAGTAATGATTTTATGCCATGAATTTTGTTTTTAAATAGTTTATTTTTTTATAGCAGTAAAATTACTGGTAATATTAATATAATCTGCATACAATTAAACTTAGATTTTCATTTTTTTCTTATTGATTGATAAATTTAAAGTGTATCAACTCACTAAGAAATTCAACGAATGTATTTATCTTTAAAATATTGAAATTTATATGAAAAACATAAAAAAGAAAATTCTTAATAATTTAAGAATATTTTAAGAAGGGATCAAATCAGCAATATTAATTTGAGATAATATGCCATAATATGTAATTGTGAATTAAATGATTACGAATTTACTAACTTAAACTTAAACTAACTACTTAAACCAATACTTACTGCATCTGCGTCCTTAGCCTTGAACAAGTGGTAGTCGTAGAACCCTTCATTTCCTTTAACCATGTAAAGAAAGGTGCCACCTTTAGAATCCTGTGAAGCGGGTGGTGCCACCTGGGGCTTGAGTGTACTTCGCAAAGGATGTTTGAATAAGGGTTGTTCCTTATTGGTTGCATACGCGGAAACGAAGTCGGATGCCACAAGTAGATTAACCTGTAATATGTGCTTCTTCATTAATCCTTCGTACTAAGCAATCGACTTGTTCTATTTGATTCATTAATAAAATATTTTTGTTTATGCTACTTGTTATAGGTAAATAAGTGATTTTGAAGTTAATGAAATATGTCAAATAATTTAGAAAGCTTTTGGTACGGCAAAATTAAGGTCAATAAAATAATCACAAAATCTAATCATACATGTAAAAATCTATTTTTATTTTTTTTAATCTAACGTATACAAAATAAGAAAGGAGAGGGTATTTTTATTACAAATGTTAATTTTTTTTATTATCATTTTCATTTGTCTGTTACAATTATAACGATGATAACTTATAATGTGTTTTTTTTCACTTAGATATTATTAAAAATGATTACTGTTCACCAATTACTGACTTTTGGTTATTTGAAGAAGACAAGATACCTTTTAATGGCGTTGGATAGTAAGTCCTTCACCATGTCCTTGTTCTTCTCCAACTCTGAGATTTTTAAATGACGCTGAAGCTTACTCTTAGTCGTCAGTTGACTTTTGTCTTCACTCCGCCACACAATGAAGCAGTTCATTATAATTCATACTAATTATCTATTACTTTGGGAGTGTATGTAATGCAGGTTTTTGGTACACATAATGGTCAATTCCTTAATAAAAACTCTTTTTATTTATATAAAGAAAAAATTCTTTTTTTGTGCTATTTATTATTTTTTCAATAAAAAATCAAAAAATTAAAAAAATTATATCTCAAATATATTTACTTTGTTTTTACAAATCTCATGTAGCGATAGTTTGGTTATATTTTTCTTCTCAAATTGGAATAATTTTTATGAAAATTGACATGTTTTAAAAAGTTTTTTTAAAAAATATTCATTTTTGTTCGACGCAGCTTTACTAACTTTTGTTTTTCTGTGTTGATTAACATAGGTATACAAAAAATAAAATCAATGTTAGGTTTAGCAATGCTACCTATCATTAATATGGTTGAAAACGTATGTATCATTGACTCCTCCTCCTTTTTACATATATCAAAAATAACGAAACAGCTTATACAAATTTTATATATATTCCAATGTTTTTAATTTTAGCACAATTTTTCTAAAATATTTGTACGAAACCAATCGTGAATTTTGTTAATATTATATGTTTTAACGGGTAATCGAGACACTTTGTTCTCGTACTTGAATTTGCGCGAATGCTTTATTAAATTGTAGATTATTATTAAATTGCAGGATTCGCGGCGCGTCCTCGTTATTGTATACGAGTGCCCAGGATCAATTAAATATTGTACAATATATTGGTTTTCAAAATATCGTTAACTATGGTTTTATTTTTATACTTTATACAATATTTTTACAAATCTTACTTACTACAACATATAATACATGTGAATATAAATTGTAAAAACAGTCACTGTCATTTGTTAGTACGCGAATGGATCTTATTTTTCACTGAAGACCGGAAAACCCCTCTGAGTTTTTCTCCCTTCCAATTTACAAAATTTTGCAAATACTGGTTTTGGCAGAATCACAAGCACATACCACACCCGACCCCAATAGGTATCATCGCAGGTGTGCACGTAATATTCTGCTAGTAAAATAACCGTCATACTAATCATTATGATCTAAAGGGTTGTACCGCGAACGCGTACATACATTCATACACACTCACACATCGATACACACACACCGCCGAGCCCAATGTTTACGTTTTACGAAATGTAAATACGCCGCTCGAGAATGATCTCGAATCTTCCAGAATGTTTTCGAACGTTCGGGACAGTTCGGGATCATTCGGCCGCGCATGCTCCGAAGTCTCAAACGCTTATACACGGGTCTTATGGGCCAACTCGTGTATAAAAGCCGGCGTCCAAAAGAGAAAAGCACCTTTCTGTCCGCATCTCTCCTGTTGCTCATATCTTACCTGGCCTACGTATTGTACTGAAAGCCTGACTACCCTTACCCTCTACCCTCCAGGCCTACGTATTGGATGGAAAGCCTGACTACCCCACACCCTCTACCCTCCAGGCCTACGTATTGGACGGAAAGCCTGGCTACCCTCACTCTCTACCCTCCAGACCTACGTATTGGACGGAAAGCCTGGCTACCCCTCACTCTCTACTCCCAGGTCAACGTATTGTACGGAAACCCTGAAACAAATCCTTTTCACTCCTCTCGGTAAGGCCCACGTATTGTACGGAGAGCCAAGCCGGATTCTCCCCTCTCACCCTTGAAAGGCCAACGTATTGGACGGACAGCCTTCTCAGGGTTTTTCCTAACCCCTCGTAACGACGGGATAATAAAATGGATGAAACCCGATCCTCGAATAATAAATAAACCCCGTTTGTTTGCCCCGTGTACTAGCCTCCGCTAATTAACCGCGTGCTAGTACTCCGACTCCATCGATAAAGCCGATATTATTGTGCCGATAAGTTGTAAATCTATATTCCGCGCCGTTTTATTATTATTTTATATTTTATGCAAAGTTCGCTTTACCATATATAGAAACTTAAAATCACCGTTTTTTTTCATATTACAAACACACGATAATCTATTGTTAAAAATTTTACAATTTAATTAAA
This sequence comes from Eupristina koningsbergeri, assembly GCA_018907245.1. NCBI lineage: Eukaryota > Metazoa > Arthropoda > Insecta > Hymenoptera > Agaonidae > Eupristina > Eupristina koningsbergeri. The sequence goes on from JACCHV010002776.1 coordinate 1,777,120, forward strand.
ACCCTATTTATATTAATTATGTTACTGTAATTGATTGAATTTGGATTCGAGGGATGATGTTGAAGTAGTAGTAGAAAAAGGCACTGATTATCGGCAAGCCACCAAAAACACTATATTCACAATAACAGAACAACACGATTATACAATTGCACAATCGCACTGTGCCGCTGTGTCAGAGCGTCTGACTCACAAAGATTTTTTCCGAAACTAATTAGGCCGTTCAACTTGGCCCCGCCTCCCACGACTCGCATTTCTTTTGTTTTTCCACGAACCTAAAGACGGTTGGTCCCATTATTTCGATCTCGCGCCGCATTCACACTTCCCGCAATTTTCCCTGGCGTAAAAAACTCTCGGCTTGCCAGCGGGAAAAAAAACCAAACAAACTAATCATTTTCTCACGAATTTATATAATTTCATTAAATGTAAAGACGGTACGTCTTCGCCTCCGAGAAACTGGAAAAATAGAAAAATATTTAGCATGCGTCGTGAAAGAGAGAGAGAGAGAGAGAGAGAGAGAGAGAGAGAGAGAGAGAGAGAGAGAGAGAGAGAGACGAGGAAATGCGTTAGTTAGAGATAGAGAGAGAAGTTGAAGTTTTCACAAGCCATGCTCGCGAGATAGAGAGAGAGAAAAGATGGAGGCGTCCACGAGTACGTCTACGCGTCCACTCACACAGACATTTCCGCATATCCACACACTCGCTTTCACACATACGGCGAACTATACGTGTGTCTCTTCGAGCTTTCCAGCTCTACGCAGCCAAGCGCACAACAAAATAGCGCATTTTAATGGCTCTTTTCATTTTTTGATTTTTCTATCACGGGCGTCCTCCTATTACAGACACACGCCTATCTGGGAAACAATTTCCCAGTTCCGTTCCTAACAGTTACAGAAATAGAGACTTAAATAAAACTGGACATTTGTTTATTTAAATCCCGCTTATTTTTTTTTATTTACTTTCTGTTGTGTTCCGCCTCCCAATCCTGGTTCCCCGACTGCGTGCATATCCGCGCAATTTATTAATTTAATTCATTCATTTCAATTTTATTTTAAATTTAATAAATTTATTGAAAGCGCGGGAACTAACCCGTTACAGGGTTTTCCTGTCCATATTATTCGCAAAATTAAAGGTTGCAAGACTTCGTTAGTCGGTTTTGTTTTGCAACGAGGGAAGCTCGTTGCTATGCACGGATCGCGGTGACCCCCCTCGGCGGACCCCAATCTGTGCGTGTACCGGCACGCGCCGGGACCCCTCGTGATTGAAGATAGCCAATCATATGGCCATTCTTCTCGCGCGCCGATCTCCCACCGCCGGACCGAGGTGATGTGGTACGCGTGAGCACTCACCTCGTGGCAGACCTTTGGCCTCTTCCTGATCTAAACCTTCCCTTCCGCTTTTACCTATTATTCACTATTCAGTGGCAATATTCTAATTTTTTCCACTTTTGCTAGTCACTATTTAGTGCTAGCGTAAAATCCGAAAAAGTCACTTTTACGTGCTGTTTTATCTCTTTTAAAAGAAATTGAAAATCGACATTTTAAGGAAATTTTTGGAGGAAAGAAGCTTAAGCCTGAATGCAGAAGAGATACAAAAATTGATTGTGAAAAACAGTAGGAAATCAAAAGCAGAAAAATGAACATGGAAAAATAAGGATATCGAGGTGGTGGAGAACTTCATATACTTGGGCTACATCTTGAGATGTGAAGAAGAGAGCACACAAGGGAAGAATAGCAGCGAAGGTTACATGGGGACTAGGGAAAAGAAAATGTGCGGGAAATTTCAGGGTGAGAAAGAAACTGTTTAATTATTTGGTAAGGGGAGTCCTCAAATACGGAGTTGAGTTTTGGGGAAATGAAAATATACTAGAAATGGAGATAAAAAGCTTATTATCTAAGGTGTACATTAAAATTTGTTTACTATACACCCAGGTATATCATATATGAGGAAACTGGTGAAATGGAAATGCGAGGGGAGTGGAAGCTGAGAATCATAAAATTCGAAAATAAAATCAGGAGGCTGCTAGAGGAAATATGGACCAAGAAATGTAAATGGAAAGAGAAAACAGGGGTAAAGACAGAGAAAAAGATTATACAAAGAAATGGCTAAACAGCATTAACTTGAGCACAAGTACAAGTACAATTAAAAATATAAATATGCATTATTAAGTATAAAAATTCATTATTGATAAACATAATATTATATTTAAATATATAAAGAAAAAAACTATTTACAAATATATTTTTTATGAAAATTACATTTTTTATTACACTTTTTATTTAATTGAAATATAAAACTTAAAAATAAAAGCAATTTTTATATAAAAATAATTTATTTTTAAAAATTTTATTTTATTGAAATTATTGTACAGCATTGAATTTATAAAAATAAATTTATTTGTGAAATAAATAAAGTCTTAGTTATTTTATGTATTATTAACTCTGTCTTATCACTTAATTATTCAGTGTAACTATTATTGAAATGTAACTATTACTTATACATAAATGATTACTGTAGATAAATTTAAAAATTAAAAAATGACATTTGTACAATTTTTTATCATTCAATTTAATATACAACAGATTTATAAGAAATTATTGATTAAAAAATTTTCCTAGATATCAAATATAATCTTTATAATAAAAAAAATTTAGTATGTATTATATTTTAATACAAAAGCTGTAAAGATAAGTAGTTATTTCTGTTATTTCTCTGAATATATATTCATTTAAAAAATTTATTCTTACAAAATAAGTTCTAAATTATAAATTAGCAGTGTTGATGTGCATATTCAACAATGTACTGAGTTCAACAAAATATGATATATTTATAAATAATTGTAGCATTCAATTATACTTTGTTCAATGTATTGTAGAATTTTAAAAAATATCCTCCAATATCCTTTGTTCAATGTAATTGATTCTTTATATTCTAGATAGGTTATAATTTCTTTTTATTTATGATTTTTGAAATTACATAGAAAAAACATTATACCCAATACGCATACAAACTACAATATTACTACACGTATGAAAAATGAAGAATTAATATTAATTATTAATTAACTCTTAAACAATTTTTTTTATCTAAACTTTATAGATACTCGATAAATTATGAATTATTTATTGGTTGTAATACCGAAATAAAATTAGTCCACATCTTACAAATTGTTATTCGTATTTTACAATATTTTTTATAAAATATTTAGTTTCAATTTAGTTTAATAACAGGTTTCGTTATACTTTTTGTGTAAGAATTTAAAATTAGATTATATTACCTTACATTAAAATCACAATAATCTACACATTTTATTATTTGATAATGTCATTAAAAGATATTAGTTTTCAACTCTACGTTATTTTAAAGAGAAATTAAAATTCCACTGAAATATCACTATGAGAATGCCGTAAAAAACAAGAAAATTTAAGCTTTTAGCAAGACTGAAAGATTAATAAACCAGAGTCACATGTACTCGCCAATGCATGTATTTATATTCGCATTTTTGTAAGTTTGGATTTCATTTCCGAGTGTTTCATATTCATGTTTGAGTCTTACACTATTAATTAATATTTAGTCTATCCATACATTTCATCACCTTGATAAATCTCATGGTTAAACTGTTTTCTGCAATTTTCTAGCTTTATTAAAAAATTATATTAAAAAATTTTTTCTGTATCCAAATTGCATTGAGTATTATTATTTTTATTTATATGAAATTTTCAAAAGTTTTTCGATTCAAATCCTATGTACATATAAATATATATTTATTTATACCTATATATATATATGTATATATATCTGCCATCTATATTCATATTTTATTATTATACGCTTGTTTAATTATTTAAGTTTTCAAACTAAAGCATTGGAGGTTGAATAAGATATTTTCCTCTGTTCCATTAGTATTAAATAATATTACATATTTAATAAAAAATAAGCATATTCTAATTATTTTTTAGATGATGACACAAAATATTAAAAAGTGCAGAGAAAAGTAAATTATATTTGTTTTAATAAAACTTCAATGCGTAAGATTGTCATTTTTATTGTTTAATCGACAATGAAGTAAATATCAAACTTGTATATATACAGTTTTATCTATAGTTAAAGTTGATTTTATTAAATTTTACATTAATATAAAATTTTTTCATTAAAGAAGTAATTTTCTTTTAATATATGTTAATAACATTGTAGAAGATGTGGGTATGAATTACATATGAGAACTTGGATAAAGTCAATAACCATAAACAATAAAACAAAAATCATATAATAGTTTTCTTTTAGCCGTAAAATACGTTTGAAGTAAAATATTTTATGTTAAAATATTTTCCATTCTTTAAATGAAGCTACACTTTTTTATATAATAGTGTACAACCCACAGGTGAGACTGGAAATAATTGTGAGAAAGTTTCATATATTTAAATACAATTTTTCTTTCATGAAATATGAGAATAGAATAATTTTTCTGTTTCTATGCACATTATAAATGTATATAATATTAGTATGTAAGATTTAAATATACTGTAAGTAAGAACAATTATTGAAATATAAAGCATGTAAATAAATTGTTAAGGTTTATTTTCTATTAGTTATGCGAAGGAAATTATTCCTTCAAGTAAATCTATGGCTATAGTATATCGTTTCAATACAAACACAATTTCTTCAATGTGTACTTCCTTTACTGATTCAATTTAAATTTTTATTATACAGATTGACTATCACACACCTTTTGTTCTCACTCAAGAATCGTATCATACTCGTCACTTATTCTTATTGCTAAAAAGAATACAAGAGTAGGGTAGGGGTGAGGATTTCTTATTTAAAGCACAGCATATTCTATTTACAGATACAACATGAATTTATGCAGGTGCCTGTTTATTATTTGTACCGGTGGTTTCCCCCGTAATTTTACCTCAAAATTTTTGAAAATCATTTTTGCTTTGCGAGCAAGAATATTACTTCACTTTTTCTTCGACTCTCAAATGCTACAAAGCTCGGTTTTCTTCACCCATTGGATTCGAGTGTGCGCGGAGTTTCACGTTTATATCGCGTTTATATCTTATCGTATATTTATACATTAAAACTTACTAGTGTACACTCAGCACACTATAGTAATTGTATATGAATGTAAAATACATTTAAAATAAAGTTCTAGTATTTATATATATTTCCTCAAACCATTAAATCATTCTGACTTAATACTTACATAATGAATAACTATCCATTACATATTTCATTTATATATAAATTAAAACAAAAACTAAATAATAATTAAATACATGTAATCATGTAAAAATAAATTTCAAGATTATTTTTCTATATTCATTATAACTTAATAAATTTATGTTGATTTTAATAATTTTATGAATATACTGTTAATTATTTTTACTGTTGCCTAAATTTTATAAAAAACTTTTTATGAAGTAAAATTTACTCCGTTAATTGTTTTATTTTTATTTAAAAAAATATGCACCTTTTATATCTTATTTTAATATAGTGATTAATTTATAAATAGGTAAAAATGTTTTTTCTGTGAATTTACTATCCATTTATTTCGTTAATATATATATATATATATAAATTCTAATTTTAAGTAAACATTTACTGACTTGATAAGATTATGTATTAAGAAATGTATAAAATTATATAAAATAATTAATTTATAATGAATACAAATTTTAGTAATGCATTCCTTAGAATTTGTCTTCACAAAAGATTATTTAGAATCAAAATTTATCAGCTTATGTCATCAATGCATAATAAGAGCTGTAAATGAAATGGTAATATAAAAGAAGGCTGCAATAATATTATGAGGTAGGTTTTAATTTTTATTAATGTGATTATATATAACTGTCTATTCGGAGAATTAAAAGTATTTATTTTTAAAGCTACACATTAAGATGTGAACTTTAAAATACCAGACAATTGTAGTAATTTCATGTTATAATATGCAGTAGCAAAAATAAGAGATTATAAAGACAGCTCGTTTTCATTTTCAATTCAATTAGTATTATCATTTTAATAGGTAAACTAATACTAATGATGATACCAATCCCAGTGCCAATGTACTAGCAATTCTATATACTATAAAAAATATTTATAAAGTAGTGTGTGTGAGCTTTGGAATTGGTGAAAGAAGTAATAGAGTGACTGCTTTAATAGCGAGGGGGAGAGAAAGGAGTGAAAAATTAAGCGAAGAATTGAAAAATAATTATATAGGAATCCTGTTTCAGTTCTGTTAATGTTGAAGACTAAAAAACATCGACCTCGGTTTCGGTTTGATAGAACAAGAGCTAATTGTCTTGTAGGTTACCATAGTTCAAAGTGGAAAGGTAAACATTATCCCGCATCGATCACGATGCATAAATTGTGTAATTTATTTACGAGGGCGCGTTGGTGTGCGATCTCACTTAAACACAAACATGAGGTAAAAATAAAAGTGATATCATATCGAAGAAATAGATTGTGTCAATGCCGAGCTTTCTTTCATACACAAGGATTATTATGCTAAAAAAAAAATTATTACATACAGAAAACTTGTCTTTTTCTAAATATCTGTATTCCAAATTTCCATGCTTTCTTGTGCTGTCTTATCAACATAATTAGGTTGTATTTCATCTTTTATCTCAACAGTCTTCTTATCGGCTTTCGACCTTTCATTTGCGATTATAGTATTATTTAATTCATAATCAAGACTCTTTGATGTTTTTTTAATGTAAGAAAATCTTTTTTCATGTTTCTCGGTTTATTTTTGTGGATTTTATTTCAAATATCAACATAAAGTAAATGTATCGTTCTATTTTTTTGAATCTTAAATTTAAATTCATTTATAAATTTATTCAAGAAATTTATATAATATTTATATTCATTAATTTTAATAATTTTAATACCTCAAATGTATAATAAAATATTGATGAATTTAGATTAATTATTTTTAATGATTCTGGAAAAATATTCTCCAAGGGTAATATGTAAATTTTTATTATTATTTATTATTCATCTTAAAATAATATTTTATTTAATAATATTGTCAAATTACTTTTAAATCTAATCAATTTTTGCTAACTTTGACATAATTTTTAATTTTACATGTTCAATGTCTCAAAAATCTTTCGTAAATACAATATTATTATATAATAAATCTAATATTATTCAAATTTAACAGTAAAATTATACGTGTTAATAAAAAAATAGAGGTTTACAATATGTGAATATTACCATTTAGTTCATTTTTTAAAAATAATTAGTTATTTAAATAAAGATATATTTTTTATATGTTTTTAATATACATGATTTTAAAAATAATGTTTAAATAATTTTTAAAAATTTAGATTAATATAGGTCATACATATATTTCATAAAAGTTTTGGAATATCTACGTGATTATCCGTACACTTCACAAAAATTATACTAATCTGATTCAAAGATCTTTCATTATTAAATTTTTTAAATTTTATTTATTTGATTTTAATTTTAATTAATATTTCAAAAATAATATGTCACGAAAAGAAAAGTGCTACTTGTTATTGATTGTTATCGATGAGTAGCTTATCATAATAAATTATTTTTATATTTTTGTCAGTTGATTAAATGCCACTTAAACCAATAAAAATTATTTAATGTACTTTAAAATAGCAAAAATAGTAATTTTTTACTACCTCAAAAACGCAATAATGATTTAATAATTGTATACATTTAAAAATAGTTTTAGATGAATAATTAATAGTTAGAAAATGTATAGAATATGTTATTTAAAGAAAAATAAACACGATTAAATTAAAAATAGTATTAACATTTTTAATGCGTTTTTTAAAACAATTTTTTAATGAATTATTTAGTTCTTATTACAATTTATTTTTATAAATATAAATATACCAAAATTTTGGGCATTTAATAATACGTAACATTTGTAATTCTCAAGAAAATGTGTAATTGTGAATTAATAAATATATATTTTCTTTTTGAAGCACAGATTAACAACAGATATGTTGGACTTTCTCTACAATGGATAAAAAATTTGGTATTTTGAGAGAGAGAGAGATAATTACCAAAAAAACAGAAGATTATCTTGCAGAATATTTATCAAGTTTCAATTTATGATCTTAAGTTTAAAGGATGACGGTAAAAAATGGAACAATAATGAATCTTTCTCAACAGCTTTTCAATCGTATTTCGTGTCTAACTGTTACTCTACAGAGTAATTTCGACAAAGATTTATGTAATTATTATTTAATTTTTTTTTATTTTATTCTTGCATATAAATTTATAGATCTTCTCTTATCTTATTTTAAATTTAATGTTTGTTATTTTATCAGATCTAAAACTCATTGTTCAAGTTATGAAAACTTTTTGATTGATATTCGTAATTGAAAAAGTATAGGAAATAGATAATATTGAATTCAGTAGATTATAAAAATAGATGATGTATGAAAACCGTTCACTTTATTATATTCTTTAAATCTTGAAATAGGCCAATAATTAATGTACTTTAAAAAAAAAAATTTAATTTGTATAAAAATTGCTTGAAAAATAACAGTATGGCTTGTAGGAGGAGACAGTAAAGAAATAACATTTATTTATATATAATTTATATACGAATTCTTCATTAATAAAAATTGATGAACTTCAAATTAGGTACATACTTTTTGTGAAATTATTGTGAAATTTGATACTTAAAGATCAAGGTTTGCTAAAATAGTAAAAGAATATTTTGTTTATATTTAACCCTATTGAAGTTCTAAAAATATTTGAATAAATTAAAATTATTTAAGTATTACTACTGAGTAAAAAAATAAAAACATGTACATAGCAATGAAACTCGAAATTAATTTGTTATACTATAAATTTAGACAACAAATGATTTCGTTTGTTTTTATTATCTCGAGTCCATAATATAAGTTAATGTACATATAAATCCACTAATTTTCTATTTTCAAAACAAATAATTTAACGAAAACTTATTGTTTGATGTTTAATAATTATATTAATGATTACCGATATTTCAATAATAATAATAATAATAATAATAATAATAATAATAATAATAATAATAATAATGATATACAATTATTAATATTATATTAAAAATAAATAAATCTAAAATATTCCAATAGAAATTCAAATATCTGTACTAAAAAAGTGACGTTGTTTAAATAATATCTTTAGTAGAGCATAGCTTTTTATAATTTTTATAATTTTTAAAATTCTATTTATAAAGCAAAAATGTAACATTTTACTTCTGTTTGATTATTATTAATTTAAATAATAATTTACAAAGTAATGTTGTGCACTACACCTAATTTGTCTATTATTCACAATTGTCTACCCGTTATCCTAACCACGTCATCAATTGGATAATGGGTCTTACCAACTGTGCAGGAATATAAATTGTACAATTTAAATTATAAGGATTCATATAAATTACGAACAGATGATGTACTCTATTATTTAAAGTTTATACATACAGCAAGAGAGAAATTGTGAAGAATACTTGGAAATTTTATTCGCGCAGTACGAATAACGTGCCACAATGCAAGTTTTTTTATTTTTGCGACACAAACAGGTACGTTTTTGAGTGAGTTTAACTCAAATTATTCGACAAGTGTCGGGGATGCGGTGACGGTGTGACTTAGTGAGATAGATGGAATGCGCAACTACTCTCGAATTTCGGGTAGATTGTTGGATAAGAATAATCGAAGGATGTAAGTTGGAATATGGGAAAAGTGTTAATAAACGAGACTCACCCTTTGGGGAATATTCTTCTTTCTGATTTCGCTGATGATCCAAGGCATCATGGGAGCTGCGCACCTGCGGTCCATGCTCGTGAAACCGCAGTACTCGGCGGGCATGTGCTTCATGTTTACGGGTGTTTTAGGAGAAATCGATGGGGGTGAATAGACGAGGCGTCGAGCGGGGATGGATTGGATCACCCGAGTTCGGGCGTAAGACGGTCAAACCCCTGGGGGTCGCGTTATGCTCCCGCGAAAGCTTCGGGCGGAAATTGCGGAAGAGGTTGCAAACCTCTAACCCCTCAGCAGAGCCCCTGGTTTCACATCTTTGTGCTCGTCTTCTCTACGGCGGTTCCGCCCTTCTGCCCCGTTCCGAGTGCCATCAACCTACGTGCTCTTACACTTTGTACACGTGCTTATATGCGACACGAAGACTGAAGACGTCACTGCCGGGAACTTTTATCTCCCTTCCTTCCCGCTTCTCACTCTCTCTTTGGATCTGTATTCTCTTCACTTCTCGTCTCTCCTCGATACTGCAAGAAAAAAAGCATAAAATCGTTATGTCGTGCACATGAAGAGGAAGGGTGTTACGTAATAATGTAGCACGAGGAGGAGCGATGCATCAATGTATCACATTGCACACATTTCACGTATATGCACTTACATAAATGCCCCTGAACTTTTCATACTCCCGTCTACGTATTTTATCCAATTGCTTTTTTTCATTAGTACCGTTGTGGTCTATCGATTTTTTAAAAAGTTTAATTAATCCCACATCATGCATGTTCACGCATTGTCGAATATTCTTTTATTTCATACCATGCATAAAGTTCAATTGTACTGCTCTTCAACTAAATTTTTACATTTCTTTGGCGTTTTTCTGTGATTTTACCTCCATTATATCAATAAATCTACTCTTCATTCCCCATTTTGCATTCAAACAGCAATTGTCCCAAAACAGTATAAACCCAATGCATATTTTTAGGATTGTAAGCAATAATTTATCCTTAATATTAGTAATTCCAATTAGTAAATTTAGAAAATGGATGTGATTTCTAAACTTGTACTTATAAAATAGAACAAAAATGAAAATGATTTTGTATTAATATTTTGAAATCATTTCATGTGTTTAATTACAAACAATAAATTTATATGAGATTACATGGAATACATTTCACTTCAGTTTCTCATAGTTCTAGAAATATAATAATAGTAAAATGTTATTCCTAATATACCAAGTATAATGATTTAGAAATTTAATAATTATTTTTATATAAACAATTAATTAAAAATTAATTTTTAGTTATTTTTACATAAAATAATTTGTATTAATTAATATTTTTGAATTATTCTACATAGTTGATTTATGTATTTAATGGAATAATTAAATTCTTTAATAATAAAACATAAATATTATAAGCTAATGCTTTAAAATTTTTTATTTTAAAATGATATTTTATATTTAAATAAATATTTTATATTTAATGAAATATTTATATTTATATAAAATATTTTTATTCCAAGTTAAAAATTATATAACTTTTCATACTATATACATATATATTAAAACTTTGAAACGAATTATTTATTTTTATCAATTGTGTTTTACAATATATTTAAATGTTTATAATTATAAATGCATTTTACAAATGAAATTACAAAGTGATCTTTCCAAATTTTAATGTTATTTTGAAAAAAATTTGTTTACAAAAACAGATTTTTATAAAACCTTTTTTATATTAAAAGCTAATAACATATTTTCAAATAAACATTATGTACAAATTCAATCACACATACGTGTATTTTTACCAATTTGTAATTTATTTATTACTTTTATCTATTTTTAGGTATAAAGCTATGTCGTTGGCTTATAGATTAAAAATATTACAACAGAAATATATTGTTAAAATATTATTAATTTTTGATATAAAGGAATGCTTGAACGTATTATGGCGTACGTATTAAGTGCAAAAAGCCTTTGTAAAGGAACGCTTATAATTTAATGATTACTTTTTCATTATTCAAAATTATTAACTTATTTAAAACTTTTCTTGTTTATAACAAATATTTGGTACTTGTTATCATTCTATGTGGAAGTAAAATTAGTTTTGCAATTTATATACTGCAGATTGTGAGATTAAATATTTTGTTAATAAATCAAGAAACTAAAAACTTAATAATAAAATACTATATTTACATTCGTTCGTATTAATATTTAATAATTAATGGATTATTATTACTAAAATACATTTTTTCAATATTTAACAATATATGTATATTTATATATACATATACATACACATGTGTGCATGTGTGCGTGTGTGCATATCTATACTAACATAGAAAGAAACTTGTAAACTTAATAATAAAAATATCAAATACAAATTTTATGTACTTATAATTGTTTTTGTATTTTATTCAAGAAAATATATTAAAGTTTGAAAGACCAAGGAAATTCGAATATCCAAGAAAATTCATGTTTAAGTAAAGCACAATACTATACTTAAAAATAATTATATAATTTTCTTTTGTTTTAATAATGTAGCAGAAAAGTGAATAATGAAAATAATATTATTAAATTAGATATTGTTTTAAGTTTTTAATACATATACGTGAACAAGAAAAAAGGGTATAGATGTATATCACATTATCAAAGATGTTTAGAACGCAATACATAAATAAAATTTTACATACAAATACTTTTTAATTATAGCTTTTTATATTTTGTATTAATTAATTGTAATATGTAACACTGAATAATGAATTTTACAACTGCTTAAATCAATCTGTAATCAAAGTCTGAAGAAGAAAACCTTAGAGAAAATATATTAATTTCTTTGTTACCAAATGGTTATAAAACATAAAACAGCTTTTAAAACATTATTTTTAGTATTGGAATAAAAGAAGATCTTTATATATAAATTCTTATATCCAATAAAAGAAAGTTAATTAAAAAAAAATATTACTAAAATAATATTTTTCTATATTACATTGAAAGTTTGCGCTAAAAATCAATTTGAATTATTCTTAGTACTTAGTTTTATAAGTTTTTAATTGAATAAATACTTTCAATTTTAATTACTTTGAACATAATTTTTAAAAAATGGTCTCGATTTAACATTGAGCCTTGTATAGTAATTATAAAAAAAAGTAATATTAATATAAACAGTGAAAACCATTAAGTAAATTATAAAAAATAGTAGTTTGTTCAATGCGTATATATGTTGAATAAATAAAAATTCATGTCTCGTCAGTAGTATATTTTGGAATTTTGTCTTACAAGGGAATAAATAATAAATATGAGTAAATAGAAGACAAGTTGGTGGAGAAGGGATCGATACTTCCCGAATTAATTTCTCAGCTCGCACTCGATGATCAAAAAAGTAGAACGACTAAAGAAACCAAAAGGGCGTACGAAAAGGCACTTTTACTAAATTCTCAAAGTTTGATTTGGAAAATGTATCCAAATTTAACGAAAAACTTTTTGCACCGAAAGAACCTTTTTTTAGTTTCTGCTTTAATTATTTTATGTAGAAAGAAAAATACGCTTATTCACTGACCTCATGCCTGTGGAGGGAAAAAGTGATTTGAGTTATATGCAAAGAGGTAGAATAGTTTTCAATGATTTACCGGGATTTTTGAAAAATATGGAGAAATTATTCTTAATCTAACAGTTGATCTACAACATTCTTTTCATTCTGATGAAAATCTAATAATAAAATTTATACGGGTGCTAGAACAATACGACAAGGGACTACGGTAAAAAATAATTTTTTGATGCAAAAATAATTACTATGTGATACAGTAGCAATGGAAAATATTTGCTTTATAAATAGTCTAAAATTAAGTGTAAATAACAACGAATCACTACTTTTAATGAGAACTATAAGAGCGATATCTAGAGTTCCGCACTTAGATATATACGAGTATAGAACATTATTACTCTGTAAAAATGTATCATCGGTGAATGAGATGGAAAGAGGCGAAGAAAGAACGACAGATAAGTGCAGTTTACATGTAATACAATTACCTGAATTATTCCGCGAGTACAAGTGCATGACATTTTTCAGAAAACTCACATGCATTAAGGAATTAACAAATTATTTTATTTTATCGGTAATTAATTGAGCGATTGTTACTCGCTCGGCGCCCAATCTACCCCTCCAATCGATTCTACCATCTGCAATTATGACTGACGTGCACAACAAACTAAACTCTACGTCGAAAAAGCTCTCAATTTTTAAAAAAACAAGTGCTTTTAAAGTGATTAAAAAAATCTATGCTTACATGCTTTCCTCAGAAGGAACAGGTACTGAGGCTAATCTGACAGTAACACAAATTTTCCTCGAGATAACGAGCACTCGCTCTCACTCAAGCGCGCTGCTGGTTATATTAACACAGCGTAAGCCTCCCCTCCGCCCCGCGCGGAGATACTTTCACTTACGAGCACTGACGGGCACTATTCCCACGCGTCGGTGATGTCGAATTCATCTCCGGGAGCCTCGCAGATCGGGTCTGAGCTCCGCGGTGGTGTGGGCGAGGACGCGAGGTGCCTTCGTTATGTACCTCTGTCGGCACACCTGAGACCCGATCCGGAGGTTTCGAACCCGAGCCATGTTGTCTAGTGCGCTCTGTCACTCGCGACACCCTCTCCCTCTTTTCTCCGTCCCTTCCTCTCCCCCCGCGCCCGGGTGAAATGTCAATAACGCGTGCGTGCCTTCAATGGGATGACGCTTGCGCTCCAACTGCGCTGCATCTAGCACAATTTCCAAAAGAGGGAAAGAATTTTATAGGTTATGCCGAGGAGTAATTTTAAATACGTCAGGTGCTTTCGAGTTTTAACAATAGCTTTCCAACTTCGCGGTTGCACATTTGACACTTGTAGGTTATATTTTGACTTCGACTATCGACTATCGACCCGAGCCGATTAACACTGCATCGAGGCTCGATTATTTTATGATTTTACTCGTAGTTTACTCCAATTTTACCCTACAGACTTGACGTACATCCACATATTTATATTGTCTTATATTTACGTTTAATTCAATAAGATGCAATTGTGGGTGTAAAAATTAATGTAACATACAAGTCTGCTAATATTATTGGTGCGGACATAAATTCTTATCTTCGAATTTGATTGTATTATACTGCGCGTAAAATTTGTTTTCACATAGGTTTTTCTTAATATAGGTTAGGTTCGGTAATATTATTTGCAATACTCGTTACATATTTTTAATGCTACTTACATGTTGAACCCAACTTTTTTACGTATACTTCACGATTAATAGGAAGAGCATACATGCAATAATTCTTCAAATTTACTTTTTGATCAAACATTGCAACACGTGCACAAAATTAATCAACACATGCGGAATTTATACTGATATTCATAATTAATAGTAGCCGTATCATGTGTAGTGGTCGCACATCACTAATTTGAAAGAAAGAAACTTGGGTTATAATTAACAAAATTATTAGGGAGAAAGCCTCCTCGGGTATAAATGACGTTTACGTCGAGATCGCAAAATGACGTTGCCGTCGTTGGCTTAGTTGTTCACTACGACTGGAAGTACAGTTGGTGAATATTTCGGATGAACTGGAAATCAAGCAGCTGCAGCAGCCCGCACCACTCGAGATTAAAAGGCGCACGTTGGGTATACAAATGCACGTGACGGGCGAGAGGAGGACTTGTGTTTGTGCGTCGATTACTGTAATTTACTTATTTTTTTGTTACGGAGTGTTGTGAAATATGTCAGGGAGTTCCACCTCCCCCTATTGTGTTGAAGGATACTAGAATTTAGTGAGTGCACATGCACTCGACCGGAGAATGAAACTGCATTGGATTAGAAGAGGAAAATTAGAGGCGAGAACAGAGATATTCAAGAGCTCGTGCACCCAGAACCATCTCGCGATCATCAATGAAAATTATTGGAAAATGTTTTATCGACTGAGCATTAAAGCGAGAAATCTAACATAAAATTTAGCTTATTTCACTAGTGTACTATTTTTAAAAATTAATACACTCTTCTTTACATTGTTAATTTCATAAATTCAAATGTACATTTTTTAATTGCTATACATGATTAATTATGCATATATGTGCTTTGCAATCTTGATTTTACTTTTTCTGTACTATGCATTTAGTTTTATATTGTTCATTATATCATTTTTAATAAAAGTATTTATTTCATAAAATATTAATAATAATAATAATAATAATAATAATAATAATAGTAATTCAATATTTCTAGTATTTATTTATTGGATTGACTTTCTTGTTAAGTTGATTAATAAAGCATCTAGCAAGCTCAATATATATTTTGATTATTCAAATACGTTAAATTCAATATATGCATATATTATGATATTTTCAATTTTTAATAAAACTGAGTTAATTTATACGTGAAAATTATAATTAAAATTTTAAATATCGTAATATAGTTGAATTCGCGAAATTTGTATTAATTTAATATATTCGATTGAAAGAAAATATTAAAATTGAGGAGAAAAAAATATCATTTGCAATAGTTTTACCTACCACTTGATTTTGCCATTTTTCTTAAATTTATAAGGATTATAAAATATTAAAATGAAATTGATATCTAGTC
Source organism: Eupristina koningsbergeri (assembly GCA_018907245.1). Classification (NCBI taxonomy): domain Eukaryota; kingdom Metazoa; phylum Arthropoda; class Insecta; order Hymenoptera; family Agaonidae; genus Eupristina; species Eupristina koningsbergeri. The sequence continues at coordinate 1,793,452 of JACCHV010002776.1, forward strand.
ATTTATTTAAAGTATACGTACAGTAAAACCAAACAGTCAAAATTTTGACATTTTAATAATTAATAATGAAATTATATGTGCTCTTATGAATTATATTCATATTATAATCTATCAAACATTTATATTAGATATTAAAAACATGCTATTTATATATTATATATTTATATATAATATAAAATATATAATATATAAATATATAATATACTATTAATATTATTCATAATTGCAATATAATAATTTTGTTTAAGTTATTGAAAGCTTTATCACTTTTTTCATAATGATTTTAAAAAATAATGACAATCATTATTTTAAATGAAATCAATAAACTTTATTATAATAACAATAATAAAAATAACAAAAATTTATTATAATAATTAATAATATTCTCTTGAATTTTATTAATTATAATACTTACTGGTGTGTGAAGATTAAATTATAAAAAATAGTAGTAATAATTTTACATTTTTTTTTTACCTTTTTCAGTAACTTTTTAATAATAAAATATATTAAATTCAAATAAAATATAAATTTTTTTAAATAATGTCAATAATATATTATTTATTAATTAATATTTTTGATTTTTATTAATGATTTTGACTTTTTATATATGAGTGTACACGTTCGAAATTATAAGTGATACATTTCATTATTTCCTTGCGGAAAAACTTTCATTCTACGATAAGTGTTTAAATATGATTTCAATGAACCATCTTTGTTAAATATACTCTCTGGACAATATTTTTTTGTACAAACTCGAATAATTTGTTCTTCTGAACACCAACACCAACAAGTGTTACAATATAATTTAAAGTTTGTTTTTGGTATACATTTTACATCGATTTCATCTGCATCTAACAAAAAAAGGCCTTATGCTTTATATTTCTAATTTATTAAAAAAGAATTGAAATTAATAAATTATGCTTATACTTAGAAAGTTTCTTTTGACGAATAAAAATTTATTTTTTCTATTAATGAAAAACTATAAATATTTCAAGCTTAAAGCAATTTCATTTTACAAGAAAATTATTTAAGGTGAAAGAACTTACCGAAAGTATTACCAACACTAATTAACAATAAAACAATAGTATTTGTTAAATACATGGTTTAGTATGGTGCCAAATTAAATACACGTGAGTGAAAAAGATGCAGTTTTTGTTGTGTTGTAGGATCGAATAAACTTGACACATTAAATTTCAAATGCAATGAGACTCGTATATTGTATCATAAAGAAGGGGAAACACAACGAAAAGAGGGGAGAGAAGAGGTTTATACTATTAACAATGTAATTTGATTTTTAGAGTTTAGAAATGAGAATAAGAAAGTTGATTGCAAAATTGTCTTTAATTCGAAGATTAATCGTGTTTTTATATTTTTATAATGCATTAGTATTTAATATTGTATAGTTAATATTTAAAATAATAATATTTAATTATAATAAATTGCAATAAATTTGGTTTTGTACAGAATATCAATGAATTATATTGTTTTAAAAATATAAATGAAACATAGAATATAATATTATGAGATTCATAAATGTATATGTTATATTTTTATGATAATAAAACAAATAATACATTTTCCATTTGTAATTATAATAATAAAATTAATATAATTACTGTTGTTTATTTGACTAGTATTCGTAGTCTGTACCTATAAAATTGTAGTATGTACTTGGCTTAAAATATTATACTTATTTATTTAGTTGTAATGAAATTTAAGGAAATTAATGATTGAATTAAAATATATTAAATATAATTTATGGAAATGAAAGTTAATAGAAATAATATATAACACTATATTTCAATATATTTTATTAAATGTGAAAAGTAATTTTGCATATGCAATAATATTAAATTATACTCTGTAAAAACTAAAATTCAAAAAAAGATCATTAATGAATTATAAAGATATTTATAAAGTAAGTATTAAATAATTAGAGTCAAGTGATTGATTTGCATAATGTAAAAATACAAAACTTCTTCAATACATGTTCATTAAATTTGTCGCCTAAATTTTCAACTTTTCATGTGAAATATTAATGACAATAAGCAAATTCGTTGTGTAAATAATTTGATGTTTCAGTATTTCTATTGATCCTAGTACTCACAATAAATTTTCGTAAGTTCAGTAAATACATTAGCATATTCTCAGAAGAACAATAATCAACATAACCATTATGAAGGAACCGTCTTTTATATCATCAGGATCTTTTATCTATCACTAATAATTCTATTGTCAATCTCAATGTATAAATAGTGAAATAATTAACTGTAAAAGTAATTTAAAAATGTATACATCTGACGATGACAGTGATTTAGAGACGCGACAGTCGTCTACTCGTAAAAGCTCACGCATAAGTACAGGCTCCCTTACAAATTCAGGGTTAATTGGAAACATCTCCGAAGATGTGCTTAAGGTCTGGAGCAAACTACCTGAGGCCATTCGAATGGATCCAAGTTGGGCATATTTCCAAAAGGAGTATGAGAAAGCACAAGAAAGGTATTGAGTTGACAAATAATTTTCTCCGATAAATAAGTTACATTTTTTGTAATTTATTTTTATTTTTTTTTCTGTAATTCGTATAAACTATTCAGATTATTACAAGTTCCAAACTGATTTTTCTCATTTAAATATGTAAATCAATATTTTACGTAATTTTAATGGGAGAAAAAAATTACATTTCCTACATGGTACAAAACACAAATTTTAAATTTAATATTTTTTTTATTAAAGAATGAAGTTATAGAATTATTATCAAATTTATATTTGTTATTATTAAATTAAATTTGTTAATTATTACTTTATGTTTTTGTTTTATAATAGAATTTATGGCAATAATATTTACGTGTTCTATATGACCTATAATATTTTATAAATAAATATATACATACATATGTAGGTATATATATATACATATGTGTGTGTGTATATAAATATTTACAATGTAATTTTTGTTAATATATTATTAAGAACTATTAATAACGGTAAAGCGAATACGAATTTTAGTACAATATTTATAAAATTTTTTTTTTTTACTAAAAATTATTAAGATATAATTACAAACATTATACGTTATGTTGTAAATTATAATAAATCATTGAAATTAATCTATATTTTTCTTACAAAATAGTTGATTTATTTATTCAATGTTTTTCATATTTACACATTTTATACTTCAATTTTTGATTGTCTAAAATCTATTTTATAATTTATAAAAAGTTAATGCTTTTAAAATCTTATTCAATTGATTTTATTACTTATATTTTGAATATAAGAAAATGAGTATAAAAGTTACATAACTTATTTAATGGGAAAGAAATTTAATATTATATGGAATTTAATGAAGGAAAAAAACAAGAGTAATTTATATCTTATAATACTGCTAAAAATATTAATTTAGTGATTTCGTGCTGAAATGATCATTAATATGTTATACTAATTTATTTTCTTTAGAGCTCTTAGTGGTACAGATGATGATGGGGAATTAAATCCTAACGATAAGTTGAATACTCATGAAAGAAACTTGGGTCCAATAGGTCGATATATAAAATTGGCTTTGCTGATAAGTTGCTGGACTGCTTTCTTCGTGAGAATTTTTTCTTGCTTTTTTTATACAAAAAAAATTATTTTTCATATTTTAATAATTTTTTATAAATTCTAGATTACTTTAATGATTACCAGTGAAAAGGCTGAAATTCCGCATCAAATTTTAGTCCCGAATAACGAAATACGAAGTATCCTTCAATAAATTAATACTCTATATTTTATATTCACATAGATGAATATATACATAAAATAAATTAATAAAAAAAGATATCAAATAAATGCACAATCTTTTACTTTGTAGTTAAAAAAATTCGGATAAAGTAATAATGTGAATATTTACAGCAACATAAAAGCATTTTAGAATATAAAAAATATATTTAAAAATAATATAGAAAAAATAAATTTGAAAAAATAATTTTATATATAAATTTATTATACATATGTAGAAATATTTTCTGAAACTGTAATATTTCTACATAATTGGAATACTTATATATTTTTTGGAAAATCCCTTAATAATAAAATATAGATTTGACAATTATGGATGGAATATATGATGAAAGAATCAGTATTTCAATAGAGGGTTCATTACTACCAGATTTAAAGAGAAATGTAAACAAAACTTTATCCCGTTATTATTTATCAGTTTGGCTGGAATCGATCGAAGACATTTCCATGAATGGATTATTTAGCAATAATTTCAGATCTCCAATGGTATCGAACTAAATATATAAATCTACATAATGTTTTCTATTATATAAATTATATTAATAAAATATTACTTTTTACTTTTTGAATTTTGCAGAACATATCAGAAGTTTGGACTTTGTCTTTATTTCCACCTGAATTAATAGATATCTTTCCCAATCAACGACAAACTAAACTCTTTCAACTCGAATACCATCCAGAAAAGTTAATAGATTTTTTATTTGAATAATATTGGATAATTGCTAATAATAAAATTTTATTAATAATTTTTTTTAATAATTATTTAAGGATTATATTTCATCATATTTGTTTATTTAAAATTTTAAAGAATATACTTATCAGATATAAGATTTTTTAGTTATAAATTGCAATAAAAAATGTCAAAATTTTTGATAACAGAGTAAATTATTTTGAAATTATAATTAAATATTGCACAATTCTTCAAGTATTAAAATATATATCATGCATATTTTAAAATATTCCTTTCCTGATTTATTTATTAATGCAATTAAATGTTCGTTCATTTATTATAAATATATTTGTACTGCATATAATTCAACTTTAATTCATAAATATACAAAATAGATCGATTACGTTTATAATTTATAATTTACTATTTTATTTAATAAAACAAATTCATATGCTTAATAGGACAAGTTATCGTCAAGTTATATTAAATCTGAAAACAAATTTAAATACAACTATTCCTCTCATTGTTTCCTACGATGTATCTCCAATAAATGCTGAAGATGGAATAGCATACGGAGCTATAGTGTTAGTTGGACTTTACGTGCTCATTGTTTTTGAGGTATATATACAGACTATTACATTTTATAATATCACTTTTTAAAATTTTTATGTTTAATATTTGAATAGATAGTTCATAGAACAATTGCAGCTATGTTGGCTTCAACAAGTTCATTGGCTATATTAGCAGCTTTGAATGAGGTAATATACATTATAATTCATGAGTATAAGTTGTTTTATTTTAATATTTTAATATATTATAAAGATTAAAATGAATATATATATTAAAAATATATTCTATAATAAATAATCAAGTATTATATATAAGTATTTAATAATTATACAAAACAATCACATATTTAAATTTTAATTAATATTAATGTTATAATTTGATAGTATTATAAGTAATTTTGTGATAAATGTATAATGTCCTGTATCGTCCAATTGTTTACATTAATAAATAATGTTTAATGTTTATAATTTGTGAAAAATTTGTACACTAAATTAAAATTGATTTTTTAAGATAATTATATGACTTTAGAAACCAACCATGAGTGAAATAATATCTTGGATTGATGTCGATACTTTGTTGCTACTGTTTTCTATGATGATTCTTGTTGCGGTTGTGGCAGATACTGGTGTTTTTGACTACATGGCCGTGTACGCATATAAGGTATGAACAAATTACTAATATTTATATTTAAAATATAGAAAATTAAAATACATAAAAATAAATGGAAAGATTGCTATGTATCTATCTATCTATCTATAAATATATATATATATTTGGTATAACTTCATGGGATTTCTCATGACTCTAAAGTCATGGAAAATACCTGCTATTTGTCCATGTGAAATCATCACATTAACACATTCGAAATTGTCTTTTAAATTAATTTTATTCTTAGTATCAGTCTTAATTTGATGCGAAATTGCTTATTTTAAATAATTTACTGAATAAGGTAAATAAAATTAAAATCTTAAATATTATGTACTTGAAATTTTATTTTTTAAGACGTATTTGGAACGTTTATCTGTTAAAAATTAAAAAAAAAAATTTAAAACGGTCATAATTTTTGCAATAATTTACCAAAAATACTCAATCTGTAGCATAAAATTCACAGAGAAAACCTTTTACGCCTTTAATACTTTTAGTAGTTTAGTACTTTTAGTATCAAAGTATTTTAGATTAGAACTAAAGGGCGTGTTATGTGATGAATTTGACATCGCTTCTTAATACTTTTCATAAAATAATGGAATACGTTTTTTAATTACTTTCATTACGAAAAAATCATCTTGAGGGTAATATCTTATTTTGTTTTTTAATCGCAGACTGTGAGCGCCATGTATGACCTTATTTCAAATATTTGTTGGATGTATTTAAGCTCTTGACCTTAGCTGTAAGTTTATCTGGTTCTAGAGTATTTTTTTTTATTTTTGAAACAATACAAACGAGTATTACTTCATGTAACAGCGGAACTTTTATACACTTTATAGCTTTGTATTTTCATAATATAATTTAGATATATTATAAAATATTTATTGACT